>JACEVL010000064.1:235000-308381 GCA_020284085.1 Aporrectodea caliginosa
TATACATAGTAATTTATTTACATTTATAGTGGTTCCCAAGGGGTAACCCACTAACCAATTATAGATGATGATGATGATGATGATGATGATGATGATGATGATGATGATGATGATGATGATGATGATGATGATGATGATGATGATGATGATGATGATGATGATGATGATGATGATGATGATGATGATGACGACGATGATAACGACGATGATAACGATGAATTGATAAATTGTCCGAAGTAAGTATAATCCATAAAACAGCAAAACATAAATTGAGTGTTGTCAGAATTCAACCGAAGACGTTCTCCGACTCATGCACAACCTGATAAAGTCAGTTCAGCATCTTAAAAGCCGCGCCACGCACATAAGCCTGGGCAACCCCCTTTCGTGGAGGATACTACCCAGATCATTCGGTGTAAGGAATATAAAGTAGGGGGGGCTAAGAAGACAGAACCCTGAGAAAGAAGAGAGCTAGGCAGAATGCGTAGGTCCCAAAAATATCTGCAGCCTGTGTGCGACCGACAGTAAAGAATGGATCTACCTAAGCCTAAGTCCAGAGATATCCACGGAGAGTTATACAGGGCGATCAGTAGGGGTTCGATCCTCCTTCCCTGAGACGATAACTTGAGCAAGTCACTCACTCACAATAATTGCTCAGCGCCATCGATTGATGCTTGGCATTTTACGTCTGCAGAAATTGTTTTCGCTTAATGCAGCTTATAATCCCATTTGGTTGGCTATTTGTTGTACATGTATAACGACAGTCTGTCATAACAAGGATGATTAGCGTCGTCCCCCTCCTTTCTCCTGTCTTGGGACTGGCACTACCACGGTCAGGTTCGTGGCTGAGTTCTGACGCCATTTGATTGATGCAAAGTTGAACAACATCTTATGACAACAAAGACCGTTGACGTCGACAGAAATTATTTTTGAACATTTCCCACCGTTCGCTTTATAGGACAATAACTAGCTCTGGATTAGTCGGTGAATGTACTACGTTTAACAGCAAGTGGCTTATAAATTGGCTTGTGGCGTGCGTTTTAAAGGTGTCTAATAATTAGCCAGAAAAGCTCGTCGCAATGAGTGCATTCAGCGGCAAACGATATATTCTTGCTTTTCAAGTTCGATCTTAATGCAAGGGCATAATAGATGTAATAATATTATTATATATTATAATTAATATTATTGTAATCTGCAGTATTGCATTGTAGTGAATTTACAATAATAGCAAAAGCACTAGCAGTAGCGAAAACAATAAGAGTAAAAATAATGATAATAATAATAATAATGACAATTGTAACAATAATTTGTAATTTATTATTTTACACTTGCTTGGCGAGTGGCGACATATTTCTCGACCTTGCTAATGGCAACGAACGGAAAAGTTGATTCGATTACGTCTACAGACCTTTAAATAGAGCGCAATGCCTCCATTTTACGGTGTCTAACGATCTTCCAAAAATATCACTTTTTGGCATTTGTATGTGATGTATCATGTATGTATGTATGTATGTATGTATGTATGCATGCATGTATGTATGTATGTATGTATGTATGTATGTATGTATGTATGTATGTGTGTGTGTGTGTGTGTGTGTATGTGTGTATGTATGTATGAGCACCTGTTATAGCGCCCCTTAAAGATTTCTACTCAGAGGCGCTCCCGACAACAGCGTGGACACTGCACCGGAGTTTCACGCCGAAGCGCATAATTATATAAAGTGTTTGACCACAGCATCTTACAGTTCCTACTTTACACAAGTTTCGAACCTAATAAAACAGTGTGATATCACAGGTATCCGATTGGTTAGGGTACTCGCCTTGAACGCGATGAGTAAGGGTTCGATCCTCCTCCCTGGGACGGTTACTGTGTAGGGACCTTGAGCAAATCCTTCGCCCACAATTGCTCTGCTCATAAGAATCATACTTTTTGACCCAGCGTGCGTAGACAAATGAAATATTAATACCAATAGTATTATTACCAGTAATAATCCCGTCTGCTGATAAATATTAACCCTCAATGGGTCCTTGGGGTGCAATTGCACCCCATGGCCGATTCTATGGCTACTCACGTGTTATTATTAAAATTTCAGCAGTTATCTTCTAGGACATTGTAAGTGAACCATTTTTTCATATACTCATGCATAAAACGATAAAAAAAAGTTGACGTCAATTTTTGCCAGCACAGATTCATCGGGGGTGCAAATGCACCCCAAAATTATAACGTTGATATTATGAACAAATTCAGGTAATTGGTGCTAATTAGGCCTACTGCAATAATTTGTTATGTTATTATCAATTATGTTAGAACATTTCCTGATATTAGTTGGACCTTTTTAGAAGTCAGACATTTTGTTTTGCTTACATTTTCAGTATTTCAGTGGCAGAAGAATTGCTTACTCAGGGTATGACCTATGTAGGAACGATGCGCAAGAACAAACGAGACATTCCTCCAAGCATGATAGCAAAAAACAGAGACGAATTTTCTTCGATCTTTGCATTTGATGGCAACAAAACGTTGGTATCATATGTCCCAAAAAAGGGAAAGTCGGTCATTCTTTTGTCGACAATGCATCACGACAAGGTTGTCGATGGTCTGAAACAAAAACCAGAGATCATCCTTCATTACAATGCAACTAAGAGCGGAGTAGATAACATGGATCATTTGGCTTGCATCTACTCATGTAAACGAAAGATCAACAGGTGGCCAATGGTCCTATTCTTTGACATGCTTGACACAGCTGCCATTGCCAGTTTCGTGATCTGGATGTGCAATAACCCTGACTGGAATAAGTCGTCCAAAGCGATACGTCGTCGCCAATTCATCATCAGTCTCGGGGAGTCTCTTGCCGAGCCACTTATAAGAAGACGTTTGGACAAGCCAGCCCTGCTCAGAGGACCGATCATGGACGCAATCCAACTTATAGAACTGGACTCTGGAGAATTTGAAGCAGGAACTGAGATACCAGCTAAAGTGAAGAGGACACAGGGACGTTGTCATCTGTGCCCGCGCGAGTGTGACAGGAAGACGCGCAAATTCTGCGATAAGTGCTCTAGGCCTGCTTGTCCGGCACACTCTGTCAATAATTTACTGTGTGACAAATGTACGATTTAGATAATTATGTCATTTGTTAACTGGTGTAATATGTTGGCCGTATGGCATATCTTACCATCGACTAGTCCAGCGCAGAGAGCGCCTCTGAGTCGGTTTATTTCCTGAAGGGGCGCTATATAAATGTGTTGAATAAATAAATAAATAAATAAAACATTGAACAGTATGTTTATATAAAATACATGGTATTCGATTACCGGTAGACAGAGCGTATCGTTGATTTATATTCTCAAACACTTAGGGGTGCATTTGAACCCCAAGGACCTGGAACGTAACTTTCTGACAAGGACCCATTGAGGGTTAATAATGATTAGTAATTATAATTCGTAATTGCTAGGCCACATCTTGCGTCTGTTGTCAACGTCGGCCTAACCTGTTGGCATGCCATTGTAAACGAATGCTTATTTTATTTAACAAATGTTTAACGACATCTGTTAGCGACAAAGGCCGTTGACGTCTTTAAAGTTTTTTTATGCGTTTCAGTTCATTTTCGTGTAGTGTTTTCATCCGTTTTCTTTCTCCTTTTTCTGTCTTGGATTCCATTTCTGATAGGATATCGAGGTCTTTACAGTTTTTGAAACGAATGCTAGTGACCGCGTGACAAATAAAAAGCATCTGATGGATGCGTTTCAAAGGTGTCTAAACATTAAGTTCTTCATAATGCACCCGAGCGTTCTTCTTGTAGCGTAGAGAAGTAAGTAAGTAAGTAAGTAAGTAAGTAAGTAATTAAGTAAGTAAGTAAGTAAGTAAGTAAGTAAGTACATTCTTTATTAACCAATTGCTAATTGCACTTTGGTGTACAGACCAAACACAGCTAAAAACAGTGTTTTAGTTGTCAAAATACAACTGGGGGGTCAAACAATTTGTAGATTACCAAAGTACACAAACACAGGTCTAAATTAAATTTTAATGTGGTTATATTATACATTTGATGACTCATGAGATATCTTAGTTTATTCTATAAATCTATCTAAGCGACAAAACAAACAAATTACATAATCACATGGACCAAACACCAGGTTTTTGTAAAGACCTAACCCCCAACATATTTTCAGTTACTTAGCTGAGGGGGTTGGAAAGAGAACTAGGGGGGGTTGAACCCCCACCCCCCCCCCCCCGACCCCCGACAACTAAAACACTGGCTAAAAAGTATAAAGTATCCTGACAGTAAACGTTTCTCGAATCAAGTAGGTTAGTTACAATATCCTTAATAAACCAACTGCTAATCGCTCCGTGGTGCACAATCATTATAGTCCCGCACATATAAAGGAAAGTCAGTCAATCTTGATCAGACCTTATACATCATCCTAGTGATGAAATTTTTACGCATCAAATTATCTGCGGGAACAATGATACGGTCATGAGCCATGGGGCGGAGGGAATACTTAGAAGTTTTAATTGGGGGAAGCAATTCATGTAAAACATGCCCATTATCCACCAGGATCGATAAAAAGGCGGGAATCGGCCTTTATGCATAGCTGTTCAAAAGACAGGGAATCTCCAGGAAGATAGTGATAGCGGATCAAGCGAAGCATCAAGACTGCAAACCTGTCTTTGTCACGCTGTCCCACGAAACGCCACAAGGCGGGTGAGGCAAACAGCATTCTGGCGAAGCTAGTGGCTCGCACAACGTCATACAGATGTGGACCACGCACTGCACGCAGGCCATGGACGACCAAAGTTCGCAAAGCGTTAAAGGATTGACGGGCATGATAGCATACAATGTCATGTAGACGCTGGATATGATTATTAAATCTCAAGTGATCAGAAATAGTTACTCCCACGATCTAGCAGCAGTAGTAAGAGTATGACAAAGCGTCGTTCAACAAAATAACTACTAACACGATTCATAATTTATATATATATTCGTTTAATTGAGAAAAACAATATCTGACAAAAACGCAGAAATGTTAACATGAGTGATAATGGATAATTAAAGTTCATTAAAAGATTTTAGGATAAACTAGTAAATATTTTTATATAATGATCTGGGAATAAATTGAGAGTTGTCCTTGGGTGGGAGAATATGGTTGTAGTAGCGGCCATCAGCTGATGACTTCGCCATTATACATTGGCGCAATAGACGCCATTAAAATAGATTGGATTAGATTAGGAAAGAGAAAGTTAATTGGCTCTCTTAGTCTCTTGCAATGTACAAGATGCTCAACGCTACCGTATAACGTAAACTCCAGCAAATGGCGAGCGTCATTATTATTATTATTATTTTTATTAAATAAATTTGTAACGCGCGCAAGGTCACACCAAAATGTGAATCTGATTAATTTAAGTGTTGATTTTTTGTGGTCTCACCCTCTAAAAGTGTTCCTTTATATATGGAAGTTATTCAGGAAAAAAAGTAACCAAATATTTAATTATTAAATATAAGCTCGTCACGCCGGCGCCCCGGGTTCGCTTCCCGGTCGGGTCGGTTTATCAGAGATTAATTTCTCGGATCTTTACTGCGGGTGGCTCGGTCGCATTATAAACGTGGAGTACAATACAACACACAACACAACACAATATACTGGGGCGCGGTGGTTTGGGGTATGTTCGGTGCCTTGCAGCTGGAGGGTTGCGGGTTCGAATCCACCTCAAAGCCGCTGCGTAGGGACCCTGGGCAAGTTCTTCACTCGCAATTGCTCATGCGCTTCGGCGTGAAACTCCGACTACAGCAGTAGTCGGGAGCGCCTCTGAATGGGAAATCTGGTTGAGGCGCTATAACAAGTGTTCAAATACAATACAATACAATATTAGAATAGACACCTTTAAAAATATTCAGATGTTGCAATAAATAAATAAATCGGCGCTTTGAAGTTATATAATAGTCGAAGCTTCTCAAACTGTTAATTATGTATTACATGAAATAATTGCATAAATATGCAATAATTAAAAAATTACACTTTTTACATTTGACATTACCTTACCTGTAGTAGTTCCATTCCCAAACCTAGAGCAAGAAGGAGGGCGACGCTAATCACCTTTGTTATGATACAATGTCGTTGAACAGCAATTAGCCAAACCGGGTCAAGTATGTTACGGCTTATTTAGCCGTAACATGTTATTAAACTGTAGGAATCTTTATGTTACATGGACCTAATGAAGTCGACATCAATTGCACTACGATATATTGCAATATGATAACGTTAAAAGGACGTCCCTACAAAACTGAAATACGTATGAAAATGACGTTAGAAATTCAGCGATAACCAAGCAGAGTCACCCCAAAAAATTAATAGCATTAAACACTGAATATCTGTGACCCGCCACGGCAAAATTAGGCTTTTTTCGCCAAAAATAAAAAAATACTTTATTCTCACATGAGATTCTACCAAGACCTTTCAAATTACGTATTATTTATTTATTTATTATGTTCCTAACCGGAGGTGTGCGCTTTTAAAGTTTAACAGTGACGGTAACTAGGCCTATAATATACATTATTTTGGGGGGAAACGCGATCAAAGTTTTGACCCATGAAGTCCTTAGAATCGATGACGTTTTCTCTATAAAATCAGCAAAATAGTCTTCTTTGGGTCCGTGCCTGGTTACGTCGTTCATTATTGGGCAACTTTGCGTTCTATTCTTCACAAATAATTATAAACTTTGAAACAAATCCGCTTAAACTCCTTACAATTGAACTCAGAAGTACAAGATCAGTCCGTTTAAATCACCGTTCGCGGTAATCTGCATACGAAAACAGTCAGCTAACCAATCACGGCTGGCATAGGCTGTCACGGGACGCGCTTGGCAATGGAACGCTGTTTTGTGCACATTAATATTCATCTGATACCTATAGTGTTTAAACAGATATTTTAACGCTTGAATTAGCTGAAAACTAAATTTGCTTAAAAAAGTAAAAATTCGCAGTTTTTGGCTTGTTTCTCGTAAATTAACTTTGCCGACAAGCGCCTAGTTTTGGGATGGCGGGTCACATCTGTGTAATTTTATGCCACAAGCGGAAAATCTCTCACGCAGATCGTTTATAATAAGAATGTTATACTCTGGATACATGTATGTACACCAAAGTTCGGATATGCAATTGGTTGAATAAAGAATAATACTTACTTTACTTTATCTGAACTGGCTGAAATCAATGCCAGCATAATTCAGGGTTCTGGCATGGGTCCTGTAAACTTCCTGGTTGCCATCTCCGGCCTAAAACCTCTCTATAGCTTTAATCGTATTTTCAAGTATGCTGATGACTGCATTCTTGTGATCTTGGCTTCTAACATCTCCACTACAGATGCAGAATTAGATCATATTAGTGCCTGGGCTCTTAAATGTAATCTCCACCTGAATCACTCAAAATCCTGTGAGATTGTATTTACCAAACCAAAGGTGAATCTTTTACAAGCCCCTCCTGTCCTGCCTGGCATTAAAAGGGTTGTGTCATTGAATATACTGGGCATTGAGATTACCGAAAAGTTCGGTTTTTCCCCATATGTTCAAAGACTTTGCATTCGGGCCAAGCAATCTCTCTATGCCCATCGTATTTTGATCTCACATGGGCTTTCAGGGGTCAGGCTTCATGATGTGGTCAGGGCTACCACTATCAACCGCATGCTATACTGTTCTCAAGTATGGTTTGGCTTCGCCAGCAAGCAGGAACTTGACTCTTTGAGTGCGCTGGTCCGCAAGTTGGTACGCCTGGGTTTCCTACCTAAAGCTTTCCCCACCTTTGAGGAGCTTTGCAAAAAAGCTGATATAGACCTATTTAGAAACATCTTAACAAATACTAGCCACACCCTCCACGACCTTCTCCCCCTGTCAATTGCACTGGTCATGACCTGCGCCCACGCTCACATAACCGTGTTCTCCCTAGATTTGATTCCCTTACCAGGCGTGGCTTCTTAGCTAGGATGTTGTACAGTTAGACATATGTTTTGTAGTTGACCTAATTTTCTTCTAATTATCGTTTTCTTTGTACATAAATTATTTCTGACTTTGTATGTAAAGCGCTGAGCGTTTGCTTGCGTTCAATAAAGAACATTCTTACTTACTTACTTACTTTACTTAATTGCTAAATTTGCTTAGACTACTACTACTACTATTCCTTTATTTCACAAACTCGTTTGACACAAACGCAACACGATTACAAAATCAACAGTTTAGATATCCACTAGACAAAAAATAATAGTCTAATAGATAAGAGGGTTAGAAATGTATTAGTGACTGAGACCATTTGCTAAAGAAAATGATTGTTTAGCCAATACACCATAAAGTACTCTAGGTATGAAATTTCCATCATCCCTATCCGGTAAAGTGAAATCATGAGGCCGGGGTCGCAGATTATAATGGCGAGTAATTATTGGTGGAAACAGTGAGCGTAACACATGGAAATCGTTCCTAATCACTGCCTTTAGTAGACTGGCGTCAGCATCACACACCAGCTGATCAATATCCGGTGAGTTAGGAGGAAGATATCCGGCATGCTTGATTCGCTGCAGAAGTCTCTCGAGTCTTTTTCGGTCTTCAGCAGTTGTAAGACCCCACCAGGCTGGAGCAGCGTAAGTCAATCGAGAGACGACAGCTGCCTCAGCAACCCGGCAGAGAGCGCCACTGGGAAGACCATTAGACCTGAGTATTCTGAGAGCGTGTAAAGCTCCACTACAGGAGACAAGGACTTCCTCCACGTGATTGGTGGCTCGAAGGTCATTAGTTATGGTTACACCTAGGATCTTAATGGTAGAAACACGTTCGAGTCCCTCCAAAGCTTGAGGTGGCAGTACTTTACGGTTCCGGGTAATAATCATCTCGCGTGTTTTTCGAACGTTCAGACGCAGGTTGTTTGCCGTCGCCCATTGCTCAACAGACAGAAGCTCTTCACTGATGGTGCTTCGCATTGAAGATCTGACCAAAAGGTAAGTATCGTCGGCATATTTAGGCATGATGTTTTCACGGTTCCTTGGGTGTAGATCCGATCCATTGACATCATGGGCAGACGGACCGAAGCCACTGCCCTGTACAACACTAGCATTGATTCTGGCTACAGATGATAACAGACCACCAAATCTCGTTGAGTGGCGCCGGTCTTTCAAAAATTCCAGCAGCCAATTAAACCAGATCTTTGCGACGCTCTAAAAACTAAATTTTCCGTTTAAATGCAATGATAATATTTTGCATGATTAGGCCTACATCTTCCCATTTAAATGGATCCAACTCCACCACTACCTTACCTGTAGTAGTGTCAATCCCAAACCTTAAAAATGAGGAGGGCGACGCTAGTCATCTTTTTATGACACAGTATAGGTTGTTTCTTTCTTCAACTGTTCTTGTTTGCGCTGCTTGCTCTTCTTATTTATTTACCTCCTTGCCTTTGACAGAGCTCTTTCCGATCGTACAGTTAGACCACCGTTCGGTTGGTTACTCCACTGCATTCCACGTAGAACTCCATGATCTCTCCATCAGTAGATCTGTTCTTTCCTTCCTTCAATCGGTGGACCTGTCGATGGTTTCGGAGTTAAAAGTGTTTCTTTGTTTTTAGATAATTCTATTTTAACTCACTCTGTTTGTTTTCTTTTTCATTCGCTGTTGTGTTTGTTTCATCTTCACGTTCTTCGTATTCTTCGTTACCTTCGACGGTGCTCTGAAGAAGGTAACGAAGGTATACATCTCTTCCGATCATAGGCCACCGGTATATTGGTTTCGTCACAATTTTTAGTAGTTACCGCCTTCGGTCAGATGGAAGATTAGACACCTTTAACTAAGTTTTAGTTCACGCTATGTATAATCGTCAGTTTCGTCAATTGGTAATTTATTCTGATATTGTATCAATGTATCGTAGATCGATAACATAAACATAATCGATTTGTAATGTGATATAAAAAAAATGATAACAAATTATTTTCAAATACCCGCCATGACCGAAATCCGGTTCGAAATATAACGGCGTCACCTGGATCTATGTTACAAGTCGAGCGCTTTGACGAATCGGCCACCGTTTCCCAACAGTCTATGAACTGATGCTTGAGTTGAATATTGTGTCGCTTAAAGGAGGGCAGGGGAATGACTGAGTCCCCAAGAGGGTTTTCGTACAAGTGACAAATGTCGGCTGTTAAACTATGGAATCAGTCAGTGCGCATGCTCTGTGACCTTTGTCACTACCGTCTCACTCTTTATCTTTCTCGCTACGTCCAAATGACCTACTCTTTCTCACAGCTTCCATATTTCATCCGTTACCCTCCTCCCTTATGAACGTACGAATTTGTGTATGTTTGTGTGTTATATGCTTGGATATATGCATCATATATGTAAATACGTATTTATACATGCATAGGGCCTACATGTAGGCCTATGTTTTTCACGTGGTTAGCAGCTGTATAACGGCGATTTTAAATATGATTATCGTTCCTCTCCTTATTATTGGCATCACCAGACTACCGGCAATGGCGGAGTTAGATCCATTAGGGTAAATAAAGTCATACTTGATTTATTTATTTCACCACAGTTTAACGTCGTCTTATGACATCAAAGGCCGTTGACGACAATACAGAAATATAAAATACAATCAGAACCAGAAACTTATAGCATCCGAACGATACCATCAAAGGTGACGAAACAGAGCTTTACAATTTCACTAATATTCAATATTTTTGCAATATATAAGGTAGTTCATCTCAAATTGTCTGTGATTATTATGTCCTGACAAATTTCATTAACTAACATAGCATACATGTATTATAATTGATTCAGGTATTCCTTTAAACTGTCCATGTACATTAACCAAACCATATTATATGCAATATTGGATAACTAAAGTTGAATGATAGTAATATTGTAATATGCATATTCATTCACCAATAAGTAATGTTTATACTTTTCTAACATTAGGTTCTTATTATTATGACATAACATATTTTAAGCAAACAAAAAAATCAACAGTTGAAAAGAAGTTGTCTATGGGTATTTCAGTAACCAGCATTGTACACAGTATTGTAATAATATGCAACATAGTAGCTATCTGATACAGTGACCAAATCGCACCATTTGTAATATATAATACTGAAGAACCAAAGTTGAATAATAGTAATATTATAACCAGCATTGCAACCAACATTGCAACACAGTACATAATTGCATAATAACAATGTATTAGTAAAAGACCAATCAAATATTTACAGATTTGAATAAGATACAAAACCATTCAACTTAAGAAACCTAAAATATCCATTTACAAAATTTTACCTTTATTAATTATCTTAATTAACCTATACACTTCATTCTGAAATAAATTCACCGTCAAAAGGGTTTTAATAGAAATTTCATGTTTATATAATTGACATTTATTTCTCAAATCCTCCGAAATATCTTCTTTTTTACATTCAAGTAAGAGATGATGAATTGTCTCCCTGACATTACAAGTATCACACAGACCGTTTTTCATATGTTTATGAACATAATTTTCATTTTCATTGTGGAACAGCATCTTAGAGGATGCTGATGTCGAACTCACTATTTCCGTGTTACAAACTGATTCCTACAGTTCATTAACATGTTACTGCAAGAAAGGCCATTGTGTTGGTTTGGTTAGTTGCTGCTTAACGACATTGTGTCATAACAAAGGTGAGTAGCGTCTCCCTTTTTACTCGAGGCTTGGGACTGGCACTACCGGAGGTAGCATAATGGCGGAGTTGTGTAATTATATAATTATTATGCAATTATGCTAATATTCCATGGAAATAACGACAATGTTTGCAACGAACAATCAATAATGTAGAAGAGCATTATTTCCGTATTAATTGCAACAGGTGAACATGTTTTAAGGGTGTTTAATGATACCTTTATTTGCTCTAGTTCAACTACAAAAATTAAGGTAGCGCTGATCTTCCTTTGCACTGCAGGAGGGCCAATTCACTTTATCTTTCCTAATCTATTATAATCCAATCTAAGAGCTTCTATGGAGCCACTGTATAATGGCGAAGTCATGTATTATAACAATGTTTTACGCTGTATGTTCCATTGTGCGTTTGCAAGTGGAGTAATAAAGAATCTACTGACTTTACTTACTTATGTCCATTGCTCCCAATTGCTCAGCGCCATCGACTGATTCTTCGTCATTGGATAGTGTCTCTTAACAAATGTATATTAAAAATAGTCATGAAGATGATGATGGTGATGAATAATGAACAAGGCATCAACCGATGGCACATAAAAACAAAGCAGTAATCAGGTCTACATTCAGAAGATCAGACCGTAGGACAGAGAGGCAGTCAATGGTGGACAAGCAGTCTGAAAGAGGTTAACAATGTTCCCATCGTATAATAAAATACAAATGCATGCGATATGAGAATATTGGCGTGTGAGCCTGATAAGTCTCACATGTAACGCATCTATTGGGTTGTTTTCAAGAAGTCCATTGCCTTGTTTGAGGTGGATTGATTCTACTGCGTTGATCGTGACTTGAGAATTAATGTGTCCAGTGTGTCCAGACATTATTATTACTCAGTGGGAAGGACCTGTGGTTTCTGATCTGCTGCGGAAAACGAAGAAGTAGCTTGGTTCTTGCTCGCTTGCATTGATATAGCGCCAGAGTTAATATCGTCCGAGAAATTTCGGAGATTGAGCGACATCTTTTGACCCTAATGATCTTTACCTATGCAGATGGCGTAAGAGTGATGAATAACGTTTTATTTACCGTGTCTCATGGTTATATAGCATCAGTTGATCACTCTTTAAAGGTGTCTAAATTGAGCTCTCCAATCAATTACTCCTGCAGAGCTGACTAGAATTAAGACATTAACTTCGAACTATAGGGACGTCTTGGCCACATTACTGTGTTCTCCAACTATTCATCACTGTACATGTATAAAATCCTGGCTATAGGTTGAACCATTCTGGCTTCAACGCGGACTTAGCGGTCTGTACACGGGGCCTTAAGTGGCGTAGCGCCCATTCAAACGGGCAGCGGTGGTAAAGGATCTCACCCGATCAATACTTTGAAAAAATGAGCAGGACACAAGCTTATTCACGAGACATGTAAGATGTTCGGTTGCAAGACGTTTCGAAGTTTCACAAGAATCAATAATTGACGGTTCACCATTATCAAGTTTTTATAGTTCATATTAAGAATATATAGCGTAAGTTAGGAACGTTATGGAGGTGTCTAAATAGAACGTTAACTTCGAGGATTATAATATAATTTTATAACATTGTTTTAATGTACATCTGACTCAGATTAACTCTGCTAACATCTACGTGATCGTCGTCATCATCAGCATCATTCATTCATTCATTCTGGTGTTTTATATAGCGCCCTTCAAGAAATCTACTTAGGAGCGCTCCCAGCCCAACCGCGGCAGAAGAAAAAGACTTGAGTAATTTATAAAACCCTCATCATCATCATCAGCAGCAGCATCATCATCATCATCATCATCATCATTCGATAAATCGATTGCTATATATATCAACTCAAAAATTGTTTATATTCTCTTGCTAAATATACTTACGTCTCTGGTTGGTTAGTTACTATTTAACGACCCTTTGTCATAACAAAGATGACTGACGTCGCCCTCCTTCTTTCTCCTGGTTTGCGACTGGCACTGCCAAATGTTAGGTAGTGGCGGAGTTGTTAATTTAGGTCTTCGGTAGAGTAATCAGTTGCGTGTGTGTGTTTCCTTTTTAACGACTAGCTGTGTGGTAACAGAGACCATTAGCGTCGCCCTCCTCCTTTATCCAGGCTTGTAACTGGCACGGTCAGATAACGAACAGTGGCGGAGTTTAACCAGTTGCATTTAAACCGATCGATATAATATATAAATGAACTGGGTCGAACGATCGGCAAATCGCTGAATTTGCAAATTGTATAGCTTCAGCAGAGCGCGTTCCAGAGGTGTCTAAAGAAAACTTTGAATTCATTTTAAATCTAAAACTTAATACTGCCTTTATATATAATATATCTGGCTCCCTTGTTAACCGTGCTTTCATATAATTACAATTATTCGAACGCTCAGTTGCCTTCGTATCAGCATCGTGATCATCAACATCATAATAATCATCATCAACATCATCATATTCATCATCATTATCGTCATCATCATCATTATCGTCATCATTATTATCGTCGTTGATTGCTCTGGATTCCAATGTTCTACTTTTGATTTTAAAAATGTTTCTTTTATCTTGCTTAAATGTAGTTAGGTCTGTGGTTGGTTAGTTGCTGTCAAAGCAAAGATCATTAGCGTCGCCCTCCTCCTAACTCAAGACTGGCACTACTAACGCTAGCTAGTGGTGGAGTTATTTGTTTCGGTCTCTCGTTGAGAAACCAGTTTGCATTTAAGCTGATCATAGGGAAGAGCTTAATCAGCCAAACGGTAAATTAGACGTTTAAATAGCATCGGCAGAGAGCGTTCTGGAGGTGTCTAAAGAGAACTCTGAATTCGTTAATTAATCCAAAGCATTGCTTTTATGTCCATATGACTCGTTTTTAACCCTGCCTGATTCCCTATCACACGTTCACCCAAGGTTGTGAAGCCCCCATAAAGCTGGCAAGGCTTACAGCAACCTAGCTATACAACTGTGGCTTTCACAACATCAGAAATGCTCGGATCTCTCAAACCACATAGGTCATCAAGGTTCGAAACGCATAGAACGATGGCCTGGCCCAGTCTCACGTGCGATCTGTATGGCTTGAAGCTAAGGTCTTCGGAAATGCTAACACGACGAATATGATTGTGACTAGCTTTGGCCTCTTAATTCCTGTATAGTTGGTATCAGCATTATATAGTCGTCCTCGGCCTTCGGATCAGCATTTGCGATGACCTCCTGAGATTTAACCTTCTTGGACTGGCACTAATAACGTTAAGGCAGTGGCAGTTTTTCGTATTTCATTAATGTTAATACTAATATTGTATATTATTTTAGCTATCTCGTTGAGAACCCTGTTGCATTTAAACGATTGAAATCTATGCTCATTCGACGATCGGAGAATGACCTAATTCAAAATATATATATATCGTCAACGGCGAACGTTCTGGAGGTGTCTAAAGATAACTTCGTAATCTTTGGTAAATCCAAAGTATTGCATTTATGTCCAATTAACTCGTTTTTAAACCCTGAACATTGAGTTGTCCTCAAAATATTGGTCCAGTGATGGTCCTCTTCAAGAAATTGGTTAAATATGGGTCAAATATGGGCAAGCTCTAAGGTTAGATACTACAATGGTCTTGCAGTGGTATTAATGTAACTTAAACTTTATTTGCTCGTACTTAATAATTAATAAGTTATTACGTTGAGTCCTTGTGTGTGTCTGCGTGCGAATGTGTACGTAGTAAATATTAATATCAATATTAGTGGCATTATCTGGCTGGGCACTCGGCAGCAGTTTGCGAAGCTAGACCTATCCACCATTGCTGCAGACTTCCCTCAATTTGTTTTTTCCTCTGTTGTTCGTGACCTTGGAGTTACACTAGACCAAGAGTTAACCTTTGCCCCGCATATTAACCGCCTCTGCCGTGATTAATACTATCAGTTACGCCAGTTCCGCACTGTTGCTCGCTCACTTACTTCAGACTCCACCGCTACACTCATCCACTCTTTTATCACTGTCTGACTTGATTACTGTTGCTCCCTCTATGTTGGCCTCCCAGCTAGTCGGTCGGGGTGCCTGAACCGGGTCCTGCGCTCTGCTGCACGCCTTTGCGGACGTATTCCCAAATTTGGCCACGTCTCGGGTTATATGCTGGATGTGCTTCATTGGCTCTCCCTACTGCAGCGGTTCTCGTATCGGATCATCGCTTTGGTCAGGCGGTCCTTGTTGGGCCTAGCCCCTGCCTATCTAAGTGACCTCTGCTGCCCTACCTTGGGTGCTCCGGGTCGTCGCTCTCTCCGCTCTACTGAGCGGGGCGTGCTCATGGTCCCTTTGCCCGCACAGCTACTAAGCAGAATCGGGCCTTCTCAGTGGTTGGTCCCTCCTTCTGGAACGGGCTTCCTTTGACGCTGCGCTTGCATCCCAGAATCCACTCTGAATCTTTCTATACTTGCCTCAAAACTGTTCTTTTCAGCCGTGCTGTGGTCGGGAGCGCTCCTGAGTAGTAACCTTGAAGGGGCGCTATATAAAACTTCGTAATGAATGAATGAATGAATAAGTATTAATATTAATATGCATATTTTACAAAAAGAACAAAGTTCCGTATCCAGTTACTGTTGTACGACCCTGCTCGACTGGTTATAGCGTGGCCTTTAAAATTATCTGCTTAGAGAACTCTACTGAGGCCATAAGAAAGTCATTATGCTATAATTATTATGGGAACAAATGTCTAATTACGTTGCATGATGTACGCTCAACAACGATTAGTTAGACAGCTTTGCTTAGACACCTTTAAAACGTGACAAAGTGACGCTATATAATTTTGGAGACATGGCATCAATTGTGCTGTAATATGCCAAAATAATCTTTGTCGACGGCAACGGCCAATGTTGTCATAGGCTGTCGTTAAACTGAGGATCTAATCTAATCTAATCAATTGTGTTACCCTTCCTCCTTGATCATCAAGCTAGCTGAAAAGGCCATAGTTATTAAGATGTCGTTAAATACTGGAAGCAAAGGCGGTTGGCAAAAAAGCTCTGTTAAAACACTAGACGGCATCCGATTGGTTAGAGCGCCCTTCTTGTAACGCTGATAGTACGGGTTCGATCCTCCTCTGAGACGGATATTGTGTACAGAACTTGTGCAAGTCCCTCACTCACAAGTGCTCAGCGCCATCAATAATTATTGATACTTTGGCTTATGACAGTTGCGCTTAACCCGTTTTGGACTAAAACTTTATTAAGAAAATTTTTATGAACTGTGATAATTATTGGGGCCTTGATGGCAATGTTTGAACGTATGTATTTTTTTTGACTATTCTCAAATGATATATGCAAATTTGCATATGTTCGTTTTAAGAACATTGGGCCAATAGGCTACTAACAACATGTGAAATATTGAACATGTATGTATGAAATTACATTGTAACACAATAACGTAATAAAAATGGATAATTGGTGTTAAAACCGTCTGAAATGTAAAGTTTTCAGCATCAACTTATTGGTATATCAGAAAGAAATGACTAAGATTTGTACCCAGTGGCATCGAAATTGTAAAAATTCTCACTGTTCATGTGTTCGACACTATAGATGGTAGGCTGCTGGAATATCAAAAGCTGTGAAACACTTCTGATGAACAGTGGCGGCGCCATGGGGGCTAGGGGTGCTTAGTCCTCTTCCACTAACTGCGGCTCAGCCCCCCAAAAAGTGGGAAATCACTGCAAATCACATCGAGGAGGGGACAAAAGGAAGGTTTTTCGAGCTTTAGCCCCCCCACCTCAAACCTGAAATCCTGGCGCCGCCGCTGCTGATGAAGGCGTTTGTTGCACTTCACGCACATGTGTTTTTGCTACAGCCATCCACAGTTCGCAACGGTCCTCAGTCTTGCCTTTCTCCATTATTGTGTCCGTCACCGTCATAGCGTATGTCGGGTACGCACACACACACACACCAACACAAACACACATACACACACACACACATACACACAAACGCACACACACACACACACACAGAAACGTACGCATACGCACACACACATATTATATATATATTTATATGATTTGGTTGATAAATGTAAATCAAGATCAGAAAATATGCATATGTAAATCAACGTTGACTTGACTTGACCCCATCAGTACCACATTGGACCAATGTTCGTAAAACGAACATGACCCAGATATGAAAAATTTACGACTCCATTTATTACAGTAGAATTATGCAAATGACATGTGCTTTGTGCTAAATATGTGCTCTTGTCAAATGCCCATCAGCTCGTGTGATATCACACATCGAACCAAAATTACAAATTTTCAAACAAAAGACGGTGAACATACCTGGATTTGAGGTATTAAATTTTAGCATAAGACAAAAACAGTTAAAAACTTTCAAAACAAATTTTTTTACGATTTATCCGAAAAATCAAACCTTTCGCTGACATAAGAGCCCATGAAAAGAAAACTAAAGTGATGACCTCAACCAATTTGAGGTCATTAAAAAATGTGTTCGTAAAACGAACATTGGTCCAAAACGGGTTAAAACACCTAACAAAAACTCAACGAAAAATCACATTGGCCCTACTCTAGTAGTGCCAGTCCCAAGCTTGGTGAAAGGAGGAGGGCGACGTTTAGTTGTCTCTGTTGGGACGAAGCGTCGTTAAACAGTAACTAGCTGTGAATGAACTAATATGCCTATCCTCTGTAGAGTCGTTGGCAAAAGGAAGAGGAGGAAGAGGTGCAGGAATAAGTGGAATATTACGGTTACGGCGCCACAGAAATATTTAGCATTAAATAGAAACAGTACTTTGCAATGTCACTAACATTCATTGTTTAGCAGCATAATATTATAATTCCGTAAATAATGTCTCTGATCGTTGTGTCTATGAGGCAAATTATACAATGTTTTGCAGCAATAAGCATACACACAATTTTTTAGATGTAACGTGAGAAGATCCTGATGAACAGTCATAATGTACATGAGATTTTAATCTAGTTTTCAATTATAGAAGAGCGTTGTTTTCAAGTTTATAATACCTGCATTTACGAAACGAGATTTGTATTCTACTTTAAATTATAAAAATGTATTAGTCAGTGCAATCAAACATTATTATCGAAATGATATAGGCCATCATTGAAAGAGATATTTCTTTATCATTAGTCATAAGCCTTGAATATAAAGAGTATTGTAATTTCATCTGACATCTATTCCTTTTCATTTTTTAATACAGTTTAAACGTTATCAAATTTTATTATACATGTTATTTTGATATGAGATTATTAGTTTAGTTATAAATGTTTACTTAGGTAATCAATTAATAAATACAAGCAATAATATTATTAGCATAATAAATTATATACAAATGGTTTCAAAATAACAAACCAATGACACATTTACATATTACATAGTGGCGGAATAGTAGTAGTAGTAGTAGTAGTAGTAGTAGTAGTAGTAGTAGTAGTAGTAGTAGTAGTAGTAGTAGTAGTAGTAGTAGTAGTAGTATTAGTAGTAGTAGTAGTAGTAGTAGTAGTAGTAGTAGTAGTAGTAGTAGTAGTAGTAGTAGTAGTAGTAGTAATAGTAGCAGTAGCAGTAGTAGTAATAATTATTATTGTTATCATCATTATTATTATATCCTCTGTTGGACAGATCCAACAGAGGTATATCGATAATAGAACTACAATTTAATGCAAATTTCCATGATGATGATAATAATAATAATAATAATAATAATAATAATAATAATAATAATAATAATAATAATAATAATAATAATAATAATAATAATAATAATAATAATAATAATAATAATAATAATAATAATAATAATAATAATAATAATAATAATAATAATAACATAGTAGCTATGAAAATAATTATGGATCGCCTGAGGGAAATAATTTGTTTTGTTTTGTTTTTAGAGTATGGTGTAATCTGTCTCTGCCTATAATGTGGAACGAACTCTAGCATCTGACGATAGTTTCACTGCTCCGAAGGCTGAATAAGAAAATACTTCCACAAGAAATGTCCATTTTTTGCGCATACAGTGTGATTGTCAGACGGACTGATAAGTGAGTGTAAGGTCAAAGTAAAAGCAAACGAACGAGAGAGGTAGCGTATAGTTATTGGACACCTCTTTCAAATGTTCCATTAGCCTTATAAGTAAAAGACGTAGAAAGCCCGTACATTATAATATTATGTGTTAGAGCTGTAATATGCCAAACACTAATCTTTGTCGGCAGCGACGGCCTATGTTGTTATAAGCTGCCGTTAAACTGTGGATCCAATCCAATCCTGTTCATTGGTATGTGATACTTCTATATTAATAATAAACCGAAACATATCTGACAAGACGGCTAAGTTTAACAATCATTACATCCTCCTCCTCCTCCTCCTCCTCCTCCTCCTCCTCCTCCTCCTCCTCCTCCTCCTCCTCCTCCTCCTCCTCCTGTTCATCCTCCTCCTCATCATCAATCATCATCACCACCAGCATAATCATCATCATCATCACCAGCATAATAATCATCATCATCACCACCAGCATAATCATCATCATCATCATCATCATCATCATCATCATCATCATCATCATCATCATCATCATCATCATCATCACCAGCATAATCATCATCATCGTCATTGTCGTTTTCATTATGATCAAAACAATGATCGTAGGTTCTCCGTTTCGTTTATCTTTTTAACTCCACCACTGCCAGGCTCTGATAGTGTCAGTCTCGAACTGGGGAAAGCAGGAGGGCGACGCCAATCAACCTTGATCCGACGCCGTCGCTAAAATGCGAACTTTTTGAGTATTGCTTCGGCCTTATAAGTTAAAGATGTATGAAAAATGCGAACGGTTCAAGCTCAATCATCCTTTATATAAAACAAACGCAGTCAGAAATAATGGTGTCGTGTTTTTATCTTAAGCCTCCATGGCTCAGTGCAAAGCACTGGTCATGCCAACAAAGGATCGTGGGTTCAAATCTTGTTGTGGCAGGTCGTTTTTAAAGAAAAAGCTTTGCATTGCATGTAGGGCCCTATGGCTATTATAACAAGGGGGATGTTTAAAATGAGATTACTCACAAATAACCCTTGTTGAAATTTACCAGTGTAATTGTAACAGCGAACTCACTTAGTCACACGTAGACACGCGCCCAAGGTAATTCCCACACACGCAAACGTACGCACTCCCACACATACATGCATGTATAATTGTATATACACACACTAGTCTATGTCTCTGCAGCATACGAGTTTCGGCAGTTTAATGGTACGTTATGGCAACAAAGGCCGATGCTGACGTTCGGCAATTAACATAATTTTGAGGAGAAGAGAGAAACATCTTCGAGAAAAATTCACTGTTTATCGCGTTATCTGAAGCGTTTTAGAGGTGTCTAATGACGTTCAACATCTATTTATTTATTTAATGTAATATAACGACTCTTTAAATAATGCCAAAACGATTGCCGCATATTTTTATCTGCATGTAAATTTTGACCATTTTCGCGGTCGAACTCGTTTTTTGCTCGACTAGTTTTTTTGTTCGATTTTCAAAATTGCCTAGTATGCGTTCGTGGAGATATTTCTCTCTTTCGTCGCGGTTTCTCGTGTGTTTTCGACGGTTTTCAGACGCTTACCATCGAAGCCGTTCGCTCGTCACTGACCCACAGAATGGTTTCGCCCATCGAGGGGTTTCAGGTTGTTACTTGTACAGCAAAGTCTTCGGTTATGGCGTCCACCTCTCTACATCGGTGACACTACTCGACCATTTACTGGCTGCTACGAATGTCGTCCTCTGCAGAGTCAGTGCCAGAGGGATGCCCGGACGCAAAGCCTTCTACCATCTGAGAGGAACTGCCATGATGTCGAGTGGTGCGTATGTTCCGACCCTCGTCGTCTGTCGTCATTCCTTTTCTTCGACTCTACCGCGACCACGAACTTTGAATAAGGTGCCAACCATTAGCTGCTCTGGATGAGAATTCGTTGACTGGGCTCTTCGTTTTTGCGGGACCTTGCCAGTGATGACTCTTCTATTTATCTGTTATTCGAGCTGTGTTCGCTTTCGACTGACTGTCTGGTCATATTGAGTCTAACATCGTTTAGAATAACGCAAGGAGCGACTCGGAGTAGGAATCTGAAGGGGCGCTATATAAATGTTTGAATGAATGTATGTATGTATGAATGAATGAATGAATGAATGAATGAATGAATGAATGAATGAATGAATGAATGAATGAATGAATGAATGAATGAATGAATAAGACATATTTAAACTTGCTAAATACTAATGTCCTGCGGATGTGGTTAAGTCGACATCAACGGTCTTAATATTTTGTAAAACACTGCAAGGAAAATGGTTACTTTGCACACCTCGAAAACAGTTGCAAGTGACGTTAGAAATTCAGAATTCGCTTTAAAAGACGTTGATAAAAGGGAGGTCTATCTTGCAATGTTACGGTCGACGTTAACGGTTCCGTTAGCCGTAAGATGTCGTTTAATTTAATACACAAAACTAAAACTCAAGAAAAATAACTCCGCCACTGCCCATACTCTGGTAGTGCCAGTCCCAAACCTGTTGAAAGGAGGAGGGAGACGCTTATCATCTTTGCTACGAAGAAGCGTCGTTAACCAGTCAAGGAACAATTCTGACTTTCCTCTTTAAAGTCTTGGGAAAAGAAGATGAGGAGGTAAATACATGTATGATCCCTCGGGACTTGTTCACGCTGGTAGAAAGTGCAGCGAAAGGCGACAGCATTAATTAGTAACCGTCCCAGAGGAGGTTCGAACCCATACTCTATGCGTAACGAGGCGAGCGCTTTGACCAATCGGCCACCGTTTCCAACGCTCTGTGAACTGATGTTCGAATATTATGTCTACTAAAGAAGAAAATCGGGGAAGGGCTGAGCCCCAGCGGGCTTTCGAACAAGTGACAAAGGTCGGTTGTTAAACGATAGAATCAGTCAGTGCGCATGCTCTCTGACATGTGTCACTTTCGCATCACTCTCTTTCACACTCCCTCCGTCCATATGACCTACTCTTTCTTACTGCTACCGTCATCCCTTCCCTTACCCTTAGTATTGTATTTAGAAATTTATAAAGCGCTTCTCACAGTAATACTCAATCAGAAGCGCTAACATGGTTAGCTGCTATTTAAAGACGCTTTTATAGATGATCAACGTTCCCAAGTCCTTTACCCAGACTTGATATTGCCACTACCAGAGTGCAGGCAGTGGTGGAACGTTTTCACTGCACACAGTTTTTCGAATGGCATCGAAATTTGTGGAAGTTGCTGTTTAACGACACTGTGCCATAACAAAGATGATTGACGTTGCGCTCCTTTTCCAGGCTTGGGATTGTCAATACCACATGTAAGGTAGTGGCGGAATTAGATATACATTTAAAGCTAAAAACGTGGTCAGTCGACACAGTACCATTTGTACGAAAACTTCGCTATTTATAGATGCTTAAAGATCTAATTTAAAGGTGTCTAAACAAAACTTAACAATTATACAGATATTCAGTGTTTAATGTTTTCAAGCAAGGCTTAGCAATTATGCAGCAATTTAGTGTTTAATGATTTTAATTTTACCATGTTAGTCTTCACTTAGTTAATGGTGACTTTCTAAGGTAATTTGATGCTTCCTACAGTTGTGTAATTAAATCATTTTATTGCCATTGTGTTGCGGTTGGCTTTTTCTGTCCATATGATCCTTTCAACGCTAGGGGGAATTGGTGCAGGTGGATAATCCTTGGTATAAGCGACCTTTAAATCGATCTACCATATGAAAAAGGAACGATCGTAAACGTAATTGTTTTCGAAAACGACAACTTTTTTAAGAGTTACTTTAAAGCAAAGCGCAGGCCACCAGTTTATTCACGAGCGCTGCGTCGTAAAAGAGGGGTTGGGTTGTCCAGAGATCGATGTCCAAGGGAGGTCCGAATCAGGTTGCCGGAGAGCCCAGCGTTGATCATAATGATAAAATCGTTCGTGTTAATTGGTTAACGATTGAACGAAAACGTTATTAATTAATTTGGAAGGATACGATTTAAAGGTGTCTAATAAATTGTACGTTAATATGCAAAATCTTGGAAGTCCAAAGAAAATTTAATATGTTATGTCCATTAGCATTAAACATTCAACACAAAAAGTTATTATGTTATTGAGTGAAGTTTGGTACAGATTGCGATGTCAAGCGATGACGTGAGTCCGATTGACAGGAAGACCATTAATGTTTGATTGTTTGAGGATGATTAGATTTTTAAAGTTGCTCTCTGGGGGGGCCCGTGGCGCATTGGTTAACATCTGGCACACAGACCGAGAGGTACCGAGTTCGAGCCCCCGTTGGGCGGATTTGCTTTGTAGGCTGCAAATTAGCGCCGTTGTATTGCAAGCTATCTGTTCAGTTAGTAGTTAAGATTTCAATTGCATAACATGTAAATGTACAGCGCAGTGCGTTTGTCAAGCGCTTATTAAAGAAAAGATATTATTATTATTATTATTCTTATCCTCTAACATGGCTTAAAACTAGAAATAAAATAGCACGGACACTGGCAAAACGTTCATTTTATACACGACGTTCTTCTTCACACATTCCGTGTAGGGGTTGTAAAACAAATGGAATACATAGACACCTCTAAATAAGCTGATACACGCTATATATTAATCAGCGTCATTCAATTATATTATTAGTTTCTTCCTTAATCTATACATACGTGAGTCACATAGACTGTAATAATAATAATAATATCTTTTCTTTAATTTAGCGCCTGACAAACGCACTGCGCTGTACATTTACATGTTATGCAATTGAAACAATCTTAACTAGTTAACTACTAACAGAACAGACAGCCTGTAATACACGGCGCTAATAGCAGCCTACAAAGCAAATCCGCCCTAACGGGGCTCGAACTCGGTACCTCTCGCACTCTTCGCCAGATGTTATCCAACGCGCCACCGGACCCCCTGATATCCTTAACATCGCCTTGATCACCTCTCTAGACTATGGACAAGAAAATTATATGCTCTATATTATACATGTTCCAAAACCTTTGAATGAATTATAAAATATTGGAATAATATTATAAAAAACTGCGTTAATTTAAATCTTCAAACGCCTTCCCAGTAGGACATTCAAAGTAAAGTGTGGTGACAATTTTCAGACAAATCTAAACAAGAAAATGCAATGCCACTGGGCTCTTTAATTTTCTTAGATTATATTTACACCAGATAAGGATGGTAAGTGGATCGGCCATTTTGCAACGTAAAAGTAGCTCAAAGCTAGCGTATTTGTAGTTGAACTCTAGTAAAAGACGGAGTTCATTAAACACCTTGAAAACAAACCTGTTTTGATGGCGTAATAAATGAAAACATGTTGGCTTTGATATAATCTCGTCTACTCTAATGTAAATTGCCGTTATATTAAGTAAATAATTGATAATTATGGAATGTTTTAACACCGTCATTGCTCGTAATCTGGCAGTGCCGGTTCCAAGCCTGAATGAAGGAGGAGGGTGACGCTAATGATATATGCTATCACACAGTGTCGTTAAACTGAAACTGAAACTACTACTACTAACCGCTGATTAGTTCCTGAAGTACTATGAGTAGCGTAGATCGCTATTCTTAGCATCATCGATTTTTAAGGTGACGGGAAAATGATAAAAACAACTAAACTGAAAGGAGAAACAAAAACAATAAATCGAATAGCAAAAATCTCTATTTATAGCGCTGCGTTAAGGAGTTTCAAAGGTGTCTAATGATAATCTTCATTTGCTGGTGTTTGACTACAAATATGGTAGTGTTGATCTTCTTATCCAGTGTTAGAGGGCCTATTCAATTTATCTTTCCTAATCTAGTATAATCTACACTAAAAGCTTCTATTGCGCCACTGTAATAATGGACCAGTCATCAGCCAATGGTAGCTATTATGCAAAATCGCATCAGTAGCTTATTGGCTGAAAGGTGCCAGGTCATAATGAAGATTATTAGGGTCACCCTCCCCTTTGACCATAGGATGAGGTCTGGCATCACCTGAAGTTGGTTAGCTGCTGCTTAACGACGCTGCGCCATTACAAAGATGATTGGCATCACCTCCTTCTTTATAATGGGCTTGAGACTGTGACTACCAGAGTACGGGCATAGGCGGAATTAGGAATATTATTATGTAGTAGAAATTGTATGCATCAGTTGGTTGCTGGTACTTGTCGGTTAATTCACCCCATTTAATTCTTGCGTCTACCTTGACTATTCATGCACCGTCCTTGTGCTAACGTCGTATCCGTACACAAGTCCATCCATTTTGTCACTGTTTCATAAGACGCATTATGTCGTAGCCTTTATCAATCTTCTAATGATGACACTAACCCTAACCCTGACCCTAACCGACCCTCACGACGTAAAGTTCTATAATCTATGTCGGTTAGGTTCAGCTGATGCGTCGATCGTTGTTACGCGTCGTGAGGGTCGGTTAGGGTCAGGGTTAGGGTTAGTGTCGTCCATGTTTTCTAATTACGAAACGGTCATTGGTTGACCTGGAATATACATGGGCTAAAATATGCCGTGTATATGAGGCGAATTGTTGGCGTAAACTTACGCATTATATATAATGAGTACCCTATGCTACTCATGGAAAAACAGTGACTGACTTTAAGAATGAATCGCAAGATCTTAATATTTTGCTAATTCCGTTAATTCAACTGTATCCAGTCATATCGTTCTGTGTTTTCGACATCATTTGAATGGGGTGCATTAATTTCAAGTGGGGAAGTCATTACCATTGGAAAAATAAATTAACCGACAAGTACCTGGTTGCTTAGTTGGTGTTTGGCGACACTGTAATAACGAAGATGATTAGCGTCGCCCTCCTCCTTGGACCTCGCTTAGGAGTGGCACTACCACTAGTAAGTTAGTGGCGAAGTTTTGTAAACATTATGTGATGAAAAGAATAATAGCAGTAGTAGTATTGTATTGGTTTCAGTTTAATGACACTGTGTGATAAGAAAGATCATTAGCGTCGCCCTCCTCATTTATTCAGGCTTTTGCCTGGCACTGCCAGATTACGAGCAGTGCCGGAGTTAGAGCCTGAGTTGATGGATCCACAGTTTAGCGACAGCTTATGACAACATAGGCCGTTGCCGTCGACAAAAATTATTTAGAGTATGTTCTCATATAATTATATATATATATATCTTCGTTTAATAAAACAAACTGACAAACCGCAGTGAGTTACATAATAGAAAGTCAGACAAATCTAATATAATTTTATGGGGTACAGTTGCTGAAGGTTCTTTACCGTTCATTGAAAAATCATAAACTAGAGTATGTATAATAATTATGCTACCGTAATTTATAAAGAATTCTATATTATTATAAAACTACGCACACGTTGATATGGTGCTAATCTGAGTGGTATTATTATTTTCTGCTTGGATATGAAACTACTTCTAGCGCTTGAAGATAATTTCTCAGAACCGGAAGACTTCGATCTTCCAATTGCCAAATAAGCAAACGCTCCATGTGGAAAAGCTGTTCCTTAACTGCTCGATATTGTGTATAACAGTCAGCGGGCAGATAAGACGGGTGTAAGGTCAAAGTAGCCCCATGTATAGAACATAGATAAAAATAGTTCTTAGACACCTCTTTTTACTTTATTTATCACGCTATATGAAACTCACACTACAAATAACGCCACTTATCTGCAGAAATAAGATCTACGATTCGGTAATATAAACTGACGTTCTGCCTGTGTGCATCATAGTGTAGTGAAGAGGTCGGCCGTATAAATCGCCTCCAGGACAGAAATATGCCTCGAGAGTTCTGTTCCACCTGCATCCCTTAGTCAACTCCGCTATATTGAGTACACTAATCCTTCGCTATTGGCGGGAAGATGAGACGGCGAGGGAGAGGACTGCACCTTCTTAGCAGTACCGGGGTTGGTGGGGGAAGTCAACGTAATCGAGAAGTTAATAGCGCTGGAGATCGAGATTTAAGTGATTTAATTGTGTCCAAGAAGAAATTCCAACAGTTTAACACTTCTCAAGGCATCAAAGACCATTGACGACAACAAGAAACATTATTCCGTTTACACTTCATTGTATTGTATTGTATTTGAACACTTGTTATAGCGCCCCTACCAGATTTCCCATTCAGAGGCGCTCCCGACTCCTGCGCAGAATCGGAGTTTCACGCCGAAGCGCATGAGCAATTGCGAGTGAAGGACTTGCTCAGGGTCCCTACGCGGCGACTTTGAGGTGGATTCGAACCCGCAACCCTCCAGCTGCAAGGCACCGAACATACCCCTATACCACCGCGCCCCAGTATATTGTGTTGTGTTGTGTGTTGTATTGTACTCCACGTTTATATTGCGACCGAGCCACCCGCAGTAAAGATCCGAGAAATTAATCTCTGATAAACCGACCCGACCGGGAAGCGAACCCGGGGCGCCGGCGTGACGAGCGGGAACCAACCCACTCGGCCACTCAGGATCCTTAACCCTCGGGCTATAGAGGGGGTGGTTGCCACCCCCCTATGTTTTTTTTCATCTCAAACTTTTTCGGTAAGGAATCAAATTTTGACCTTTTAGGTAGCTGTAGGGGGTTCATTTACACACGTTTTGAGGTAAAATGTGAGATGATATCTCACACCGTTCAAAAGTTATACCCAATATACCCGAGGTACCAGGGGGTGGTGGATACCACCTGCCCTAGATTTTCGACTATATCTTATCCGTCATTTAATATTAAGAGACGCAAATTATACAATTCTATAGAGGGAATGTGGGGCTACATTTCTATGGTCACTGAGTTGATCTGAGACAACCGGAAGTGCTCAAAATAAATTAAAATGTATGAAAATAGGTTACACTTTCACACATTTTTCATGTTTTTTCAATTATAACGTATTCATAATTTATTTTTGAAGAGAAATAAATTATGCCGTTGCATAGAGGACACGTAGTGTTATTTTTTCATACTGATTAATTTGTTTTATGATGACCGAAAGAGTTCAAAATAAATAATAATACGCGTTATATGCGTGAAAAATGGCTCAATGGAAGCACTCCCCCTTAATTTTTTGTCTGCAGCGTATTCGTTTGTCTTCCTGGAAGAGAAACAAAGATATCATTCTTTAGAGGGAATGTAGAGCTTCATTTGCATACCTACATCTTTGTCTTTTGAATACCGGGAATGATCAAAATAAATAATAATACGCGTAATCTGTGTGAAAATGGCTGAATACGGCATTACAACGTAAACCGATATAAATGTATGGATATATATGTATGGATGTACATTTATACTATATAAACCTGTGTTGGGATGATTGTGTGTATCTTTTATACATAGATCAGTTTCAAAACACACATAATCTTATATTTGTTTATCCAAAAAGTAAAAAATGTACGCAATAATATAAAATATCACTAATTAATGGGTTCCATTGTTAAAAGTGATGTAATTTCGAGGTGCATTCACATAATGTACAACTAAATATACCATTCTGTGCAGAAATGAATGCTGAATCCATTGCTATATTACAAGTTATGATATGTGAAACCAAACACGAAATCCAGGGGGGTGGTAACCACCCCCTTGGTAGTCCGTGTTACAAAAAAGCTTGGTAGCCCTAGGGTTAGGCTATAGCTTGACGGACAGCAATGGGTGTGAAGTGTTAGCGACATCAGTTTCTTAGCCAAGTGGAAAGCACTGGTCTTGCAAACCAGAGATCGTGAGTTCAAATCTTATTGGGCAGGCAGTTTTTAAAGAAACAGCTAGGTATAGCCTGTGTTGCTGCCACAACAAACCGGGATATTTAACAACGACACTGACAGAGTGTACGCACAAAAAAACGTGTTGAAGTTCTCTCAATGTCGCAGTAATTGAGAAGTCACTAAGCCAAACGTAGAAACACCCATACGCAAACACACACGCACACACACAAGCACGAGCACACACAGGTCTATTATGTTGCGGCAACAAAGGTCGTTGTTGACGTTAGGTAATAATTATTTTCATGTAATTATGCGAACGACAGATTATAGCAAGGGGAAGAAGTTCCTTATTTATAGCACTATCTGTACATGTTTTAAAGGTGTCTAATGACTTCGTCATTTATATGTTTATACAATTTAACGACAGTTTGCATATTTTCTAAACAATTACATCAGAATGTGGAAAATAGTTTAACGACAATGTATGGCTGCTTGACGGTCATTGCCGTTTTCCGAGTAACCTTTTATTTCTTGTCATTTGTGACGCCAGGGGTCAAAACCCGTTTTGCTGGGTAGTAGTAGTAGTTTCAGTTTAAGGACACTGTGATACCAAAGATCATTAGCGTCGCCCTCTTCCTTTATCTAGACTTGGAACTGACACTGCCATAGAACAAGCAGTGGTTGGATCGTGTATGTGTGTCCACAGTTTAACGGCAGCTTATGACAACATAGGCCGTTGCCGCCGACAAAGATTACTTTTGGCATATTACAGCTCATAATTTTTATCTAGTGGTGGAATCATAATACTTATCATAATACTAGGAATTTATTGATTGCTTCTTAAATTCACGATTAATAAATACAATTAACCCTTTGGAGGTCAGATGGGTATAACACATCCCAAGGCTATTCTACGCTGCTTTTTCTACGGAAAACGTAGAACCAGCTTGGATTATTTTTGTCTACCTTAGTGAATGTGAAATACGGACACTTTAGGACACTTTCAGGTACTTTTGGACGCCATTTTTTTATTTCTTGCATATTAAAGTGAAATTTTAATTTTTCGTATACATATTGATTTTAAGGAATTTAAAAAGTAACGGCACAGTGCCGAAAAATGTGCGATTATAAGATATTACTGCATATAGTGTTGCATCGATGCAAAATTGATCCATTATTACGGGTATTATGTCACGACATTGTCACGTGTTCCCAAAATGTTAGGCTACATGTTTTGAGGGCCACGAAATTCCATTGCAAAGGGCCGCTTGATTTTGAGCGCCACCACGCTGGCCATATCAATTATGATTGAAAACTGTTATTTGTTTCTGAAAATCACCAGTTTAGCCGACAATTGGTTACATAACTAGTTTAGCTCACAATTTATATTATATAGTTGATATTGCGACTTGCAAGTAGGCCTAATTATATGTATTGGGGTATGTCAGACCCCACCTCACCTGAAACGTTACAATGCTTCACCTCACCTCCAAAGGGTTAATTAAACTTGACCTCCTACTTCTGAAGTCAATGTATCCTGTCTTCACATATTCATCCAGTGTCCGCGACTTGGATGTCACCCTTGATAGCGCCCAGTCGTTCTCCGACCACCTTATGCACTTGACGCGCTCTTGTTACTATCACGTGCGGCACCTGCGAGCTAACAGAAATTCTGTTTCTTCTCTTCTGTCTTTAAAACCATTGTTCATGCTTTCATCTGCTGTCACATTGATTACTGCAATTCACTATTTGCTGCGCTTCCCAGGAGAAGCTTATCCTCCATTCAGTCGGTTATAAACTCTGCAGCAGGGCTCATCGCTCGTCTCCCTCGCTATTCCCACATCTCTATCCACATGATTGGTGTTCTAATAATAATAATCTTTTTTTTATTTCAGCTCATCGATGCTGTGCTGTGGCAGTCCGAGACCGAGGAACTAGAAGGTCATGATGGTCAAAAGAGCGGAGAGGACGTCCAGAGTTAGCTGAGATAGACAGTCTCATAAGATCACAGAGGTAGCGTGGAGCTTGACCTAAAAACGTTTTACACGTAAGAAAAAGAATTTTAAACTGAATCCGAGCAGTTAGAGTAAGCCAATGAAGGTCTTCAGCCATGAAAGTCGAAATATGGGAGAAACGAGGTAGGCGGGCAATCAAACGAGCAGCAGCATTAAGTACTGATTGGAGTGGAGCCAGGCGGAGTTTTGGTAGACCGATTCGTTTAACCTTGCGTGCCTAGGCATTCTTCATTAATCAACTATCGTTTCCCAACCTTATTTAGCATCGGTTAATACCGTTTTAAAGGTGTCTAAGTTTACCGTACTGTTCAATCGTCTGTTTTATTATTCCAAAGTTTAACGTCGTGTTTTGACATCAAAAACCGTCGATTACAATTAATAAATGTATCCAACAAATGAATACAAGACATTGATAGCGTTGAAAAACAGAATTTAACGATGACTAGTCGAGCGAGGTCGCCACTCGCTGCTCTTCCGGAATACATGGCGGTCAAGGTATTCTGATTGTTTTGAGGATGATTAACTGATTGGCGTTGCCCTCCTCCTTTAGCCATGCTGACAACTGGCACTACCACAGTATACTGACGGCATTTTACTGTTGTCACATTACAGAGAATAAGCTTAATTACCTAACGTCAATATTTTTTAACGGAAACCTGAGTTAAAAGATAAACGAAACGGAAGGTCTAGGACTAACTCCGCCACTGCTCGCTTTCTGGTAGTACCAGTCCCAAGCCTGGGTAAAGGAGACGCTAATGATCTTTGTTATCACACAGTGTCCTTAAACTGACACTACTACTACTATCTAGGACTATTGTTTTCATGTTGATGATGATGTTGATGATGAAGTTGATGTTGATGTTGATTTTGATGATGATTTTGATGATGATTTTGATGATGATTTTGATGATGATTTTGATGATGATGATGATGATGATGATGATGATGATGATGATGATGATGATTTTGATGATTTTGATGATTTTGATGATTTTGATGATGATGATGATGAGGAGGAGGAGGAGGAGGAGGAGGAGGAGGAGGAGAAGGAGGAGAAGGAGGAGGAGGAGGAGGAGGAGAATGAAGAGGAAGAGGAGGAGGATGGTAATGGTGCTTTGATTGTTAAACAACGCCGTCTTGTCAGATATCATGGTTGGGTTCAATATTGACTGAGGATAAGAGGATAAGATAAGATAAGAGGATAAGAAGACCAATGTACCGATTAGCTACGTCTTCGACTTATAAGGTGAATGTAACTCATTAACGAGGTGTCCTAAAACTACGCTACTTCTCTCCATCCTCTGGGCTACGTTGACCTTTTCCCGTCTCAACCGCCCGTCTGAATATCACACAGTAGTAGCATGAAATGAAGAGATTTTCTTCATTGAGCGTTTGCTTATTTAGCCATTGGAGAAGCGCAGCATCTCCAGACCAGGGTATTAATCTTCAGGCGCTATAGGACGTTTCACTTCCAAGCAGAAACAGTTTACGTTATACGATAGTAATGATAACATGTATCTTCAGTTTCTGTTAAGTGTTAAGTTATCTTTATTTTGAGATAAACCAGTTTTCGAAGTAGTTTCACTGACTGTTGAAAAGATTTCCTGATTTGTCTGTTGTGCGTCTGGTTTCTTTTCCGCATCTAATTTCTCGTCTTTGGGTATATTTTACGAAATATAGCTAGATGTCTATTTATTTGTCATATTTGCGTAATTCGAATATTACCCCCCCTCCCAAAAATGACGCGAAAAACAGCAACAACATCTTGTCCACAACCGCAATCAAGTTGAAATCGTCGATTAACCCCTTCGTATTTCGCATTTCAGATTATTCTTTTGCGCAGACATTCGTTCATTCATTCATTCATTCATTACGAAGTTTTATATAGCGCCCCTTCAAGGTTACTACTCAGGAGCGCTCAGGAAGGAGGAGGGCGACGTAAATCATCCTTGTTATAACAGCGTCGTTAAACAAGATATAACCAAAGCAATCTATGTATAATTATAATTTATACTAAAGACCTATATTATACGCCTAATTCCGAAACTGCGTGTACTCTGGGCCTCAGGCAGGGCCACTCCCAAGCCTAAATAAAGAAATATGGCTACGCTAGTCATCTCTAAAATGAGACAACGTCGTTAAGCAGCAACAAACCAACACATCTTCGGGTGGTGCCAGACCTAGGCCCATTGACAAAGGAGGAGTTCGACGCTAATCACCTTCACTCTGATAGTGTCGTTAAATAGAAAACTGCCATGACGATTCATCATCGGTCGGGTCGGTTTATCAGAGATTAATTTCTCGGATCTTTACTGCGGGTGGCTCGGTCGCAATATAAACGTGGAGTACAATACAACACACAACACAACACAATATACTGGGGCGCGGTGGTTTGGGGGTATGTTCGGTGCCTTGCAGCTGGAGGGTTGCGGGTTCGAATCCACCTCAAAGTCGCTGCGTAGGGACCCTGGGCAAGTCCTTCACTCGCAATTGCTCATGCGCTTCGGCGTGAAACTCCGACTACAGCAGTAGTCGGGAGCGCCTCTGAATGGGAAATCTGGTTGAGGCGCTATAACAAGTGTTCAAATACAATACAATACAATACAATAGTAGCGACCCTCAACTGATGACTTCGTCATTATTACAGTGGCTCTATAGAAGTCATTACATTAGATATTATCACTAGATAATATTACTAGATAAGGAAAGGCAAAGTGGATTGACCCTCAAGCAACTATATCTACAACTGCAACGCGCCTTTTAATAAAAAACAGAGTCTTACTCAAGGGACGCGTTACAATGTTTCTACTAATCATAGTAGGCTATAATACTTAGAGAAGAGATAAGTTTTAAGCTTAGATTTAAACACATTTATTGAGGATGATCTTCGGATTGGTTCTGGTAAAGAGTTCCATTCAGCTGGACCAGCAACTTCAAACATTCTGTTTCCAAATGGTAGATTAGATCTTTTAATTACAAAGTCTCCTTCGAAGCAACGTAAAAGAAGATCAACGCTAACTTATTTATTGTTGATCTCTAGCTAATGAAGGATTTCATAAGACACCTTTAAAACGCGTTCTCGTTGCTCAATAAATAAACTGTGTTAGTGCCAGTCCCAAGACTGGATTACGGAGGAGGGCGACGCTAATGGACTTTTGTTCCACACAGTGGTCGTTAAACAGTAAAGAAGCAAGCAATAAATACAGAATCATACGCATTGAAGTTATTGTCTTCGCATTATGCACATTGTCCTTATGTTAAATAAATAAATAGATGTAGAATTTAATTAGACACCTCTAATAAATGTTTAGGCTGTGCAATAAATAAGGAAATCTTTCCGCTTTGCTGAAACTAAAACTACTTTGCTGAGATGTTTTCAGGCATTATACTATCGTCATTTTACATGGAATAAATTACCTGACATCAATAACGGCCTTTGTTGCCTTAACATGTTATTTTTTAGCTGTAATATGCCAAAAATAATTTCTGTCGACGGCATCAGCCTTTGTTGTCAAAAGCTGTCGTTAAATTTTGGATCCATCTATAAACTGAAGTATTTCAACTCGTACTCTGACCGTGCCAATCCCAAGCCTGGAGAAAAGAGGAGGGCAATTATACACACCCTTGATATGAGACAGTGTCGTTAAACAGGAACTAACCTAAGAAAAAAAGGTTTTAAAGCGGAACTCGGCCACTGCATGTCTGTGTAACGTGTGACAATCCGAAAAATATTTCCTTCTGTTGCTATATTTTGTAATTTGTTCAAAATTGTTTGCATATGGAGCGCATGATACTTGTTCAAAGTCCACAAAGAGTGCGGCTCTTCTTCACCCGGTTTAATAAAGAAAACACACTTACTTAATAATCTTCGCTATGACCTGGCGTCGTTCAACCAAAGAAACTACCTCTGCGAATTAGCTTATAACATCGACCATCGAGTGATGACTTCGCCATTATTACAGTGGCGCCATAGAAGTTTAGTGTCAATAATATTAGATTAGAATGGTAAAGTGCATTGGCCCTCTAGCGCCGAAAAAGAAGCTCAACGCTGACGTATACTTGTAGTTAAACACAAGCAATTGGAGAATATTATTAGACACCTATAAAACCCATGCAGACTATGCTATAAATAATAATTTTGATTTATTAATCGCTGTATTATGCCAAAACTAATGTTTGCCTGCGGCACCGGCCAATGTTGTCATAAGCTGCCGTTAAACTGGGAAACCAACCAACTAATCGCTGCATCATCGCAGTGTCGTTGCCTTACCTAGAATATTTGCGCATTTAGAAAGCAATTATAATTATAATAGTTACATAATTACACTATTCTTACACTACACCAGTAGTGCCAGTCCAAAGCCTGGAGAAAGTAGGAGGGCAACTCTAATTATATTTGTTACGACACGTATCGTTAATCAGCAATCAAAAATCATCAACAGATGTGTGGGACTGGAGTTAATGAGTGTCACAGCTGAAGCCAAATAGACAGAAGAAATCAACGAGTCAACTCTTCTCATGCAAAGACCAACAGAGATCTGATGGACATTGTGACCTGCACCGTTTGATGTTGTTTAGTTTATATTATCATCTGCATCATTATTATAGCAGGGATTTGAACCACCGACCATTTGGCTGACAGTCCAGCACGCTATAACCACTACACCATCGAGTACGGACTAGTCCAAATAGACCAAAATAGGCCGGGCTTGTCAAACGATAGACTAAACTGTGTTTGATCATACATGTATTTCTAATTTCCTCGAGGTTTTATCGTGAGTCTATGAATGAAATATTTGCTCATATTATTTGGATCTCGAATTAAAAGATCCGTCAAATATCACGATATTCGAACGCCTCCATAGCTCAGTGGTCTTGTAAATCAGAGGTCGTGAGTTCAAACCTCATTGGGGATAATGTTTTAAAATAACGAGTCACGCCAGATACCGAACTATCTCCTCTGTTCTCTAGGCTTGGGACTGACTCTACCACAGGTAGGCCCTAAAGCGTAGTGGCGGAGTTATGTGATGGTGTGATTATTATGTTAATATATTATTATGTAATTATTATGTAGTTATTCCATGTAATATGCCGTCGGTTTTCCAAGGTTTTTCAACACGCAACCTTTCCTTATTTATTGAGCCTTTTGAACACGTTTTAAAGGTGTCCAATAACATCCGTCATTTGCTAGAGTTTGATTTGAAATACGTTGGCTTTTGGCTCATTTTACGGTAACCGGAACCTTTACGGTAACCGGGCAGTTCGTCGCCGGACAATTCGTCGCGGACAATTCATCGCGGACAATTCGTCGCGGACAGTTCGTCGCCGACAGTTCGTCGCGGACAATTCGTCATAGGCCTAATAACACCATAATTACAGCATACAACATAAGACGGGCACGTAATCCAAAACCACAGTCCGAACACTTAGATAAACCATTGCGTATTTCTTAATCAGTAATTGCTTGCTTACAGAATACAGAATCTTCATTCATCTTCCTGGGCCTTTGAAGTTACGAAAGTGAAATGTTGTATGCTGTCGTAATTATGGCGTTGAAAAGAATAATTCGCTGGATTTGACGAAAAAAATTGTTTACCTAAATGGAAGCTGGATTGACGAAAATAATTGCGTAAATGGAAGCTGGATTGACTAAAATAGTTTCGCGCGAACCATAAGTGGGATCGATGAAAAGAAATCTTGCTAAATAGAAGTGGGATTGATTAAAACATTTTTGTGTTAACCCTCGGGCTACCAAGGGGGGGTGGTTGCCACCCCCTAGGTTTTATTCATTTCAAACTTTTTCCGTATGGAATAAAAATTTGACCTTTTAGGTAGCTGTAGGGGTTCATTTACACACGTTTTGAGGTAAAATGTGAGATGATATCTCACACCGTTCAAAAGTTATAGCCAATATACCCGAGGCACCAGGGGGTGGATACCACCCCCTAGACTTTCGACTATATCTTATCCGTCATTTAATATTAAGAGACACAAATTATACCATTCTATAGAGGGAATGTGGGGCTACATTTCTATGGTCACTGAGTTGACCTGTGACAACCGGAAGTGCTCAAAATAAATAATAATACGCGTAATATGCGTGAAAATGGCTGAATGGAAGGACTCCCCCTTAGTTTTTTGTCTGTAGCATATTCATTTGTCTTCCTGGAAGAGAAACAAAGATATCATTCTTTAGAGGGAATGTAGGGCTTCATTTGCATACCTACATCTTTGTCTTTTGAATACCGGAAGTGATCAAAATAAATAATAATACGCGTAATCTGTGTGAAAATCGCTGAATACAGCATTACAACGTAAACCGATATATATGTATGGATATATATGTATGGATGTACATTTATACTATATAAACATGTGTAGGGATGATTTTGTGTATCTTTTATACATGGATTAGTTTCAAAACACACATAATCTTATATTTGTTTATCCAAAAAGTAGAAAATGTACGCAATAATATACAATATTGCTAATTAATGGGTTCCGTTGTTAAAAGTGATGTAATTTCGAGGTGCATTCACATAATGTACAACTAAATATACCATTCTGTGCAGAAATGAATGCTGAATCCATTGCTATATTACAAGTTATGATATGTGAAACCAAACACGAAATCCAGGGGGTGGTAACCACCCCCCTTGGTAGTCCGTGTTACAAAAAAGCTTGGTAGCCCTAGGGTTAAATAGAAGCTGGATTGATCGAAATAATTTTTCCTTAAATAGAAGCCGGATGGATGAAACTAAGTTTTCGATTCAATAGAAGCTGGATTGATGAAAATAATTGTTTCCGTAATTAGAAGTTGGATCCATGAGAATATTTCTTTGGTTAAATAAAGTTCCATTGATGAAAAATATTACAGAAAAGAATAGTCCGCGACGAACTGTCCGCGACGAATTGTCCGCGACGAATTGTCCGCGACGAATTGCCCTAGAACCCATTTTACCTTTCTTAATCTAGTATGATACACGTCTTCTAACGGCCAATAATATTTATCATCAGATTGTAAGTTCGGGACGATGTCATTGTTTCATATTAAAATTATAGTGTCTGCTTAACGGCGTTGTATCGTAGCAAAGATGTTACGATAGCGTATAATATAATATCTTCCTCCTTCATCGAAAGGCCTAAGTTCTGGAACCACTCGAAGAGGGCGCTGTACAGTATATCTGCAGTTTAACGACGCTGAGTCATTACAAAGATTATTAGCATGACCCTTCTCCTTTATCTATGCTTGGGACTGGCACTACCAGACTACGGATAGTGGCGGGGCTATGTATAATATAGGCCTATAATTATATTAGACATTATATATTTGGGTTGTTCGCTTAGTTTCCTTAGTTGGTTTTTAGCGATACAGCCATATAACAGATATTCAGCGTCGCCCTTCCCCTTTATCGAGGCTTAGGACTGGCACTTCAGGAGTAAACTAGCGTTGGTTTGGTTAGTTGCTCTTTTAACGACACTGTGTCATAACAGAGATTATTAGCGTCGCCCTCCTCCTTGTTCGGAGTGGCACTACAACAGTGGCGAAGTTCTTCTTACGTGTGGTAATTGATATCGACGCCTAACTGACAATATTCAGCAATGGTGTATTACAAAATGATTTCAACATCTATATAAACAAAACATTGCTTACCAGATTATTAGCGTAGCCCTCCTCCTTTATCCAGGCTTGGGACTGAGACTGTCAGAGTACAAACCGTGGCGGAGTTTTTCTCGTCACAGAAGTTCACAATATTTGTGTGAAATTGTACGTACGTTGTAAAGTTGTTTTCTGAATGGAAATCTTTCTGCCTGGATGTGTAACGACTTCTAGAGCCTGAAGATAACATCTACTGTCCGGGGGAGACTGCTCTCTTCCTAACTCTGAATGAAGAAAATCCCCCTGAAAAAATCTCTTCTTTTTCTGCTCAAACTGTGAGAGAGTCACGCTGGTGGATAAGATGGGTATGAGATGAAAGTATAACCCCGGACGAACAGGAGAAACAGAGCAGTTCTTGGACACCTCTTTTAAGTGTTCTATTCACCATATAGTACTCGGTTTCGTTTAAAACTAATAATAATCTTCGTTTTTATTGTTTCAAACTGACACACCGCAGTATATGATTAGAATTCATAATATGAACGGATGATCACAAGTTATTACACAAGTCGAATTAAACTGTTCTGCAGCCAAGCAAGGCGCCCATCACGTCCTTCTGCACATTTTACCACGTCACCTGGTGAATGAAAGGCTGAGTCAACCTTTGGGAGGGTAGCGGGATGCGATCACGGGACCGTGCGCTCTTCGTGCCAGAGTTTTACCATTACCGTAATACTGACGAAAAGACGTAGTTTAACAAAAGTAAAGACATCATCGTCATCGTCATCGTCGGTCGTCATCGTCGTCATCATCATCATCAAAACAATTGTCCAATATTATCCATTCATTTATCCTTTTGACTCCGCCATAGTCCGTACTCTGTCAGTGCCAGTCCCATGCCTGTATAAATGAGGAGGGCGACGCTAATGATTTTGTTACCACACAGTGTCGTTGAACTGCAACTAATAGTATATTCCCAACTAATTCCGCCACTGTTCGTACTATGACAGTGCCAGTCCCTATTCCGGAGAAAGGAGGAGGGCGACTCTAATAATCCATGTTATTACACAGTGTCGTTAAACATCAATTAACCAACCAGAACTATCAATGAGGATTGTACATAGCTTTGCATATCGTGCTTATAACGAGCATAAGACGTCTTTTAAGCTGTTGGAATACTAATGTCGCGTGGATGTGGTGAGGTCCTAAGATGCTGAAAAAGACTGGAAACGAAACGATGTCCAAGCACACCTCAAAAATGGTTGCAAATGACGTTATAAATTCCGCTTGCGCTATAGGCGACTCTGGGTTGGTAAGGTCACAGAAGACGCTAAAAGCTTTCTCAGCCATAAGATATCGTTTAACCAATAATTTACTATACCAATTTTCTAAGAGAGATACTATGGGCGATGGTATACCCGCTTGTAACAAAGAGTCGAACAGTTTGTTATGTACAACACTGTCAAAAGCTTTTTTAATATCTAAAGAAGCCATAAACACAGAACTACCATTATTGGTGAAATGGTCGACGGTTGTCCTTAGAGCAAATATAGCTTCAGTACAACCCATCCCGCGTTTAAAGCCAAACTGCAATTCGTCAGTACTGAAAAACTCATCACAAATTAAAAGAAGCAAATTTTCAAACAATTTAGAAATAACGGGAATAAGGGTGATGGCACGGTAATTGTCTACATCGTTTAAATTCCGAGATTTATCTTTAACTAAGGGAACAATAATACCGTGACCAAACGCGGACGGCACATACCGATGAATAATAAACAGCTTAAACAGCTGCACAAGTGCAGTTGTCAGACAAGGATGAGCATATAACAAATGTTCAGCACACAACTCATCTGGACCACAGGCTTTGCCTAAGGACAATTTTAAGATTGAGGCCTGTACGTTTTCAACAGTCACCTGTTGACAAAATGTCATTCACCGACAAATTATGCAACTTCTTAATCCGCCGAGGTGTCTTTAAAACCGGACGGGACTTCTGGACATCTGGACTGCTACTAGTGCTATGGAAGTGATCCGCGAATTTATCAGCAATTTCGACATCGCTGACACACCCACTGAAGCAAATGTCCTTTGATAGATTACGACGAAATTTAGAATTCCATGACTTCCAAAATTGTGATGGACATTTGTTTAAAAAATGCTCATAAAGTTCATCATTATGACGACTTTCAAATTCAATATACGACTCTCTAATTGCTAATTTATATTTCAATTTAGTTGAACATTTAATGCGATGCAACTCGCCGTTCAGTGGCCGACCAGCTGATGTCCACATATCATACCCAAAAAATGGAGTTGTCCTTAAGACGATCAAGTTCATCATTCCAATATGGCTTCAAAGAGCGCGACGGAAGTCTAACAACTGATTTAAGGGACGCATTATACAATGACATGACTAACAAATTATAAATGCTTTCAATATCTTGCAAATGATGCGTATTTGAACAGTTTTCGCCACATGCCTCTAGATTTAAATCAGATACAGACGATATATGAATTCTACTAGTTTCATAATATCCCGGTAAGTAGGTCTTATCCCATCGCCATGATAATCGTTGAGGAGAGCGCCTTCTACTTGGCTTCCGCTGATATGTGGATGGCAACGGCAAGTGATTAGATAAATCGAAAAGGGCCATGACAAGTCTGTGATCACTTAGGTTGGCACCGGAGTCAATAATGTCGATTTTGATCATATAAGGCCGAATGGAATTAGAAATAAAGTAATGATCAATAAAAGAAGTTGCTTTAAGACTGTCATTAACATAAGTAACTGCGTATGGGTCATGACAGAAATCATCACAATGTGCAATCGAAAATCTATCAAAAACGTTCTTGCTCTGCAGAAAACCGACACTGTCAGCTGCACACGTGAAATTCATATCACCCATAAGAATAACATTTTCTGAGGGAAGTATTATGTTTGCAATGTACCCTAGACAGTTGCCTAGCTCAACAGTGTAATCAGAATTACTGGACTGACATGGAAAGTAAACATTAATTAATTTCAGAGGGGAGCTGCTACTTCTATCAAACGAAATGCATAGGCATCTACCATTATCATCACCATTAATTACATGAATAAACTTTGAAAGGCATTTACGCCAAAGGAAACCAACACCTCCAAAAGGACGCCCGCTGTAGATGCCAGATTGTAACTTTTTACTCATAGCAGAAATACCAAAACCAGCAAATTCAGGGTGTACCGTATTTAGTAGGTGTAGATTGTTGGGTGTCAACCAGTGTTCTTGAACTGCTATGACAGCAATTCCTGGGTCGTTGCACAGAGTCGAGAGTTATGTAGTCCTCGACCAGAGTTCAGTCCACTATAATATAATATCATTGAAACCGTTTTTGAGGTGTTTAAGGACATCAGTTTGTTTCTCGTGTTTTTCAACATAATTATGGCCTTTGACGTCGACCTCACCAAATCCACGCGACATTAACGACACTGTGTCATAAGCAAGATGACCAATGTCGACTTCCTCCTTTCTAAAGACTTTGGAGTGACACTGCTGCATGTAGTGAAGCGTCGGAGTTATGTAATTATTATGCATTTATATGAATAATACGTAATTATTTTGTAATTGTGTATGATGAAAAGATTTTCAGCACTCAAAGAAAGAATAAATGAAATCTCAGATATCTTTATTTTTTGCGTCGCATGAACGGTTTTTCAAGATGTCTAATGGTAGTAATGGAATTCTTTATTTGCTAGTGTTGACCTTCCTTAACGTTGCTTGAATGCCATTCCACTTTACCTGTTCTAATTTAATAATAATATCTTTTCTTTATTAAGCGCCTGACAAACGCACTTCGTTGTACATTTACATGTTATGCAATTGAAACAATTTTAACTACTAACAGAACAGACAGCCTGCAATACACGGCGCTAATAGCAGCCAACAAAGCACGTCCGCCCTACGGGGCTCGAACTCGGTACCTCTCGCTCTCTATGCCAGATGTTATCCAATGCGCTATCGGGCCCCAAGAATTCTATATATAATATGATCGCGCAATTATTTCTATATTTATTGCGCATTCTGACCGAGTTTTAAGTATAATGATATCGTTGTTTGCTAGAGTTTGACTACAAATACGGTATCGATGGACTTCTTTTGCGTTGCTAGAAAGCCAGTGAATTTAACCTCTCCTAATCTAGTATAATCTACACAAATGTTTCTATAGCGCCACTGTATTAATGGACCAATCATCAGTCCATGGTCGCAATTAAGCTAAATCGCATTAATAGTTATTTTGCTCAACGACACTCTGTCATATTAGTGTTCCTCCTTCTTTGTCCATAGGCTCTGGTCTGGCACCAGACGAAGAGGCGTTGGATAGCTGCTATATAACGATGCTGTGTCATTACAAAAGATGATTAGCATCACCTCCTCCTTTGTTTAGGGTTTTGGACTGGCACTAACATAGTACGGGCAGAGGGGGAATTAGAAATATATGTGGTAGAAATTATATGCATAGGTTGGTTGCGTAGTTGGTGTTTAACGACGAAGTTATAACAAAGATGAATAGCGTCACATTCTGTTGTAAGTAAGTAAGTAAGAATATTCGTGTTAGACTACCAGTAAATGCACAGTAGCTTACATGAGTTATAAATGATAGCAAAAATGTAAACAAAGTCGTATAACATTCGCATAATAAAAAAGTTCTCGTGGCAAAGGCATCAACTCTACGTGGGGTAAGATCACGTGGCATCGATCGCATGTTGTATGGGATGACCTTACGGAGAGGTCGTGGAAGGAAGGAGGTCGTGAAGGGTGAGACATGGGTTTAATAGGACTGAACGGAAAAGAGTAAAGTCGTCTCCAGAGCGGTGTTCGTTTAAGGAAGGAAAGTCAATGGAGAAGGAAGCCTGAACGGGTCAATTTTCTCAGAACACCATTAAGGCGGTTGCGCTCCTCTGCATTGGCAAATCCACAACAAACGGGAGAGGCGTAGGGACTAGCTCTACCAGAATACGTGCAATACTTTACCAGTGAAGAGACTGGCCCGGGTCGGGAGGGCCTCTGTTTTTGAGTGGTGCTATATAAATGCACGATTACGATTACGAATACTGTAAGTCAGCGTAACCAAGAAGTTAATAGCGCTGTGGATCGCGATTTAAGTGTGTCCGTGCAAAGCACAACGTTACTAGCAGCGATAACTTCGAACGTCTTGTCGACTTCTTAAGGTATCAAAGGCTGTTGACGACGTCAAGAAACAATTCCGTTTAATTATCCTCATTGCTTCTTGTTTCGACATATCACGCAAAACTTCGGTTGTAGCGTTGTCACAATGATACTTTCGTACATCATAATTATTGGTTACCGATTGAACAAAAGTTATTTATTAATTCGGAAGGATAGGATTTAAAGGTGTCTAATAAATATTACGTTAATATGCAAATTCTTGAAGTCCAAAGAAAATTTTAAATTTAATCCGCATATAGCAGACAACCAATAAATAACGAGTTGATGTGACAACCTATATCAAGTTGGCGCAGTCGCACAACAAACAAATTAATAAATATGTTAAACAGGGAGGGCGATATAACGCTCCCTTGTCTCACACCAGAAGTCACCGAGAAGCAGTATAAAAAGCAACTGCCTCAGCGCACCTTAACCAATAATTTACTATACCAATTTTCTAAGAGAGATACTATGGGGGATGGTATACCCTCTTGTAACAAAGAGTCGAACAGTTTGCTATGTACAACACTGTCAAAAGCTTTTTTTAATGTCCAAGGAGGCCATAAATATAGAACTACCATTATTGGTAAAATGGTCGACGGTTGTCCTTAAATCAAATATAGCTTCAGTACAACCCATCCCGCGTTTAAAGCCAAACTGCAATTCGTCAGTACTGAGAAATTCATCACAAATTAAAAGAAGCAAATTTTCAAACACTTTTGAAATAACGGGAATAAGGGTGATGGCACGGTAATTGTCTACATCGTTTAAATTTCGAGATTTATCCTTAACTAAGGGAACAATAATGCCGTGACCAAACGCGGACGGCACATACCGATGAATAATAAACAGTTTAAACAGCTGTACAAGTGCAGTTGTCAAACAAGGATGAGCATATAACAAATGTTCAGCACACAACTCATCTGGGCCACAGGCTTTGCCTAAGGACAATTTTAAGATTGAGGCCTGTACGTTTTCAACAGTCACCTGTTGACAAATGTCATTCACTGATAAATTATTCACCTTCTTAATCCGCCGAGGTAACTTTAAAACCGGACGGGACTTCTGAACATCTGGACTGCTACTAGTGCTATGGCAGTGATCCGCGAATTTATCAGCAATTTCGACATCACTGAAGCAAATGTCCTTTGATAGATTACGCCGAAATTTAGAATTCCATGACTTCCAAAATTGTGATGAACATTTGTTTAAAAAATGCTCATACAATTCATCATTATGACGACTTTCAAATTCAATATACGATTCCCTAATTGCTAATTTATATTTCAATTTAGTTGAACATTTAATACGATGCAACTCGCCGTTCAGTGGACGACCAGCTGATGTCCACATGTCATACCAAAAAATGGAGTTATCCTTAAGACGATCAAGTTCATCATTCCAATATGGCTTCAAAGAGCGCGACGGAAGTCTAACAACTGATTTAATGGACGCATTATACAGAGACATGACCAACAAATTATAAACGCTTTCAATATCTTGCAAATGATGCGTATTTGAACAGTTTTCGTCACATGCCTCTGGATTTAAATCAGATACAGCCGATAAATGAATTCTACTAGCTTCATATAATACCCCGGTAAGTAGGTCTTATCCCATCGCCACGAAAATCGTTGAGGAGAGCGTCTTCTACTTGGCTTCCGCTGATGTGTGGACGGCAGGTGATTAGAGAAATCAAATAGGGCCATGACAGGCCTGTGTTCACTTAGGTTTTGATCATGTAAGGCCGAATGGAATTGGAAATAAAGTAATGATCAATAAAAGAAGTTGCTTTAAGACTATCATTGACATAAGTAACTGCGTTGGGGTCATGACAGAAATCATCACAATGTGCAATCGAAAATCTATCAAAAACATTCTTGCTCTGCAGAAATCCGACACTGTCAGCTGCACAAGTGAAATTCATATCACCCATAAGAATAACATTTTCTGAGGGAAGTATTATGTTCTCAATGTAGCCCAGACAATTGCCTAGCTCAACAGTGTAATCAGAATTATTGGACTGACATGGAAAGTAAACATTAATTAATTTCAGAGGAGAGCTGCTAATTCTATCAAACGAAATGCATAGGCATCTACCATTATCATCACCATTAATTACATGAATAAACTTTGAAAGGCATTTACGCCAAAGGAAACCAACACCTCCAAAAGGACGCCCGCTGTAGATGCCAGATTGTAACTTTTTCTCATAGCAGAAATACCAAAACCAGCAAATTCAGGGTGTACCGTGTTTAGTAGGTGTAGGTTATTGGGTGTCAACCAGTGTTTTTAAACTGCTATAACAGAAATTCCTGGATCGTTGCAGAGAGTGGAGAGTAGTCCTCGACCAGAATTCGGTCCGCGTAGATTGTACGAAACCACCTTGAACTCAGTGGCATCAATATTCAAGTTAGACTGCGCCATTTTTCACATTTGTATAAAACACCCAGTCTCTCAACAATGCCAGCTGGATTCGTCGTAGAACAGGTCGCGAAACTGTTCTTTGCATGAGACTCGAAAAGCTGCTGTTTTGAAAACTCTTCCATCTTTGGACTCCATTTTTTTGCATATTGCATCTTTGATTCCAACGTCAAGGAGGTAGTTCTTGAGATCAGATTCGGTAGTGACTGGATCCAAACGTCCCACGAAGCAAGACTATAGTAATATAATTATATTATTTGAATTATTATATTATATTATATTATGTTATGTTATGTTATGTTATGTTATGTTATGTTATGTTATGTTATATTATATTATATTATATTATATTATATTATATTATATTATATTATATTATATTTTATTATATTATATTATATTATATTATATTATATTATATTATATTATATTATATTATTATACATGATTATAGTAATATAGTTGATGCGATCGGGCAGATATCTATAGCCAATTGCTACAGTGAGGAATGAATATTAAAAAGTATGTCTAAAAGTGATGGCACTACGGAGGCAGACGGTTCTGGCTATGCATAACATTGAAGCATCTAATTTATAATTTCTGAGTGCTGAACTACTTGGACCGTGTGAAATTTTGCTACAAAATATGCCTCTGCACTACATAACCTATAGCGTATTTAATTTATATTCCATGTAATATGCATATAAAATAAGTACCATATTAGCCCAAGATTTATAGGCCTACACAAACGTATACATTTATTCGTGTGTTGATATTGCAAAGCTTGTGCGCCCATGCAGGGCCTACTACGTAGGGGGGGATGGAAGCAGACTGCTTCCAATCTGTGCCAGGGGGGAAAGAAATGCTGTGTAAAGGGGATAAAAATTTTGCTAGGGGGGGATAAAAATGTTCGCTAGGGAGGGAATAAAGTTATCGCTAGGGGGGAATTGAGTGTGACAAGTTTTCCCCGTCCTAGAAACAAGACGGAAAAGCAAAAAAAAAAAAAGGTCATCAGAAATTTTTGGGTCTAGAAAATGTAAAATTTTCCGGAAATTCTTGCTTCCGGCCACACCCAAAAAAATTTATTTATCCCATACTACTTTTGACACTGAGCAAAGGGGGGATTGCTTCCAGCTTACAGGGGGGATAGTAGGCCCTGCGCCCATGCACAAGCCTTTCAATGCGGCCAATACCTAGCCTTTCACTGGAGCGCAAGTTTATATTCGAGTTTAAAGAAAAATTAAGTCGCGCTTTTATATATGCTAGATAATAATTATTATTTATCTACTAAAATTTGTGCATGTACTTATCGTCACCTCACAGTGCACACTGCACATTTGCACAAGCTGCCGATAGCTAAGCAACACAGTAGATTAACAGACCACAGATTAAATAAGCACAATTTAGGCCTAATATGATTGTATAGACCTATTTCATTCACTTTTTTGCAAACACTAGTAGACGAGTCGTACCTGTAGGTTAGTCCACATATCCATTGTGTACCAAATGAATTATAGCCCTTGTCATGCTTGGCCAACTGGCTAACTTTACCCTCACATTGAAGAGTCGGTTCCTTTGTTGCGGGTTTGTCCAAAGAGTTCACTAGGATATGGCCTAACAAATATTTAGTTTCTTCCTGGTTGTTACACTACCTTAGACTTTCCCCAATCAATACTTTGGGTTTTAGTAGGCCCTACGATGTTTTCTAGCAAATTGCACGTAGCCTAACTTGCTTCTGACGTCCTGCGGTTTATTAGTTTTGCAGCACCGATGTTCGTATCTGTCTAATCAAGGGAAGTTGATAAGAAGTGCTGGTGTTGCGTTCTAAGACCGATGTTATGGCGATTCGTCTGGATACGTTTAATAAAGTGATATTTATTACATTCTGTTTGTGTTTGCTTGCACATTACAATGAAGGTAAGCTTATTTTATAGTCTATGTTATTTCTTGCTATATGAATTATTCCAGTCACGGAAATGAAGACGTACTATAAGCGGTACTTATTTCATTTGTGTCTTTTTCAAAACTATTGTGACGAGAGACTGAGTCAGTGAAGAAACCCTGTCGATCAAGAGCTGGGCTGCCTCTGACAACCTTCGAGTCAATCAAGGATAGTCCAGGAAAATGATCGTTCAAAGGCGGAGAGAAGGCTTCCACCTGGTGGCTCTCACTGGACTGAGAAGGGTTTTCTCAATAAATATACTGGGGTAACCCTTCCATCTGACCTAAATGTTTCGCAACATGTAGACGAGAGTTTTGCATGCTCTACGCGACTTTCGTTCTCGTGACCATGATGGCTTACCATCCGAAGCACTTCAAGAGATTACCAGAGTAGCAACAGACGCCCGCCTAATGTACGCTATCCCAGCATGGTGGGTTATACGACGAGACAGATTTGAGAAACAAATTACCAGGATCCGAAGGGCTGGAAAGATGCGAATGGGCTTTCCAAGCGTGGATCATATGGCGAAAGAGGCTGAACAGCGGCTACTAGCATCCATCATTAGGAGTGAAACTCTTGTCCTGGTGGATTGTTCCCGTATCTAATGCAGTGCCACTACAACTTGCGCCGTCGACTTCACAACTTTGCACTATCCATTAAGGACAAGAATTTCATTCCTACAGTCTTGCATAATAGTCTAATTAGTAATCCTTGATATCTTCTGATAAAAGAATATAATAATAATTTAGGTAGCCTTCAAGAACAATACATCGGTTGCTATCGCGACATCTCAAGTCGTTCAAACTGGACCAACGGTATCATGGACAGCAATACATTGTCCATAGAACTCTGTATAGAATCGTGCAAACAACGAAATACAACCTACGCAATTCTTCAGGTATTTCCATAAATCTTTGTAGACGATATGGGACCTTAAGAAAGACAGTGGACTCTAAAATTAGGTCAGTGTAACGCCGAAAATAACAGACCCGAAACATTTCTGATAGTAAATAAGCTTATTTTGTGTGTGTAAATAAACGCGGATAATGAAGCGATGATGCGAATCTTGGTTAGAAGATGGGTTGGACCTGTGTGCATCTTTTATCAACAAACATTTAAAGGGAGTTTGTTAATCTCTTAAGTCGGGCTACACTTAGTTCGTATGCCCTCAAACACACATGCACACCTACAGTCCTACACACACACACGCACCTACACCCACACACCTACACATGCACATAATTATATTATTGTATATAATATTTTTTATATAATATATACATATATGTTTCTAGTGTGTTTGCTTCCAAAGGTCGATCTGCATTAGGAGAGAAACTCATCGAAGATATTATATTGATGTATGTTCAGAATGGCAGGAACTGTCTATGTGGTGACGCCTTGAATACCAGTTCACCCGACTTCGCATGTGACACGCCTTGTTCGGGCAATGGTAGGGAAGTTTGCGGTGGATCCAGTGGATCAGTATCTTCGTACGTCATATACAGTGGTCTGTACTTGTATATTAACTGGGCTAAATTCATTAATGAGCAAACAATCTCTTAAGATTGCGACGATTCTAAAATGAAGTTTTTTCAATCTAATGATTTTGTTGCATGTTAAATTCACCGGTTTCAATTAAAAATAAAAGTTCGTTTTATTAAAAAAAACATCACTTTAAGTGAAAACATTCGGCCAGCCCTCTTAACCTCGACGAAGGAAACTCCGTAGCAGAAATCACAGAGCAGCCATTTAACATAGAAGACTTTCGGTTTCGTAGACCTCTATCGAACAAAGAGATATTATAATTATGGAGTCGTTATTATAGCTTAACGTGGTAATCATGATGTTAGCTCACTAACTATTTAGCGGGATGTTAAAATGCATCTTATTTGATTGAAAATATGTCGTATAGGTGTTATCGTTTGCATAACGCATAACTCTGTATTCGCTCAAGCACACGCGAATTAGACTAACAATCCATTGGACAGGACAAAATAGAGATCCTTAGGTTGGAAGAAAGATTAAGCTGTTAAATATTACGAAAAATGTTATCATTTAGCCCAGAATTTAACGTACAGAAAGTATAGCCTACCAATAAATGTGACTTCGCGTGGGTTCCTGCATATATTATTATTCCGCGAAAACGTATAGCTTATAAAGTGGTGCTTCTAAGAAGATTATTTGTGGATGGGTGAATGGATGGATTGGTGGGTGGGTCGGTGGGTCGGTGGATCCATAAATGGATGGATGGATGAGTGCGTGGGTGAGTAGATAGACTTATGGATGGATGAATAAATAGATAGATGGATTGCTGGCTTCTGTCTCTGGATGAATGTGAAGTAGCAGTTACTGGATTGCTTATCTTACATATCCTGTTTCTGGTTCCCGGCTGCCTTGGATTTCAACTGGTTCAGTCCATAAGAATTCCACCTAGACGATTTGCGATTGAATCGTAATCTTTCAATACTTACTCAATTAATACAAATTATCTAGCGCCACTCATTAAATTTCTAAGAGTGAAATCATTACTAAATTTATAAAATCTTGTAATGCATGTAAATAAAAAGATAAACGTAGGCTAATTGTAATTGTGAAAGGACAATTTATTTATAAATTACATCCTAATAATTAGCGACCTGCTTATGTTGCGTAGTAACGTCAACTGTAGGCTCGAGTGCTAAGTGTAGGCTCAAGTGCTAAGTGCTAAATAATAGACAGAATATTTCCATTGTTTTATTTTAAAGCGTGAACTCTCTTAGTATCCTGAAAAGATGCCGAACGGCATTCTTGAAACACTATTTATTGAGCTGTGTTGCCTTGAGTTGAAAAGATTAAATGTTTCAATATTTCTGTATTGGAATTATAAACCCTATAGCAAATACAAACAGGCAGGCAATCGTATGGGTTGTGTCTTATGTTCCAACTTCAGAGCCACTGATTAATGTAACTGATTGTGTGAAAACAGATAAATTGCCTGCATGCACAATATAGGCCTATCAAGCATGCAACTTGTCTCCGTATCCGCTCATTATTTCCAAGATAGTCTGTAATAAGCGCATGGCCTGTACAATGCCATTGTGTAATTTATTAGTCGTACAGCTGTCGTGTTTATTCGACAGTGTGTCCATTTGGATACTTCGGAGCTGGTTGTGATAAGGCGTGCCATTGCAAGCAACAGATTCCCTGCAACTTTGTCACTGGCATTTGTCCCAATGGATGTGAAAGAAACTGGACTCTAGAAACCTGTAGCAAAGGTAGGCAATTCTTTTTAGACAGCCCTTAAATTAGGGGTGTCCAGAAATATGACACATCGCAGAAAACACCCATACTGAAGTTTTTTCAGTTATTCTATTAATCTATTGTCTATAAATATTTTTTACAGAATTTTAAAATGTTATCGTGAGGTCGCTAGAAACGTGTTTTGGCTTCTTTTATTCAGCTTTTTTGATGAACTATTAGGGGAGATTATTGACGACTGTCTAAAAATTTAACATTGAGACCATATTCGACAATTAAGCACTTTGACCTTGACCTTGACCCTTATCGCGAATTTCTTTAAATCTGAAAAATCATAGCGCCAAACTTACTTCAATTTGATGACATTGATGATGCAACTGCATTGCTGGCTAGCTTGAAGGAACTGGATGAAGAAAAGCCATCAACTGTAATCCAGTACCTCTCCTGAGGTCCCGTTTGCAAAATGGCGTTGGGTAGTTTCTCACTTCCACTTAGTCAGTGGGTCCCTAGGCATGAAAACTCACCGAGGTGCGAATGACGTAATCACCATATCCAATATGGCCGCCGTCGGCCATATTGGAAAATTCACCTGTCTTGTTTCTTACAGTATCTGCACGTGTAATACCTCTAATATTACTGATGTAGATATGTAGAATTCATTTCTGATACTGTTATCGACATTTGGGGTAATCTTTAGCTTGAAAGGTCATGGTCAAGGACAATTTGTTATATCAACGATTTGGATTATATATTCACCGAATTTAGCAGTAGAAACATGTGTAATATCTGCAATTCAACAAATTAAGTATAATTATGACATCTTAAATTCGATACTGATATTGTGTAATGCTATTTTTCAATACATCATTTAAGATTGTCCTTAAAAATGTCAATTAAAATCGCTTTGGATGTGGGCAAGCAAGTTTGAGTTGACACTGAATCGGAGTTTCACGCCGAAGCGTATGAGCAATTATTGCTCATTTTTCTCAGACTTGCCCACGGTCCCTACGCGGCGGCTTGAGGTGGATTCGAACCCGCAACCCTCCGGCTGCAAGGCACCGAACATACCTCTACACCACCGCGCCCCACGGTCATGTCAATCATGTCGGTTGAATTGACGTGGAATTACCCTTTCTTAATCAACGGCAGCTGGATTTCTGTCACATGTCAGGTGACAAGATCCATAACAACCGATCGCATGAATCTTACCAGAAACTAACATAGAGGCCTATGACCGAACCAAAGTGTACACAAAGATTGGTGCTTTTGTCCAGCCGGTCCCGTTCATCTAACCAACAGAGCACCGAGACACAATACATTACTTCATTACTGACAGTAGTTGTTATAATTTTCTAAATTCTTTGAACATCATTTTATAATGAGGCTTTTATAAGCTGCATCGCCCTCCATAGTTCAAACATTAGGCCTAGCCTATATTAGTATCTGCTAATTTGATTTTAAATTATATAACTGCTGAACTGATGGTAAATGATTACAATTGAGAATAACATTAAAAAATATGCATTTGTAATTATAATTTCTGCAAGTTGTTTATGTCACTACTATTACCATTTACGGGTAATTCTTCGTTCACCAAGAATAGTTCTAGTCTCAATATAGACATAGAAACACAGTCAGTTGACCTGATTGGTAAAGTGAACGTCCTAAATATTATTAAGCTTATGGGTTGAGAAAAGATCTTCGTGGAACTCCAGGAGACCAGAGAGAAGTAACAGAATAAGCAGCACCAATACCCACTTGTTGAGACCGATTGCCGAGGAAATAAATAAGCTAAGTTTTTCTAGTTATCGGCAGTGTCAAAAGCAGCACTAACATCGAGGCACGCTGAAGGAATGCATTTCCAGTGTCAATAGATTAGATGTTTTCGTTTTCCATCGTAAATGCAAGCGCAGTTTTAGTGGAGTGACCTAGAAAGCAAACTGATTGGTGAGGACTGATAATAGAAGATGAGGAGCCAATCAACAATTTGTGAAACATCATTTTAGCTTGGAGGTGAGACTAAAGTTTGACAGACTGTAGTTGGCATCTAGGTCAGGTTTCTTAAGGAAAGGCGTGATTAAGGCAGATTTAAAACGTCATGGAAATAATCAAAAAATCATTTTCACCGACAGTTTTCCAGTGTATCTATAATTATCTGCAATTCTGCATTCGTAAACTGTCTTGTAAAGTGTAATTTTTCTCAGACTGTTGGTTACCAAAATGATTAATACTCACTTAATGGCTCGAATATTTTGATCACAACTAGGGTGTTGCAAATAGAGTTCGGCAAATGAATGTGGAACAAGCTGAATAATCTTGTGCCTGCGCTTAGCTCTAGAGTAGCGCTTTAGCAATTTGGAATTTACGATAACGATTATTATTACACTTCAAAAATCTAGCGCAGCGCTGTCATTAATCGGTATAGTTTAATATATTTTCAACAATATTTAATAAAATAATATATTTAATATATTTTCAACAATGTTTTTCTTTATAGGATAAATCTTCGTTTGCCGTCTACTCTCTGATAGATTATTTTACTGATCTGCTACTGGCCATTTTACTTGCTTATATAGGTCGACTTGCATGTTTACTTAAAATTGTAATTATTATGCAATTATAACAGTATTTTTTAAAAACATAGTGATAAAATTAAAAGTCAATGAATTTAGGTCTAATAGGTATCATAGCGGGTTCACTAGCAAAGGAGAGCAAAGCAAAAGGGCGAAATCAAACGGGCGCATGTTTAAAAGGGCAAATAGCAATAGGGCGCATGCTTAAAAGGACGAATGTAAGACTTAAACAAAGAACGTATTTATAATGGCGAAGGGCAAACGGGCGAAATCGAACTTCTACAGAACTTCTACACACGAAAATCAAATCAGTAATTATTAATAATCTACTTCTTATTGACGAAAACATCACTGGGTGAGGTATAAGACTTACAATTTCAAGGTTAACCCGTACACTAGGTTGGTAAATTATGTTAATATTGGAAAAATGTTTCACGCGTTCTCAATTTGAAATGGAAGCTGAAATGATGAAAATAATTCATTGCTTACCCAAATGGAAGCTGGATTGATGAAAATAATTGCTTAAATTGGAGCTGGATTGATGAAAAGAACTGTTGCAATGGGAGCTGTATTAATGAAAAGACTCGTTTCAATGGTAGCCGGATTGATAAAAAGACTAGTTTCAATGGGAGATGGATTGATGAAAGGACTTCTTACAATGTGAGTTGGATTGATGAAAATGAATCTTTCAATGGGAGCTGGATTGACGACAGCTATGATGGACTTTGGCAGACCAACATATAGTACGTCATTGAACAGATTATAGGGCCTATTAATTTACTAAATTCGATTTTCATAAATCCAGCTTCTGTTTAACCAAAGAAATAGTTTCATCAATCCAGAGAAATGACCAACAACGTACGTTGTTTCCGATATAAAATTAATTTAGGCCTACCAACCTAAATTTCAAGCAATTTACCAACCACCTAAACTACGGGTTTACGCGATTTTAAACCCTTACGTATTTCGCCCGTTTGCTCTTCGCTCTTATAAACACGCTCTTTATTTAAATTCGCCCTTTCAAACATGCACCCTTTGCCTATTCGCCCTTTTTCAACATACGCCATTTAGATTGTCGCCCTTTTGATTTCGCCATTTTGATTTGATAGGATACCATCATAGCGACCTTGATTTCAATGAATTTAAATAATGCTTTACTAAAGGTTTTGTCGACGCTAGATTGCTTACAACGGCCACATTATGAGAATTGGATTCATGGAGAGATGGACGAGTTTGCTATCAACTGATTGAATTGAAGACAACAAGGGTTTACCGCATAGAAACGTTAATTTTATTAAATGAATTCTGTTTTTTAGAAACGTCTCAGTCTCTATCAGACAGAAGCATTGGATGTTACGCTGACTCATGGGATAGGGCAATGGAATCTAGAAATGATCCTCCTTCATGTACTTTAGAGCTATGCTCGTCTGTTTGTGCTGCAAATACTTACACGTATGCCGGGACATCGGTAATTATAACCTGCACTTTTATACATATTTCATGTATTTCCACAACGGTTATTACAGATGACAGATGTGCCCACGAGTCCATTTCCTCCCATCCGTACATGTTCACCTAAAATTTCCATGAGTTCGCAAGCCTTGAAAATATTTGACAAAACAAAAGGCAGTGATTGGTTTGGCTACTTCAGATCCACTTCGGCGATCCATGATAGCCCTGAGTCAACGAATAATATTCCCTGAATCGGTCTGTAACAGTAAACCAATATAGTCTCCTACAAATTAACCATCATGCTGAGACCTGGAGTAAATCTGATCCCCTACAGCAGTTTTTCACGCATGGCCTCTATAATACGAGAAGAGATAATCAAAATTCCATTGGTGACTTTCTGAATAATGTTCTTCCTACAAACAGTTTGGTTTCATAAAGTGAATCTTGCGTACCTCCTGGTGACATGATGCCAAGGTTAAAATTGCATTGGTTTAATGGTTTCTCTTAAAGTATTGTTTTTAGACGGATGCTATTAGTGTAAAGTTATGATTGTTTAGCGGCAGGAATTCAGAAGACATTGGCAACATTCTGGCAAACATTCTTTCCCCACGTGACGTGATGTCACTAATCGTGACGTTTCACGTGACTAGTTATAATCTCGACGGCTTAGTAAGATTATCTCGGTGTCTAGATCAGAGTTTTCTGCTACAAGGAATCCGAAAGCACATTCATGTCACTCTGCTGTAATTACATTCTGTAATCGGGTCAACCGATCAATAATAGTTCAAATGAACGTGACATTTAATGCAAGTCGATTGCCCGTAAAGGTTTTATGTGAAGCACAACGTATACTGACTTATCTCATTTTTAAGTAAGTGCAGTAATCTTTCCACAAAACGAAAACCCATAATAACAATTCTATCGATTGCAGTCCCTGAGAAACCAAGGTCAGCCATAGTAGGTAAAATGATATTGAATCACAAGGTCATTTGAAGGTCATACAATTTTTCATAACCTTTTGGATCTCGCGACCGCACCAACCGTGAAACAGACACCAAGAACACCATTCTAATACTTGTAGTTTCTGCTACAGGTCAAGTGATCTTTAACTACAAGGTCGGGCATGCGCTTATCATGCGATGTTGATTACGACTCTGTTGAATTTCCACAACCCCGACAAACCTACTGTACATGGGACTGAGAATTTTACTTGATGCCTCACAGTTACTGAGATACCGTATTTGACGATAAATGTCAAACAACTTTAAGGGTGCAGTTCTAGGTGTGGCGTCGATGTTGGCAGCCACAACAACAACTTTTCTGCGAATCTATCATACGGTACTTACTACGATTAAGAACCCACAATAGGGTAATACCGCAAGCGGACAGTTTGGCACGCAAAACATTTATATTACGGATGATTTATGCATGCGTTTAATGCCGAAGATAGATGGCACACCAAACATTTATGAAATGTTAGGTTCGCGCAACACATAAGTGTGATTCTCTTGTAAACCAAAATGCGGTTAGCAATTTTTTACAATAATAAAGGATATACTTACTTACTTACTTACTTAACTTGAAAATGAAGGTCGTCGGATTGTAATACACTGTTAGAAACAGCTTCGACTCGGAAAATCCTACCATTGACACAAAAATCATGTCTCTATCTCAGTCTGTCTCTTATAGCCCAGAGTAACTCAGGAGCTACAAGTGATAGAGTCTATCACTTGTAGCGCTTGAGATACTCTGTGTTAAAATTGTCTCCAGTTTGCGGAATGCATCGTCCGAATAAATGTTGCTACACGAGGGTTAATTGAATGCAAAATATACTGAATATACCTGGAACCCGTTCAAGTTTAATAAAAGGAATATGAATTTTCACGGCTTATTTTGAGTAATCTAAATTCCTGATAAAAGGTCACGCCTAGTTTTATCAGGCAACCATAGGTTCGATCTATTGTACACCGACTGTTTGTTAGAAATCTTAGTTTCAGAGTGCATTAATCGATGCACCAGTATTTTACTCCTTTATACCTCTTCTTGTTTTAATAGCTGCTCAAAGTAGCTAGACCTAGTTCAACTTAAAGTAACAATAGGGTGATAACGACACGTGGACAAATTCAACGATGTTTTTGTAATTTATCGTTCTCATTGCCCCCCACCCCACCCCCGCGACGGTTGCCTCCTTCAAAGTCTTCCACCAGTTGGCAATTGATGGTTTACTCCATAATCTGGTGGATGTGCATCTCTATGCTCACAAAAAACAAGTCCATGTTTGCATCGGCTGTACCACCTGGAATTTTCTGCTTCGTAGAGTCCGGTGTTTGTATCGTCTGCTATATGACCACACGCTGTGATAAATCAAACGAATCAATTGGTTTCCCTGAAGACTTCCAATGATACTGGGAAAGAACACTCATGTTGCCGTAGACCTATGTATCCTAATCTTTGGAATAAATAATATGAGTAACAGAAAAAATGTTTTGAGTAATTATTTAAGCATTATTGATAGTTGATATTTATGGCGTTTTGTCTGTCTCACGAATAACGGAAATACTTTTAAGTATTTTGCTGTGATTTAGCTCGGTAATCAGTGTTTCTGTGGAGATTCCTACGCTAAACATGGTCCACTGCCGGATTCTAGATGCAACTATGGATGCGCTGGCGATGTCAGTGAAATGTGTGGTGGAGAGTGGGCGCTAAGTGTTTATTTTGGCAAGTATCTAAATATTTTACATTTAGCTCCATTAGAAGAACATTTGGATTTGGTTTGGATAAATTGTGTGGCACGGTGGTCGACTAGTTAGAGCGCTTGACGTGTTACGCGGAGAGTACGGGGCCTACGGGCTCGATCCTCGTCCTGGGCGGTTACTGTTTAGGGACCATGAGCAAGTCCTTCGCGCACATAATAATTATTGCTCTGCAATATGGTTGCATCTGCGCCGCCCAGGCGTGTGCAGCTCTGAGCTTTGGGCCACCTTTGGAAGAAGGGCGATATCAAAATGCAGTTGTATTGTATTAATGTATTGCATTGTTTAAATTCATCCTGTGTTCGTAACAGTAGACAAAAATCAAAGACAGTCTTTGGAGTAACCCGAACTGTCCAAGATTGGCGGACAAAGTTCGCAGCAATTGACTCCAATAACAAAGCAAGGTTCACAATCATGCTGCTGTCCCAGAAGGCTCAGTAATTGGACTGCTGCTGTACATAGGCGTAACTTTCTATTGTGACGGTGGTGTCCGGTCACCACCACTTTTAAAAGTGGTGGTGATAGTCACCACCACTTTTTGGTCTTGCAATGAACTATATTTTTTAACATTAAAGCATTTGGCTGTCTACCGTCTAGGCTATTCTTGCATAGGCTACTTAACCACGCAGTGGCGGAAATGCTAATAGAGGCTTCCATCGTGTGTCCACACTACCTTATTTACATAATTGTGTTTGGTTTTATAATTAATTTTTTTTGGTGATGTCATCAGTTTTGTTTCTATAAAAGTTCAAATTATCAAATTCATGTGTAAAAATGTATCGATTAATTGTAAAAAGACCGCGAAAGGTTATAATTGTGCATGCAATGCATCATGTTTACTTATAAGCTTTAACTGCAGTCTATGTTAATTTAGCGGGTTAAACAGTAGTTTAGGCTGGTAAAATTTTATTTTATATTGTCAATTTGAAATAGAAGCTGGATCGATGAAAATAATTGTTGACCTAAATGGAAGTTGGATTGATTAAACTAATTATTTTTTTAAATAGAAGTTTGATTGGTGGAAATAATTGTTTCCGTAAATAGAAGCTGGATTAACTAAGCTAAGTCTTTGCTGCAATAGAAGCTGGATCAATGACGTTTTTGCTTAAATAGAAGTGGGATTGACGAAAATAATTCTTGCGTAAAGAGAAGTTGGTTTGATTAAAACATTATTGGTCAAATAGACGTTAAATTGATGACAATAATTCTTGCTTAAACAGAAGTTCGATTGATTAATTGTTTTCTCCTAAATGGAAGCTGGATTCATGACAATTATCAAGGGCATTGGTAGACTGGTAGACAAGACGTTACAATAATTTACCAACCTAAACTACGGGATAACCATTTAACGTTGACAATGACTATTGGTACCATAATGTCGATTATTGATAGTACAGTATGACGATATTCATTTAAAAGCCACAGTAGCAGCCGGACAATGCGTGCGTGTCTCTGAGGTTTCGACACTGCTAGAGTTTCTGTCTCCTTCGCAACTGGACTCGGAACAACATCTGGACAACCCTCTGACTTAACGCAGCGCTTGTGAATAAGCTGGTGTCCTGCTCTTAGGTAGCTTTCCAGTAGTAGGCCTACTTTAAAAATTAGGAGGGGATTGGTCACTACCACTTTCTGGGGCAAAGTTACGCCCTTGCTGCTGTATATGTTACAGCGAATGTGTATTATCAAGGAATATGTATATACCCTGAAATTATAAGGTTATATGTATATTCCTTGATTCACTCGGGGAAATGTATACATTCCCTGAAAAAACCAGGGTATATACATATACCCTGAAATTTCCGAGTGATTTCTATACACTTACCCTGAAAAGCTTTACAGTAACACATTAAGCCAAATTTCTTAACACATACCCTGAAAATGATAATACACATTCCCTGTAACATATATTATATCGCATAAGGATGGTCCGACTACGATAATCTTTGCTCTTGAGGACCAGGTTCACGAATATGACGTTCAGCTCTGTTTAAGGTGCCACTTGTCTTACTTGTATGCTTGTATGTCCAAAGGGCCTAGATTCCTAGAATCTTGACTGAATTGCGAACTTTGATTTGTTGAAATTAACTGAGGTCGAACCCTTAAAATGAAATTCATTTGACTGGGAACTAGACTTGCGCGTGCAAGAAATCATATGGATGTGGTAGCAGTGGTATTCCCGAATTGAGAAGCACAACAAGTTGTGAGAGACCTTGTAGTGCTCGTGTATTGAGAAACCATGGAGTAGGCTATTCCTTTGAAGGTTTGCTTCTACAAGAAGTTTCAGATCAGTGTCATACGGCCAATTTATACTTGTTGTCCAATCCTTCATTTCGACACACCTGGACAACTGTAACGCTACCCTCGCGGTCCTACCAAAGTTACCAGTACTATGACAACTTCATTCCATCCGTAAGTGAGCCCCTCTAGTCGATGTTTCTCAGTCTAAATCAATTCCTCTAATGGTTTGAGGTTTACACGAAAGACGCTGAACTTTCTTCTCCTGCCAGCATGCCCAGTTGCCCACGTGAAACGAATAATTATAGGAATCATATTCCCATATGGGTCCCGTATAGAAGCCCACGTAGAGCCCAGCTGAAGTCCTTGGAATTACTTGCGGGCTCCGGTTGCCTACCTTTGCTAAGTTTGTTATGGTCCAGGACTACATTTAATATCCTTATCATTCGACCACATCATACATCAGGGAGATCTGCGTTCCTGTTTTCAGCCTGCCAGATTGACGATTGTTACATTTTTAATGCCATGGGGACTTGTAGATCGTGTATTCTCCCATATCGTGCTTTCGTACGCTTAGGATCGCCACAGATAACATTATAATGTAACAGTAAATCTTCAAAATTTCTCGCGCCACATAAAAGCCGCGTCATGGAGACCAGCTTATGACCGGTACAACATCAAATCAAGTCCGCAAGAACCAGGCTGCTTTGTCCGTTCACGTGTCAGGTCAGAATCCGGGTGGTCAAGCCGAGGAGACAGCATAGTGTTACGGTGGCAAATATAGTCGCCAACACTCGCTTACTCACATAACTACCGTTTTTCAACTCTCTTTTTCTCTTTCCATATCTATGCCGGTCTGTCTTTTCTCTCTCGTTCCGCCTGTGCGTCGCTACGTCAGTCCTATGTGTTCGAAATGCAAGCGCAAGTCTGTCTATATGCGTGCGATGGTTTGTCAAGCCATCACATGGCTGTGCTTATGCTTACCATCAATCTATTGCCGCCAAAGAGGTCAACCCCTACACACATATATGTAAGTGCATTTGGCGCAACTAAAATATACAAATGTTAAAATCAGTACATGTGTAAAAAGTTTAAAATAAAACTTTTTTTATTATTTTGGATTTTAAAATGTTAGTTTTTAAAGTTGAAAACAATGTTTTTACTAGTCGTTCAACATTTTCAGCTTGTCCCATCGGATATTTTGGGAAAGGATGCATGTCTCGATGCAACTGTAAAAACGAGCAAAGATGCACCTGTGCAAGTTGCACTTGTTCTTCAGGATGTAAATCTGGATGGATGGGAAGTCGGTGCGAAATCAGAAGTACGTTTCAATCAGATCAGTGTATTACAACTTCCACTTTCAGAAATTATTGTTTGGCGCAAGATTACGACGTAAAACAGATCATGTTTTTTGATCCTTAATCAAACGTATTAATTTTTATCTAGGTATTTGTTAGGTTACTGTACATATAATTATTTTTGTTACAAAATCATGTAAACAGTTCTTGGCAGATAATTAATCGGTTGACCAACAACATATATACTAGTGTGGCCCAAACTTACACGGGGAAAATTTTGTTGTTGAAACATGCTGCTCCACAAGGCTGCCCTTGTTCCACTTGACAAGAAGACTATGTGGTGAAAAAATTGAAGAGATCTGAGCATGTTTAGAGGTCGCGCCACTTTGACACTTTTTGTAGAAATCGCAAAAACCGCATGCTTGGGTTTTGGAACTTGGGTCCATTGTCGATTTACTCTTTTTATCACAACAAATTAACGAGTAGTCCAATTTAGATGAACTTTTGACTGTTTATTTATCTCAATGAGAGCTATATCTTAATTAAAATATAAATACGAAATTCAGGGTCATTCAAGGTCATTTCAAGGTCATAAGAAACCAAATCTAACAAAAATCGAAGAAAAATGATCAGATCTCAGCCAATAATGGTTGAAATTGGTTAATTCTGTCACGTATTTCTCGTCATGATAAGGGCTACCTGTGATAAGAAACAAGGATACCAACTGCAAGACGATCAAAAGTTATTTTAATTACAAAAAGGTCAATTTTATAGAAAAATCGTGGTCTGAAGTTGACCTTTTTGTCCTTAAAATAACTTTTGATCGTCTTACATTTGGTATCCTTGTTTCGTATCACAGGTAGCCCTCTTCAAGACGAAGAATGCAAGAAAGAATTAACCAATTTTAACAATTAATGGCTGAGATCTGGTCATTTTTCAAACTGATACATGTCTTTTGACGTTTCATACTATATATAATGTAAAAGTGTGCAAAAGGCGCGACCTCTAAATATAGTTCAATCTGTCCAAATTTTTGCATACAGGGTTATATTTTCATGTGTAACAAGGGCAGCCTTGTGGAGCTAAACATTTCCAACTTTTGTTATTTTGGGCCACCGTAATATATACTGGTTTCTCTTTTGATCATTTCCACCTCAGACTTCTACATTCAGACTAAGCCTCAAGTTAAAATCCCCGATTTGATGATGCAAAGGCCAAGCATGGGTTCTGCGACCAAGCGAGGGCTACAGTAGGCCTACTGTTGAATGCTTTTCTTGTTTCGTTTCTTTTCTAAAATTGGTGGCCGGATGAAAGCTAGTCTCTGCGTATTCTATCATATGCGAGAGAATACGGATCTGTTAGCGTAGCAATGTGTTGCAGAATTCATTCGCCGTTATCATTCTTTGTTGCCAATGTAACGCACACCAGGAATCCTTTTTATTATATCAACGAGGCATTAGAATTGGACTCCGGTTTGTTAACCTTTACATTGGCTATGTGCGAAAGCCTGCCAGTGGTGAATATTACTAGCCATTTGCGCATTATTTCTTAATAACATAAATAATTATTAGTTCTTAATGAAGTTTTGAATTCTTTAGGCAGACAAGCACGATAATCTAGAGACATTACTGACATCAATAATTCAGTTATAGTATAAATACACATACACGTATTATGTTTTGAAGGTTGTTCGGAGAACAATGGAGGCTGTTCGGCAGACGAAACATGTGTCACAGTGGACCTGAAGTTGTCATCTGTAAACCGGTGTAATTGCAAACAAGGATATCAAAAGAACCAGTTGTGGGATACATGTACAGGTTGGTGAAAAACATGGCCTACACAGTGGAGTCCATTCTTTAAAAAGGAGACTTTTTGAGCGGCTGTTAACAATGTATAAGACTTAGTTTGATAGAAAAGTCTGTAACAACTGTCTCTTTGCAGAATACTAACATCAATGATAGTCAATGCTGTGTTGTTACTTCTTTTACTAATTATATCATGTCTTAGGGTTGTGCGTGTTTTTGTTCTTTTTTCCAATCTGTCTGCATGGTAATTATGAAAAGTGTAAGTCAGCGACTCCCTGCCAGGGTGAGAATTGCCGGGGTTGGGGGTTCACCCACCCTAGCATTTCTTACTCTCCCATAGTAAGCTCCCATAGTAAAGTCTAAATTTCACACCCAAACTGCACATAAGTCAACGTCTAACCGCCCCCCAGTTATTTTTACAATTTCCATACTGCTCCATGCTCATTCGGACGGATATCACTTTATCAAATTTATAATCCAGTGAACTGTTCCAATGAACCATAGTCCTACTGGCATTCACTTATTTCTACTTGCAGTATCATACAGTCGGCTATAAATGTTTACGAAATACGTTGATACATATATTTGCATTCATCTATCTGAGTAACTAACTATAAGTAGGCCTACTTAGCTGAAGTTGCTATCATTAATCTTATCACCTGTCATTAGTGTTTTGTCTTAATTTAACCTAGAACTTGTTAAATAATAAAACATAACTCGGTTTATTCAATGGCAGATATAAACGAATGCATCCTTGATGTGTGCGACCCCAATACGACGAACTGTACCAATACTAATGGTAATTTCACCTGCAGCTGTCAACCTGGATATGAACGTAAAACTACAACACATTGTAAAGGTAGGCATGTGAAAACCAAAAATAATTCTTCCTCAAATTATCAAGAGAAGCGAGTTTGCCAAACGAAAAAAGGCTAAATTCCTGTGTCTGTTATGTATAATATATCGCGAAAATGAAACTATATAATTACGAATACCCGATGTTAAATTAATTATTGGGAAAACATCTAAAATATAACACTGCAATTTCGCTCCATATCGAACACAAGTCAGGGGCATCCATTTCTATATTGAGGCATCTTTAAACAAATGGAGTGTTCGTCCTTGTAGATATTGACGAGTGCATACTAAATCCTAAACCATGCAAAGAACCTGAAAGAGAGTTTTGTAACAACACCATTGGCAGCTATTTCTGTGTCTGCCAGACTGGATATAACAGAAATAAAATAAACGGAAGATGTGAAGGTATTTTTCAGATTGAATATTATCCGTGTTTATCTTCTTGACATAGTAGTGGTTTGTTGCATAGTCGATAGCAGTTTAACTTTGAGAGTCTTTATATGTACGACATATCAAAATCATTTATGAAGACTTGATAAATTACTCGTGAATGAGAATTTAGAAGTTAGATGATTAGGGTAACAAAAGCTTGCTATTCAAGACATTATTTTACTGTCCGCCCTCGTAGGTCTAGATACTCGCCAAGTACTGGCCATTATTAAGCTGCATTCTGTCTTCTCCCAATCTTTGGAATCAATTGCCTGTTCTTAATGCTCTGACTGGCAGCCTTTTAAAATTAAGTAAGACCAATGAAGTAAAATACTGAGTCACCAGGTTTAGATTTATTGTGTGGAAAACAACTCAAATTATAATTTAAGTTAATTCAATTTACGAGTCCAGTAGTTTGACAGTGTTATTTTACAAGTACCCTATGCTTTTGATGAACTTCAGATGAGGATGAGTGCAAACTTGGTCATTGTGACAAAACATCTACTTTGTGTAACAACACAATTGGTAGCTTCGTCTGCACTTGTCTGACTGGATACGAGTTGAACAATGGTACATCTTGTCGAGGTAGGGATGCGCACCTTCTGCACCTTTTAATTATATCATTATGAAAACAGTTACTGTATGTTATTAAACATTCTGTATAAAATTAAAAAATAATTATATAGGCTTTTAGCTGCTGAGATACAGAATTCCTTTGTATCTGCAGTATTTTGTGACATTTTGTAACGTAAACTACTCTCCTGTAAGCCTCATGACTGCTGATTATGATAATTAATTAATGTAGCGAACGCACAGAAGCGCCCAACATCATGCGTTGAAAATAGATTTATGAAATATAAAAGCTTTTGAATAATACTGGGTGTATCAAGCAATTCATAAACTACTCTGAAAGCTGTGGTTCAAAACGTGCGAGAAACATTGTTTTGAACAAACTTTTTGCAGCGATTTCCTAATTTTCAATAGGGTGTAAATATCCATACTGTGACAGATATAGACGAGTGCAGACAAGGTGATGTTTGCAAGAATGCGACTTCAACTTGCAAAAACACAGTTGGTAGTTTCGAATGTAGTTGCTTTGAAGGATATGAGCCATACAATAAAACCAGTTGCAAAGGTAAGGGCCGTCGTCATTACACACGTTGTTAAATTCTCTACAATACAGAAACAATACTGTCAACATAACTCACTATTTTTAACTACTGCTTAATTTAAAATACCATTAACCTAATAATTATAGAAGAAACTGTCAAGGCTTTAATAACCGTTGTCTGTAAGCTTAAAACAAGACACTGTAATTATAATATCATAAAAAATGACCCACTTTCGTGAATTCACTTGATTTTCTGTCACCATGATGCACCTTCTTGTTATTGCGGTATCTTACTGGCTCCTATCAATCCTTATCAACCTTGCCTTTGCATATTACAGTTATACCATGTAAAGACTTCATCTCGCTTTACTTCTCTTTGCCTCATTTCTGCCTCATTGCCACATTGCCTTCACTAAAGAAAAACAACAAGTTCCCTAGAAACCAAGGGCAACCACGCCGGGTCGTCAAGTGACCTTGAACCTCAAATGAAATGTTATGTAATTAGTAACTAATAGGCTATAGCGCCGCTCACAGCAGTGGCCGTTCAGTAGTGTTTTCAGTGCGAGTATCCAGTGGAAAGAAATAGGTTTTGAAGAAAGACCTATGTTAAGTGTACAAGTTTTATGCCTTGGCGGCCCCTAAAACCATAAAATTAACAGACATCAAGAAAACCACTCCAGCACTTGTAGTTCCGGAAAACGAAAGGTTAAATATGGCAGGTCAATGGACCCTGAACTAATTGAACTACAAAATCATGCACTGAGCATATGATGCTCATTGTTACTCTGTTTAGTATACTTCTTTGGAATCCAAGACGGAAAACATCATATAGACGCCAGGAATTTATTTACATCACTTGTATTTCCAGTGAGGCCAAACATAACAGGTCGAGTAACCTTGAACTACAAGGTCGATGGTTATACGATGGTCATACCAGGTTGTTTATGACTCTCTTGAATTTTCTTGACCCAAATGAGCCTATCTTGGATTGACACCTTACTTTTTGTATTTCACCTATAAGGAAATATTATTATTTGACAATAGATGTCAAATGACCTTGAAAAAGAAGGTCGTTAGATTGCCCTACAATGTTAGAGATAACTTATTCGACTTCTTCTACCCGGAAAACCCTATAAAAGACACACAAAATCACTTCTCCATTGCTTGTAGCTTCTTAGATACTCTGAGATAAAATTTCTCTCAATTGTAAATTAATGCGTATGATTCAGCTATACAAAGCTTTACTCATAGTCGCTTGAGCCACGCCTAAATGCTAATCTAATTAGCTGTAATTTCGTACAATATAATATCTATTTCTATACAAACTTTCTAGAGGTTGGCCATCAAAATATATAAACTTTTGAAAAGTATGCGTCTCTTTGGGACACCCTACTGTACAGTAAACAAAACGTGTGTCACAGTGGACCTGAAGTTCGCATCTCTAAACCGGTGTAACTGCAAACAAGGATATGAAAGGAATCGGTTGTGGGATTCGTGTACGGGTTATTGAATGCAAACACGGTGTACAACTGTACACTGTGGAATTCTTGATAATAGAGCGAACATATTTACGGCGATCAACAATTATTCGTTGTTTGTAGGCCAAATCTGCGACGTCTGCATATTTGCAGAAAACTTAGTAATAGTGTCAGAACTGACTTGCTACTTCTTTTATTGGTTAAGCTATCTATATCTTCTGGTTGTGAGTTTTCTTCTTTCCCTTTTCCTGTCTGTTTCTCGTGAACATGGATGCATTATTCATGTTTGCTGACAACACAAATAACTGCTTGTCAAAAGTCTTTTCTTTTCTTTAAGTTGTTAAATGACTTTGGTCAAACGTGCTGTGAACCGCGTCGCAGCTCACCACGAAATTATTCAGTCTTTACTTTATTTATTTCAAGACTTTTAATCAATAAAATATAAATAGACACAAATCGAATAAAACTGTAGGCCTGTGGCATAACTAGCACTTAATATATACTGCATACACTGTAATAATTTATTTTAAAATTTGACATTTATTGACATTTATCATTCTTTTGCTTTCATGCATGTGGCAATTGTGGCATACTTCGAGTATTCTTTGTGAAAACCCTCAATATTTGAAGAATTGAAAAATTAGTTGTCAAGTGCAATTGGGGTAACGCTCATTTTTATTAAAAATAACAAATAAATGTTTACGTTTCCAGATGCATCGAAGATCTGTGAACAGCAAGGTAAAAACTAAGCTTAGCAGAGGGAGAAATGCTTATCATGTGTGTATAATGGCCTGGTCCAAACCTACATGGGGAAATATATTTTTTCAAAATATGCTGCTCCACAAGGCTGCCCCTGTTATACTTGACTAGAAGACTCTGTGTTGAAAAAATTGAAGAGATCTGAGCATGTTTAGAGGTCGCTAGGTTTTGACACTTTTGTAGAAATTGCAAAAATTGCGCATCTGACGCGTTATTAGCTTCATTATGAATTAAAATTAGCACCCATGAACACCAAGCACCATCTTTCTAAATCATGATCAATATGCCAACTGTATTTAAGTAACTAAAAGAATAATAAAGCTTATTTTAAAATAAAACACTTATTTCAAGTTCTTTCTGGTAGATAAACGGTTGTTGGCTTATAACTAATTTTTTAATTTTGCATGCCACCTTTTCATCACAATTCGTTTCATATCCTACAATTGTATTGTTCAATATTGCTCTGTATGCTGCTAATTTAGCGTGATTCGAGTACTTTTTTCGTCTGTGAAGCCAGCCTTGAATATGAAATAAGCTTACAGCACATGTTTTTTTCACTTTCTGCAATACAAGCTTGTACGTTACAAAACGGCAGCTATGGTGAAACTGGCATCAACAAGGAGTTCCTCACAATGTTGTCTGTTAGGGATGCCTGACAAACACTTTCTTGGGTCTGGACTCCCAAAAAATTGGGCAATCCTGAGGAATTTCATATTTCATTACCAGAATAGACTATAGCATTTGGCGAGGCCACGAAAGCAACAATAGTCGCTGCGTTGGTAATTCGGGAGGAGGCTAGAATCCCCGCACAGTGTGTGGATTCGGGTGTTCGCAAACTGTGGAAGTTGTATGAACACAAATTTGTGCTGATTCAAGGGGTTACAGTTTGAGTTCGATTTAATTAACTCTTTCAGTCATCATCTCCGCTATTTCTTCGAAGCGTGTCACTGAAGACATCGAGGCTGCTCTGGTAATACAATATTATTTATCCACCTAAACCGCTATCCATGTTGCGTCTGGCCAGGAAATACTTCGACCACCAGACTCCACTGGACGAGCATGTCACATTGTCACAAGGAGATCTTTAAAACTGCTTGATCTTTTTACCATCCAGGGTCAAGAACAACCCACAGCCTTCCTATCAAAGTCCTTTACTCCCTGACCACTGAACCCTACTTCCCAGTCGATGAAGGCCAAATGTCAAACTGTTGATGATCGTCAATGACTGCGCAGAACGTGGAGTGGCTCTGATCCATTCTTACAATGATATACTAAGGATGAGTCACAGAAACAATACTTGCTGCAACTTGTCTCCAGTCATAGGACAAAATTTTCTGTTTCAACAAAGGCAAAATGAAATAATAGTAGGTTGCGGGTTTTCCAGCACTTCAATGACGGTATTTATGCAGACTGGATTACTTCTTTAATTATCCGAAATTATATTTTATTACAAACGTAATGCAGCCTGACTAAGCAGTAACACTGCAGTATATATTTCTAAATTGGGCTGTTTATTTTCAAAATAATAACTGACTTGAAAATAATTTATAACCGATTTGAAAAAAATCAAAATTATACATGTTTTTTGACAAGTTCATACTATATAGCAAAAGTCGAAAAACATAGCGACCTCTAAACATAATCAAATCTTTCCAAAATTTTGCATACAGACTCATGTTTTCATGTGTAACAAGGGCAGCCTTGTGGAGCAATGTATTTCCTACTTTTAATTTTGTGGACCAGTCTAGTGTATAACTGTATACACGATACACGTATACACGTTTGTTGATGATAGGTTAATTTCGTTCATACTGCTCATTTTCTAATACAGTAGGCATAACTTCAAGTCGCTTACGCCGTAGATAACATTGTACATAAATAGGCCTAATAATCAGTTTCGATGCGCAGGCAAATTTAAAGTAAGAATCTAGTGACATAACTGTAACAGCATTCTTTCTTTATAGAGTTTAAAAACGGTCGTGGCGGAATATCTTTCAACTTATGCACAGTTTGCACACAGTCGGTTAACAAAACACATTTCGTGAGCTCCCAACCTGTGTGAATCATTTACCAGCAACGAATGATGACAGGCCAAGACAGTGCGGTTTAAATTAATTGAGTAAAGTTAAAAATAATTTCAGCGTTCTCTCTTGGAGTTGTGGCTGGTGCCAGCGTTGGGTCGGCTGTTGGGTCGGCTATTATTACTGTAATCGTCGTAATCGTATTTATTTTCTGCAGGTAAGACAATCTATATCATTCTGTTTGATTTTCATCACAAACAGTTTTATTATATTTTGATATTTAACGATTTGGATCATTTGGTTACATACACCCCACGTGAACATTTAAACTAGGCGTGAAGTTAAAGCATAGCCTAGCTCTCCTTGTTCTAACCAAGTGTAGGCCTATGACTAGATGGTAAGATACACAGTATTGGCAATCTACTGCTCATGTATTGCTACTATTTTCTAATTACCCAATAAGAAGCTAATTTGTTACATTAGTTAAATCTGTTTTTAAAGCGCCGTTTGCTTTGATTGTGCGACATCAGTAAACGAGTATTTTACGACTGATCAAAATATGTAAATGGAGGCACAAAGGCGCTTATAGGTAGGCCTATGTGCTGGATGATGCAAGGCAGTCCGCTTGAAAATAATCAAGTAACTAAATAATAAGCCTACTGAACAGTTGCCAGAAGGTTCAACACGCTTGAAGAATGGCGTGTTCACCAAATACCGCTTTAAGAACAGAATTTCATTCTGAACAAGGTTAACATCATTGGTACAACATGCAATGCCAAAACTATTCCATCGGCTTTAGTGTATAATTATTGTGCACACTGTACAGTGTATGATCAGAGTAACACTGCCTTGGCAGGCATACAAGAAATATTACTGGAACTTAATTTTTGGTACTATCAATTTTCAATAATGTCGAAAAGACATTTACCGATTTTTGATGCAAAAACTAGAATGAAGGCAATATCTGAAATAATATTAATCCTTGTTTCCGCACTGCAGCACAGTAGGCCTACTTGTTTTGTTTCAGACGACGACAGCAGAATAAAAAATCAGAGGGTAAGATGATTTCTTATTGAAGGAAGAAGGGTATATGTATATGCATATGTATATATATAAATAAATATATATTACTGGAACTATGTTTCAGTAGGTGAATCTGTTTGGAAGAACTTCTGCAAGTTAAACTTAAAATAAAAGAATTAATGTTTCATGCTTGCATAAACCTATTTGAATAAACCGATGTTTAAAATTGTAGTGCAAATTGTGCAGCTAATGCTTTGGAATCGGTTATATGACTTGGCAATAGCATATAAATATTTCGATCTTTATTTTCCTAATTTCTCTATTATCGTCCAGTCATGGAATATGTTTCTTCTCTTTATTATATCTCTGTCCTATCTCTCTATATTCGTTTCCTTCTCAAAATTATATATAATGGCTTTCATCGCTTTCTAATACTAAATTGCTCTGGTTATCTACATGCCTTTGGCAAAGTAAACTGCCTATCCATATTTTCATGTAAGTCTTAGTATCACATAATTTAAGTGTAATATCTTGGCACGTAGTGTAAGTATCATAGGCTACATTGAATGATTTACACAGATGCAGCAGAAACTCGCCGTAAAGAAGTGGCTGATGCGAAGGCCGAGAATCCGATTTCATTATTCACATATGAAACTTTGCACAAAAAGCCCACAGAAGATGACCCTGCTTACACAGAACTGACTGGTACTGAGAACCGGCCAAGAGCCAAGGAAATCGAGAAGAGATTTGAAACGGGAATTCGAGAGCAACTTCCTGCTAACGAATTCGGTAGAGAGAGTAGCAAAGTATACGAAGAGCTTGGATAAAAAATGTTATAATATGCATTCACTCTCTAACAATTCACTGCAGCGGAGATGTTTGTTTCTTTCTCTGTTTCTATTAGACTCTTCGTCACAATTTGTAGTTATAAACTACGCTATCATGAAGGCGTATCTAGGGGGTGTTTGGGGTGTTTAAACACCCCTCGAAATTGAATAATGTAGGCCTATAATATAAATATTGCATTTACTAACATATACGGTGTAAGAACTAAGAGCACTCATGTGAAAGTAGTATATAAATTAAGCGGCTAGGCCATTTGACCAGTATTTAGGTTAAAATCACCTCAAATCGCCATAAACGTACCTTAATATTGGTCAGTGTACGATAATTTAGACCAATATTAAGTCAGACCCCCTCATTAACGAAGCTATAGCCTTGGTTCAAATACAATCCCCAAACTTTCTAATGTAACTAAAATGAATGAAAAAAATCGATTTGGACTTAAAGAAAAATCTTCTGTATACAAAATGGAATATAAAACGAAAACAGTAAAACAATTACGAAACATTGCCAAAGAGAGTGGCTTGGTTAGATATTCGGGACTGCGAAAAGCGGATCTCGTGAGATTAGTATCATCGAGACTTTTGCAAAGCGTTAAGAACTGTACACGAAAGCGATCTGTTAGACGCTCCAGTTCCAGACATCAAAGTTCCAACGCTTGTTCCAGGTAAGTATACGCCTCCGTCTAATACTTGGAAATCTCGTTTGACTGAATGGAAGAACAAGGTTATGTCGGAAATTAATTCTTGTGCGGATTGGATAATGAGTTACATACCTCCTGAAGTGAAGAAACCCGTGAATGAAAAATTAGACTCGTTGATGTCAAAGGTTTCGAGTATTTTTAGCGAAATGAATAAAAAGAAGTTCGAAATCCTAGAAACCGCGAATGCTATTAAGGGATTTACTAAATGATACACGATACAAGGAACTGAGGGAATCGACGTCACATCTTTCCTCGATGCTGTAAAGCCGCGGGTAGTCGGTCTG
>JACEVL010000065.1:0-62500 GCA_020284085.1 Aporrectodea caliginosa
TCCTCCATTTCGAACCCTTTCCTCCATTTCGGTCTCTTCCTCCCTTACCCCCCTCCATTTTGCTCTCTTCATTTCCCCTTTCCTCCATTTCGCTCTCTTCCTCCCTTCACGCTCCATTTCGCTCTCTTTTCAAAAAAGTTCGGACGCTCGTTCTTCGTACGCGACATACTTTCGCCCCTACGCATGGTCACATGCTGATTGTGCGTACACAATTAAAATCCTAGCGGCGCCGCTGTCAAATTGTACAAACAAGCGATAGCCTAACACTTTAATGACGAGAGTGTACTAAAAGTGACTAGGAAACCAATGCAGCTCGTCATCAAAGTAGTTCAATGAAAATAATTTTAAGGATAATATGATATTCTTTGTATAAATATGGTGTAGGACATCTTCTGAACGGTTAGCAAAGAAGGGTCAATTCATAACAAAACATATGACATTCTACGAGAGTGGACACTACATCTGGACTTTTATAAAGCGCTTTTTACAAACTCCTAAAAATATTGCATAGGAAAACTTATTAACAATTAGTACGAAAGGATATTTAGAATTGCGAAGACTTGGCAGCATAAAAAATGTGTTGACAAGTTGACAGCTGCAAAGGTAGATGTGGGTCCCACCAAAGACAAAGATGAATAGATGAGCAATGATATACAGAAGAATAGATGAGTGTCTTGCTCTTTAGGAAGACATGGAAGAAAGTAAACATGAGCTATGGATGGGCAATTTAAGACCTCAAGTCATTTTCGCTGTACCTGGAAAAAGGTGATGACCAATAAAGCATGGAATGGGCTGCAGGAGATGCACAGTTAATGTGAAAGAAGCAGATGTGTATAAAAAGGAAAACACGAAGTCAGAGTTCAGTCTTGGAAGGTATCATTTAGACTCACCCTCAGAGAGGTCATATACAATAGCAGAAGAATCCGCTCTAAAACGAGGCTGTGCAAACGTGACACGATTTACAAGAAAATGGCAAATCTCATCTCAAGTTAGGTCAACAGCTTCAGTGGGTAACTACAAAAGTCTGAAGTAGAAGTCAAATCGTTTTATTTGTGTTCTTTCGTAAACATATTTCTTTTTTTTAAAAAAACATTACGAGACACTTACTGCTAAGTCATTGCAATTGAACAAAAGCGTCGAGAGAAACCTGATCAGACACTGAACCAATAGAATGAAAGCTTGATAATAGCAATGCTAACACCAAAACAATGTTTTAGACTTACATCGACAAAAATCTTTCAAAAACAAAACACTGACTACGAAAAATTCCCTACAAACTTAGCGTGCATTCTGTTTTCGAACAAACCTAACGGAGGAAAGCTAAAAATATAATTTAAAAACGCAATTTTCTACTCAAGCAAACTGGTATTTTTGCAGGGAAGTGTTTCAGTTTGAAACCAATGTGCTAATAGCTCTGCATCTAAAAACTACTAAGCACTTAATTTGCTGAAGAACTGAACGTTATTCCTCATTTAACAGCAAGAAAACAAGAAAATTAGTAAATACTGTGCAGAGCAAAGTCCTTTTGCAGTTAGATTAAATCAGCTGAAGAAACTAGCGGTGCTACATCTTCATTTCCACCCAATAAATGATCCGTTTCGAAAACCGAAAGACAGATGACTTTGGGGAAGGCCTTTGTACCATCACCAATTTGCACAACAAACTTCGAAACTCCAGCATTTGGTATAATGCGAAACCTAGCTCTCTGGCTGTCCGATAGTTTACACTTTAGTTCCTTGACAAAGTACGCTAATAATTCCATCAGAAGCCCACCGTGACTTACGATAAGAACGCTTGCAAAGATGTCGTACATCTGTGGATTAGACTCGGCACCGATGCATTCTGTTTTTAACTCAGGACCAGCCACTGTGGAGTCGTTTCCAGGTCTTCCGTCATCGTCTGTGACCGAGATGCTAGGACATTCCGCGGCTTCTGCTAACTCATTTCCGATGATCAGGCAAACACTATTAGAATTATCTGCCTCATCTCCACTGACATTACACATGTCCTGATGATTACCTACTTTGTTTACTCCATCACTAGTATCAGAGATGCCTCGATAATCTCCTGCCTCACCAACCATGTCACGCACACCGCCAATGCATTGACTGTCCCTAGATATGGATGTAGGTATTTCCGAAGGCAACCTCAAGTCATTGGAATTGCAACTTTCCGATGCCGGCAACCATTCAGCGCTGTTACTAGCAGCACAGTTGTTATTGCTCAACTCTAAAACAGATCTTTCAGTTAATTCAACATTACGTCCTCCTCCTAAATTCAGTTCACTTGTTTCAGCAAAAATATCCATGCTAGCACCTGTGGAAGGCAAATTGTGTATTGCAGACGTGAAAGACAAACTACAAGCACCCTTTGATTCATCTGAAGATGAAGCACCATCCTCACCAGTTAAACGATGAGGCCGTGATGTGCGCTGTTGGAACTGCAGCAGGCACGCACACAATTCCTTAAAGAACGATTTTGCATGTTGCCGAAGCTGAAACAGAATTTCACAAATTACATTCAGTCATCACCCATAAAAAATCCATTAATACATCATCTACTCATCCGTCATCCATCAATCTATCATCTACTCATGCATCCATTCAACCATCCATTCATTTATCAATCCATCATTTGTCCATCAGCCATCCACCTTCTATCAGCTACCCATCATACATCCATTCATCCATATTCGTGGAACAGTCTTCCACTTGAAATTCGAACTTTGCCACCACAAATAGCTCAAAAACATCTTTAGTTCATCTTAAGGCACACCTTTTTACATCTACTAGATAGCCATGTTACAGCTCGTTTGTGAAGTTCTTAAAAAGCACTATGTAAGCATTCAGATACATACATTATATACATACACGATCTACCCATATATCCATACACCATCAATCCACTCACCCACCACTCCACTACCAACATACCTGCTGTTTTGTCTCCATTCCTAACGAAATCTGTTTCTTAGAGTCGGATCTTAGGAGTCCTTTACTCGACGACATTGGCTGGCCCTCAAGAACACCAAGTTTCTAATTTAAAAAAATTAAAATACTTGTTCAACACAGTAAGCTAAAGCTACCAATAAATTCTAATGCCAAACCACAGGAAATAAACTTCCCAACTTCTGGCAAGTTTCTCATTTACTGATCATGAAAGGAACAATGGCCAAGTTGTCACCAGATAGCCTGGCATCTGGTGCCACCCACCAGCATTACATTCAGACAATCAAGTTGCCACCCTCACTCTCTCTCTCTCTCTCTCTCTCTCTCTCTCTCTCTCTCTCTCTCTCTCTCTCTCTCTCTCTCTCTCTCTCTCTCTCTCTCACTGCCAAAGTGGTCTCTATATCTTATCGATCTAATTAATGTATGCAAAGATTTTTCAATGCAGGAGTAATCCAATGCATATTAGGTATAAACGACAGACCTAGATCCAACAGGTCAGTTTCAGCTGTCGTTAGTGTTTGCTTCAATAGATTCATTGTATACTTAGAAGATGTGCTGTTAGTGTTGTCTTGATTTTGATTGTTCTGTGCTAGTTTTTTGGTGCAGTGTTGTCGTATTCTGCTTAGTATGTTCATCTGTGTGTACCGCAGTGTATCATGTCACTACAAGTGTCTATCTCAGCGGTTTTCAAACTTTATTTTTATTGTACCCCCAGGTAAAGAAATCGAATGTTGGCGTACTCCCAGCAAGGTCACATCAAGAACAACATGCGAGCGTGAAGTCCCCTTGCAATTAGGCTAACAACTCCTTTTAATCATTGGTGAGACCAGGTATTAGTCATAGGTAGAAAATTTTAAAAGTAATATAATTTTAACTTAAGGCATATCAACAAAAAGGAAACATAAAATCACTATTAGAAAGTGTTAATGTGAGCAGTGGGCTTGTTTTGACAAGCACAGATTTACAATATCTGATTTAATATTTGTAAATTTCAAAAGCAAATCTGGTTCGAGTTCACATAAATATACTGTATGTACGTCGATGATTATGTAGTATATAGTAGAGTACTATGTAGGCAGTAGTAGGCCTATTATAGCCTACGCCTAATTATTTATTGCGAAAGAATTAAATGACGAGGCTGTAACATTTCATTGTAAAAAAATCATGGAATAGCTAGTAGGGGCCTACATAGAATACATACAGCATATTTATATTATTATAATCAAAGAAGGGTGGCATAAACTCATAGAAATTTACAGAAAAAGAAGCGAACGGTGGAAGAAGAATGGCTAATGAAAGAATGATGGACTTGAAGTCCATAAACTTGTAGAAAATTTTAATTTTTTTGAAATTTTTCACGTACCCCTTAGCGACACCTGGCGTACCCCCTAGGGTACGCGTACCACAGTTTGAAAACCTCTGGTCTATCTGATGGGAAGAGAGCAGTTTAACGTATCTGTTGTGAGTGATTGTCTGTAGTGTGTGGTTGATCTCAACAAGGTTGATCCTGTCAGAGTCAGGTAGATGAGGATTGACAGAGACTAGTTAGGGTTAGAGTTAGGGTTAAAATTAGGGTTAAAATAAGGGTTAGGGTTAAAATTAGGGTTAGCATTAGCATTAGGGTTAGGGCTAGAGTTAGGGTTAGCGCTAGGGTTAAAATTAGGGTTAGCATTAGGGTTAGGGTTAAAAATAGGGTTAGGGTTAAAATTAGGGTTAGGATTAGAATTAGGGTTAAAATTAGGGTTGGCATTAGGGTTAGGGTTAAAATTAGGGTTAGCATTAGGGTTAGGGTTAAAATTAGGGTTAGCATTAGGGTTAGGGTTAAAATTAGGTTAGCATTAGGGTTAGGGTTTTCATTAGGGTTAGGGTTAAAATTAGGGTTAGAATTAGGGCTAGAGTTAGGGTTAGCATTAGGGTTAAAATTAGGGTTAGGGTTAAAATTAGGGTTAGGGTTGCCATTAGGGTTAGGGTTGAAATTAGGGTTAGCATTAGGGTTAGGGTTAAAATTAGGGTTAGCATTAGGGTTAGGGTTAGCATTAGGGTTAGGGTTAAAATTAGGGTTAGGGTTAAAATTAGGGTTAGAATTAGGGTTAGGGCTAGAGTTAGGGTTAGCATTAGGGTTAGGGTTAAAATTAGGGTTAGCATTAGGGTTAAAATTAGGGTTAGAATTAGGGTTAGGGCTAGAGTTAGGGTTAGCATTAGGGTTAGGGTTAAAATTAGGGTTAGCATTAGGGTTAGGGTTAAAATTAGGGTTAGCATTACGGTTGCCGTTAGGGTTAGGGTTAAAATTAGGGTTAGCATTAGGGTTAGGGTTAGAACTAGGGTTAGCATTAGTGTTATGGTTGGCATTAGGGTTAGCATTAGGGTTGCCATTAGGGTTAGGGTTAGCATTAGGGTTAGGGTTAGAATTAGGGTTAGCATTAGGGTTAGGGTTAAAATTATGGTTTTCATGAGGGTTAGGGTTAAAATTAGGGTTAGCATTAGAGTTAGGGTTAGAATTAGGGTTAGCATTAGGGTTAAAATTAGGGTTAGGGTTAAAATTAGGGTCAGCATTAGGGTGAGAATTAGGGTTAGCATTAGGGTTAGGGTTTTCATTAGGGTTTTCATTAGGGTTAGGGTTAAAATTAGGGTTAGCATTAGGGTTAGGGTTTTCATTAGGGTTAGGGTTAAAATTAGGGTTAGCATTAGGGTTAGGGTTAGAATTAGGGTTAGGGTTAAAATTAGGGTTAGGGTTAAAATTAGGGTTAGGGTTAAAATTAGGGTTCGCATTAGGGTTAGGGTTAAAATTAGGGTTAGCATTAGTGTTAGGGCTACAGTTAGGGTTAGCATTAGGGTTAGGGTTAAAATTAGGGTTAGCATTAGTGCTAGGGCTAGAGTTAGGGTTAGCATTAGGGTTAGGGTTAAAATTAGGGTTAGCATTAGGGTTAGAATTAGAGTTAAAATTAGTGTTGGCATTAGGGTTAGGGTTAAAATTAGGGTTTTCATTAAAGTTCGGGTTAGGGTTAGCATTAGGGTTATGGTTAAAATTAGGGTTAGGGTTAAAATAAGGGTTAGCATTAGAGTTAGTGTTAAAATTAGGGTTGGCATTAGGGTTAGGGTTAAAATAAGGATTAGCATTAGGGTTAGAATAGGGTTAAGGTTAAAATTAGGGTTGGCATTAGGGTTAGGGTTAAAATTAGGGTTAGCATTAGGGTTACGGTTAGAATTAGGGTTAAAATTAGGTTGCCATTAGAATTAGGGTTAAAATTAAGGTTGGCATTAGGGTTAGGGTTAAAATTAGGGTTAGCATTAAGCTTAGGGTTAAAATTAGGGTTAGCATTAGGGTTAGGGTTAAAATTAGGGTTAGGGCTACAATTAGGGTTAGCACTAGGGTTAGCACTAGGGTTAGAATTAGGGTTAGGTAAAGGTTAAAATTAGGGTTAGCATTAGGGTTAGAATTAGGGTTAGGGTTAAAAATTAGGGTTAGCATTAGGGTTGCCATTAGGGTTAGGGTTAAAATTAGGGTTAGCATTAGGGTTAGAATTAGGGTTAGCATTAGGGTTAGGGTTAAAATTAGGGTTGGCATTAGGTTTAGGGTTAAAATTAGGGTTAGGGCTAGAGTTAGGGTTAGCATTAGGGTTAGGGTTAAAATTAGGGTTAGCATTAGGGTTAGGGTTAAAATTAGGGTTAGAATTAGTGTTATAGCTAGAGTTAGGGTTAGCACTAGGGTTAGGGTTAAAATTAGGGTTATGGTTAAAATTAGGGTTAGCATTAGGGTTAGAATTAGGGTTGGCATTAGGGTTAGAATTAGGGTTAAAATTAGTGTTGGCATTAGGGTTAAAGTTAAAATTAGGGTTAGCATTAGGGTTAAGATTAGAGTTAGGGTTAGAATTAGGGTTAGCATTAGGGTTAGGGTTTTCATTACGGTTTTCATTGGGGTTAGGGTTAAAATTAGGGTTTTCATTAGGGTTAGGGTTAAAATTAGGGTTAGCATTAGGGTTAGGGTTAGAATTAGGGTTAGCATTAGGGTTAGGGTTAAAATTAGGGTTAGGGTTTAAATTAGGGTTAGGGTTAAAATTAGGGTTGGCATTAGGGTTAGGGTTAAAATTAGGGTTAGCATTAGGGTTAGCATTAGGGTTAGGGTTAAAATTAGGGTTAGGGTTAAAATTAGGGTTAGCATTAGGGTTAGGGTTAAAATTAGGGTTAGCATTAGGGTTAGGGTTAGAATTAGGGTTAGCATTAGGGTTAGGGTTAAAATTAGGGTTACAATTAGGGTTAGCATTAGGGTTAGGGTTAAAATTAGGGTTAGCATTAGGGTTAGGGTTAGAATTAGGGTTTTCATGAGGGTTAGGGTTAAAATTAGGGTTAGCATTAGAGTTAGGGTTAGAATTAGGGTTAGCATTAGGGTTAAAATTAGGGTTAGGGTTAAAATTAGGGTTAGCATTAGGGTGAGAATTAGGGTTAGCATTAGGGTTAGGGTTTTCATTAGGGTTAGGGTTAAAATTAGGGTTAGCATTAGGGTTAGGGTTTTCATTAGGGTTAGGGTTAAAATTAGGGTTAGCATTAGGGTTAGGGTTAGAATTAGGGTTAGCATTAGGGTTAGGGTTAAAATTAGGGTTAGGGTTAAAATTAGGGTTGGCATTAGGGTTAGGGTTAAAATTAGGGTTAGCATTAGTGTTAGGGCTACAGTTAGGGTTAGCATTAGGGTTAGGGTTAAAATTATGGTTAGCATTAGTGCTAGGGCTAGAGTTAGGGTTAGCATTAGGGTTAGGGTTAAAATTAGGGTTAGCATTAGGGTTAGAATTAGGGTTAAAATTAGTGTTGGCATTAGGGTTAGGGTTAAAATTAGGGTTTTCATTAGGGTTAGGGTTAGAGTTAGCATTAGGGTTATGGTTAAAATTAGGGTTAGGGTTAAAATAAGGGTTAGCATTAGGGTTAGTGTTAAAATTAGGGTTGGCATTATGGTTAGGGTTAAAATAAGGGTTAGCATTAGGGTTAGAATAGGGTTAAGGTTAAAATTAGGGTTGGCATTAGGGTTAGGGTTAAAATTAGGGTTAGCATTAGGGTTACGGTTAGAATTAGGGTTAAAATTAGGCTTGCCATTAGAATTAGGGTTAAAATTAGGGTTGGCATTAGGGTTAGGGTTAAAATTAGGGTTAGCATTAAGCTTAGGGTTAAAATTAGGGTTAGCATTAGGGTTAAGGTTAAAATTAGGGTTAGGGCTACAATTAGGGTTAGCACTAGGGTTAGCACTAGGGTTAGAATTAGGGTTAGGTAAAGGTTAAAATTAGGGTTAGCATTAGGGTTAGAATTAGGGTTAGCATTAGGGTTAGGGTTAAAATTAGGGTTAAGGTTAAAATCAGGGTTGGCATTAGTGTTAGGGTTAAAATTAGGATTAGCATTAGGGTTCGGGAGTATGATTCTCCTTAAAGATTTTACTTTAGTTATAGTTACAGTTAATAGTTTTCATTTTAGTTATAGTTAGTATTATTTTTAGTTATTGTTATAGTTAATGGATTTTTATTTTAGTTAATTTTAGTTATTACTTAGTTGCAATAAATTAAGGCTATAAGCAAAACTGTGCGTATTAACACGCTATTTCACAATTTGCTCAGAGCTTTGAAAGCCTTTGAAGCATGGGTTCATTCAACTTCATGAATACACGACCCTAAAGTTTTTGAGGCCACAAGCGTGGGAATGTTCTCTGGAGCCATTTTAAGTACGAATCGGTCTCAAATAAAAGTTCGTCAGCGGTGTTTTCAAGTTTGTGCAGCATTAACAGTGTTGGTTGTAATAAGGGGAAGTCTTGTGGCCGGCTCATAGCCTGTAAAAACACAACTGATCTACTCAGTCATCTCAAGCATTACCATACACCTACATACAAAGAAGACTGCGCTGCAGGAAGTGATAGAAAGAGGCATGTAGAAGGGAACTAGGCGAAGACAATCAAAATGGTGAGATATTAGTGCGCAGTAAAATTATCAGACTCATTAGTCAGCAAGTTCCAGAAACTAATTATCGATTATTGATTATGTGATTTGGTCAGTTAATTTGGAGAGTCGTGTATTCATGAAGCCGAATGCACCCATGCTTCAAAGGTTTTCAAAGCTCTGAGCAAATTACGAAACAGTATGTTAATATGCACAATAATTTTGCTTAAAGCCTTAATTATTTAATTTCCTTGCATTAACGAAAATAATGAATTTTCGTTAGTGTTATTTTCGTTATAGTTATAGTTAATGATATTTTTTAGTTATAGTTATAGTTATCGTTAACGAAATCACTTTATTTTCGTTAACGAACATTTTTTTTATCGTTATCGTTAACGAGAATCACACTGCCTTACTGAGAATCAAATAATGAATGAGACAATTGATTTATAGCACTTACAATGCACTTGAAGGCCATTAAACATGAATCTGATGCGTGAATAAATGCAGAGATGAGCACGATTAGTTAAATTGCTAATTGATTAGAATTAGCCAAACTTAGACAAATAGCTAATCAATTAGTTAAAATGCTAATCGATTAGAATTAGAATTAGCTGTTTGTCTAATCGACTAGCTAATCAATTATAATCTAAAAGTAAACCCATCTCTGGATAAATGTTCATTAAGGGCCGAGACAGAGTCATGCAAAGGCCAGAACTAAATAAAGAAGTCCTGAATAGTCTAAGCAGAAGGCAAGATACAAAAATCAAATGTTTAGATACGTGAAAATACTCACTCGTTCTCTGAGCCTCACATCAGTCTTAATATGGACTCTGCTCTTCTTATTCTGCTTCATAATGATCTCACACGTCTGAAAAATGATTCATTACACATAATTCCTGTAAGAAAAACTTTGCCTGCTGGCAAACAACTTACAAACATGCTATGTCCAAAAACAAGCCCATTACAGTTCACTAAGCGTGGCTTGGTATTGCATTCTGACAGACAAGCCTTCCTTTCTAGTCACCAGACTGGTTGAAAATCTCCAGACAACTTGTGTTGTGTCTGGTAATAAGGCACTGTGCCTTACTACCAGACACAACATATATGTTTATCATCAAACTAGCAGCATTTATGCTTCCTAATAAGTATGCTTCCAAGCGCACCATTGACCCCATAGCTGTCTCTGGTTCTTACTTGTCTTCTTGCTCCTTCTCTGTCAAAGTCACTAGCCACTGTTCGCAGCCCCCCACTCTTGCGCCATCTCATAAAATCCTCTTCTGTCGACCACTATCTTTACGCAGATGACACACAAAACTCTTCATATCATTCTCCACTAACGCTTTCTGCTCCTCCATTGCTCAACAACTCAATGTGGTCAGTCTAATCTCTCAATGCATGTGTTTCAAACTCCTCTGCCTCAACCCTGCCAAAACAGAATTAATTATCCTTGGCCTCCTAGCAGTGGCGTAACTAAGGGTTCGTGCGCCCGGGGGCAAGAATTTCCTGAAAATTTTTTCTTACTTCCACAACTTTTCGTTTTTTTTCCCATAATAAAAACTGGTTAAATTCCAAGCCTCATTTTGCGCCCCAAGCCTTATTTGGCCCCCCATGCAAAACTCATGTATTAATAGTAACTTTTTGACTATTTGTGCCTGATTTCTTTGATTTCTTTCACAAAATACATTGTCAGAAGCCTAATTTTGCGTCCCCCGTCCTGCGCCGGGGGGGCGGCCCCCTGCCCCCTCGTTACGCCACTGCCTCCTAGACCATATAATAAATCCCTGACCCTTCCATACACGTACCCACCAACTCTTCATCTGCAACTTTCACCTTCAACTCCACTGTGCGCAATCTTTGCATCACCTTTGTTCCGCATCTCTCCTCTGATCGCACCACTAACCCCTCGTGCAGCTGCTTCATGCATAATTATTAATGACCTCTGAAGCATTCGACCCATGCTTGACTTTAAAACTGCTTCTACTATTGTTAGTTTGTTACCTCTGTTGTTTACTCCAAGTTTGAGTACTGTAATTGCCTTCTCCTCAACCTTGAATCCACACAAATTAGGCATCTACAACTCATCCAAAACTCACTAGGACAAGTGTCCCCAGGAAACCCAAGCATCATCGTATCACTCCATTTCTTACATCACTCTACCACCTGACAATCCCAGAGCTTTAACCCTAATGCTAACTCTAACCCTAATTTTAACCCTAATGCTAACTCTAAACCTAATGCTAACCCTAATTCTAACCCTAATGCTAACCCTAATTTTAACCCTAACCTTAATGCTAGCCCTAATTTTAACCCTAATTATAATGCTAACCCTAATTTTAACCCTAATTATAATGCTAACCCTAATTTTAACCCTAACCCTAATGCTAACCCTAAATCTAACCCTAACCCTCATTTTAACCCTAATCCTAACTATAATTTTAACCCTAATGCTAACCCTAACCCTAATGCTAATCCTAATTCTAACCCTAATTCGAATGCTAACCCTAATTTTAACCCTAATTCTAATGCTAACCCTAATTTTAACCCTAACCCTAATGCTAACCCTAAATCTAACCCTAACCCTCATTTTAACCCTAACCCTCATTTTAACCCTAACCCTAATGAAAAGCCTAACCCTAAATTTAACCCTAACCCCAATTTTTCCCCCTAAACCTAATGCTAACCCTAATTCTAACCCTAGCCCTAACGCTAACCCTAATTTTAACCCAAACCCTAATTTTAACCCTAATGCTAACCCTAATTTTAACCCTAACCCTAATGCCAACACTTATTTTTACCCTAATTCTAACCCTAACCCTAATTCTAACCCTAATTTTAACCCTAACCCTAATGCTAACCCTAATTTTAACCCTAACCCTAATGCTAACCCTAACTCTATCCCTAACACGAATGCTAACCCTAATTTTAACCTCAACCCTAATGCTAACCCTAATTCGAACCCTAACCCTAATGCTAACCTAATTTTAACCATAACCCTAATTTTAACCCTAACCCTAATGAAAACCCTAACCCTAATGCTAACCCTAATTTTAACCCTAACCCTAATGCTAACCCTAATTTTAACCCTAACCATAATTTTAACCCTAACCCTAACCCCTAATTCTAACCCTAACCCTAATGCTAACCCTAATTTTAACCCTAACCCTAATTTTAACCCTAACCCTAATGAAAACCCTAATTCTAACCCTAACCCTAATTTTAACCCTAACCTAATGCTAACCCTAATTCTAACCCTAACCCTAATGCCAACCCTAATTTTAACCCCTAACCCTAATGCTAACTAACTTATTTTTACCCTAATTCTAACCCTAACCCTAATTCTAACCCTAATTTTAACCCTAACCCTAATGCTAACCCTAATTTTAACCCTAACCCTAATGCTAACCCTAACTCTATCCCTAACACGAATGCTAACCCTAATTTTAACCTCAACCTAATGCTAACCCTAATTGGAACCCTAACCCTAATGCTAACCTAATTTTAACTATAACCCTAATTTTAACCCTAACCCTAATGAAAACCCTAAGTGAAAACCCTAACCCTAATGCTAACCCTAATTTTAACCCTAACCCTAATGCTAACCCTAATTTTAACCCTAACCATAATTTTAACCCTAACCATAACCCTAACCCTAATGCTAACCCTAATTCTAACCCTAATAACCCTAACCCTAACCCTAATTTTAACCCTAACCCTAATGCCAACCCTAATTAACCCTAACCCTAATGCTAACCCTAATTTTAACCCTAACCCTAATTTTAACCCTAACCCTAACCCTGCTAACCCTAATTCTAACCCTAACCTAATGCTAACCCTAATTTTAACCCTAACCCTAATTCTAACCCTAATTCTAACCCTAACCCTAATGAAAACCCTAACCCTAATGCTAACTTTAATTTTAACCGTAACCCTAATGCTAACCCTCATTTTAACCCTAACCCTAATGCTAACCCTAACCCTAATGCTAACCCTAATTTTAACCCTAGCCCTAATGCCAACAGTAATTTTAACCCTAATTCTAACCCTAACCCTAATGCTAACCCTAATTTTAACCCTAACCCTAATGCTAACCCTAATTTTAACCCTAACCCTAATTTTAACCCTAACTTTAATGCTAACCCTAATTTTAACCCTAACCATAATGCTAACCCTAACTCTAGCCCTAACACTAATGCTAACCCTAATTTTAACCCTAACCCTAATGCTAACCCTAACTATAACCCTGACCTTAACGCTAATTAGGGCCTAATGCTAACCGTAACTCTAACCCTAATGCTAACCCTAACCCTAATTCTAACCCTAGCCCTTATGCTAACCCTAATTTTAACCCTAACCCTAATTTTAACCCTAACCCTAATTCTAACCCTAACCCTACTGCTAACCCTAATTTTAACCCTAACCCTAATGCTAAACCTAATTTTAACCCTAATGCTAACTCTAACCCTAATGCTAACCCTAATGGTAACCCTAATTCTAACCCTATTTTTAACCCTAACCCTAATGCTAACCTAAATTTTAACCCTAACCCTAATTTTAAACCTAACCCTAATGCTAACCCTAATTTTAACCCTAACCTAATGCTAACCCTAATTTTAACCCTAACCCTAATGCTAACCCTAATTTTAACCCTAATGCTAACCCTAATTTTAACCCTAATTCTAATGCTAACCCTAATTTTAACCCTAACCCTAATGCTAACCTAAATTTAAACCCTAACCCTAATTTTAAACCTAACCCTACTGCCAACCCTAATTCTAACCCTAACCCTAATGCTAACCCTAAATTTAACCCTAATCCTAACCCCAATTTTAACCCTAACCCTAATTTTAACCCTAACCCTAATGCTAACCCTAATTTTAACCCACAGTCCTCTTGATAAATGCTAACTGCTTACAATACTCCCTTCATAAATTCTTCACCATGCAGCTCTATCTGATCCACCTCCTAACTCACTCTCTCCCGTCCCCTAGTCACTACTCACCTCAAGTTCTCGAACTGATCCACATCCCACACTGCACCTCGACTCTGGAAATAACTTCCGCGAATTCCTCCACCAATACTGCCACTCACCCACCGTCACCTGCATCAGGCTCCTCTACTCATCACCCCACAGGCTTTCCATTCCAAATTGAAGTCTTACCTCTTCAAGATTTCTACCCTAAACCATCCACACCTCCGCCTTCAAGGCTTTCTCACTGCTTTGCCTCCTCCCTCTGGTCTCTCTGGCAACTGTACCTGGACCTCCACAGGACATCGATCTCTGAACATACCATCCAATACAATGCAGCGCTCGTGAATTAGCTGATGTCCTGTGCGTAGCTTTACAGAAGTGCTTTAGTAATTTGGAGTTTACGAGCATGAGTATTTTAAACATTGGTTGTCTATTGGATAGTGGATGAATGTCAATCTTCAATATGCAATATGCATATGTTTTCATTTACACATGAGATATTTCTACAGACCTGTTCAATAAAGCAATATCAATAGTTTGATGACCAGCTATTTGATCTCCCAACAAAAATGTGACCTGCTCTGGCAAAAGGAGGCGGAAGTCGCAAATGATAAAAGCGAAGAAATTAACTAAAACACCAATGAGGTGTAAATTTTTCGATTGTCGTTTTTGGCATAAATCAGTAAATAAGATCTTATATTATGTGAAAAGAATATTGATTTAATAATATTTCACCTATTTCGTAAAAAATTTATTAACTTTGTGTGATTAGAAAATATTTTCCGGCAATTTAAACTCATTTTAGGTCCAGTTTCAAGAGAATTTTGTGGCCTTCATTCTGTTAGTACATCCAAATGTAATACGTCATTGGAAAGTGTATGCAGCTTGCTAAAAAAAAGCCTAATTTGGATGGTTTGCTGCAGTGATTTCCATATAGTTAAGGTTAAAAACACTTAAACTTTGCGATTTACTTAGGGTATTAAACACCCATCGTTAGCAACGGAGTCGCGTGACTGAACCTGGCCTTCCTATAGGCTACATTTTCAAGGTCGCACATATTCAATCACTTTACGCGTAGATAAATAAACAACGCGTGCATAGAAGAACGATTTTGATCTTAACTTTCTTCAGATTGTTAACTTATTTCAATTTAAGAATGAGTAAAACTTAGATGGAACGTAGAACTGCGCGTTTATTAAACGATGCGTCAGCGTGTGGGCTTAAAAATGAAAATCTAGCAGAGCTAATAGATGATTATTTTAATGCCGCCGACGATAAGATAAGAAACTTTGCAGGCGTTTTTCTCGAAATTGTATTTCTGAGTAGGAAAACATTATAAAATTCATATCTCCGGAACCCATGAAGATAGAATAATAATTTCTTCAACATTTTAAACAGAAATTATTATTTAGCATTATTAGCCCAAAATATAAAAAACTATTTTTTGGGACAACAGCCTCCTTTTCCCAGAGCAGGTCACAAATGTCAAGATGTATGTGGTTCATCACAGAAAATTAATTTACCAAATACTTAAAGTACTTAGTCAGATGAATTAACCAATGACGGTTTCCTCTAAAAAAATGAAGATCAAGATGCAAAACCTGTTGAGCACGAGTTAAGTCACTGCTGTAGACGTGAGTGAATGTTTCATTTTCAAGTCTCAGTCCCAGAAGCTCTGCCTGTTTAGCACCCTTCTGTGAAAGTATTGTGTCTCTATGCCCTGCACAAAATGATAATACAAACATCAATGTTTTATTGAAGTTTAAAACAATCCATACAATTTAAAAAATTAAATATATGGCAATCAAATGAATAAAACATTCCTGGGCAACGTCCATAACTGTTATCGTACAATTTTATGTTATTATAATTATTATAATTTGGCCATGTCTCTAGCTGCATGCACGATGTTCTCTGCTGGCGCCCCTCTCAGCAACGGATTGTGTATAGGATAGCTGCCCTAGTCTAGTGCTGCTTTCTAGGCCTCGCTCCTGCCTATCTTCGCAAGCTCTGTAGCCCTGTCCTTAGTGTTAGGGGCTCTTGATACCTCCGCTCATCCAAAGAGGGTCTCCTACTTGTCCCTTTTGCCCATACCTCCACTAGGCAAAACCATGCTTTCTTGGTGGTGGTCCCCTCGACCTGGAATGGCCTTCCTCTGAAGCTTTGCTTCTTTCCCAGGACCTTCTCTCCTATGTTCTGTTCTCACCTAAGACTGTTCTTTTTATGTCATGCTGGAGTTGGGAGTGCCTCTAAGTAGTTTCTTGAAAGGGTGCTATATAAATGTTCAATATGAATGAATCAATGCATTATATTAAAGCAAAATGAATTACGCATTCAAAAAGATTTAACCAACCTTGGATGATCTTTAACCTATTTTCAGGAGTTTCACCACTAAAATTAATAAACCATAACAATAATTATAAATTAATAAACTGTTATAATTACAAATGACTAAGCATAACAATTATCAATTGAAAAAAACCGGAAATTAAACTATTAATAAACAATGATAAGCATAACACAATCAATAAATATGAATGAATGGATTATATATATATATATGTTCAGTCAATCAATCGTTTATTTTGTAACCAACCATTTAACAATTTCATATTTGCTAATCATAATAATAATTGTCAATAGGAGAAGGCCACAAGGAAGGGACCATTGATGCTGCTACGTAGGGACACATACACAAGTTACACTGCTGATGCAAATGACTCTACAAAATTATAGTTTTCTGTATGTTACAATAAACCTAGTTCAGTGGTGAGAAATTTAGAAGCAAACACATCAACGTCAGCTGCAACTACAAACGCAGCAATCATGTTCATCCTCATCGTAAAATGATTCAAAAGTTCAAGCATGTTGACAACTGGAACAGAATTGGTTCCACATGTGTGAATGTGTGTGTATGAAGACTTCCAATGGTTCAAGTATCATTCACCTTCCCCTTCAATAGTTATTTGCCTTTCAAAATGAAATCGAGCATCATATCAGTCAGCCGTCCAAAACCGAGACTCAAACTCTTTTCTCTGCAAAAATCCCACCATACCACGTGCAATGTAATGTAAAACTTCTAAATTTCTCACTGCCACACAAAAGCTGTGCTAGAAGACCAGCTAATTAGTTCAAGTTACGATGTCAGGCAAACATATGACGGTGTCAAGCCAACATATGACAGTGTCAAGCCATAGAAGAAAGTTTGGTGCTAAGGTGAAAGTTATTGTGCAAACAACGGTAATAGGATAGTGCAGGAAGAGAAAAAGGTTTAACGTAGTTTGATAAATTCGGTTTTCAGTCTGAATCAAAACGCTCTAGGAAAGATGTCAGAAGATCGCACTGTCCGATAAAAATGGAGATTGAGCAAACTTGCAGGGTCTTTCAGGGTTTCATTTTGAATGATGAGTGCATCTTTAATTAAAACTCCTTTGCTGAATCTGAGAGAAAAGCCTAAGGGGACAAGTCACAAGTACTACGAAGAGTGAGTTGATTCACTGCAATTGTAGATCTGCCCAGATCTACCACTGCCCGGGTTTTCCTGAATCCCTGAAACCCAATCCCCGAAGGTGGTGAAAATGAAAATTGACCGAATTCGCAAAAACAATTTTCGGCAAGTTTATATTACGGGGGCTGAAGGATATAGTGCGTAAGTTTACTGGCGTCGTGTCGGTTAGGGTAAGGCAAGGCGTAGTGACTCGTGAGGGTCGGTTAGGGTCAGGGTTAGGGTTTGTGTCGTCATTAGAAAACCTGGTACCGCCCGGCGTCCGCGCACCATGCCCAAAGATACTATATAATCCTTCAGCGCTGTTGCTATAAGCTTACCCAATTTTCTACTAAGCGTTCGAATCATGAAAAGTAGAACGCACTAGTCGGCCATTACCCCACACAGTATTATTCGAAAATGTCTCGAAAAGTTAGATTTTTCGCAAATAAGTTTGCTTAAACTTATAAAATCGATTTTGGGAATCCAGCGAAATTCTCTTTCGGGATTGGGGGTCTCGGGGATTCGCTACGTACCCCTCTGCCTCCTACCTTACTTACTTACTATACAGTCTTTACGAGGTAGTGGTAGATCTGGGCAAGAATTATTAGATGCACAGCAATCTAAGCAGAACACTTACTGTCGAACTAGGGTTAATTTAAAAACGTCCATTTTTGGCCTTTGCACAAATTGTTTTAATATGAACGAATATTTCATCCGGTGTTATTAGCTTCAAACTCTCTCGTGTTACTACCACAGACGACAGTTTTTTACAGATACCACACAGTTAATGACGTAAACAACCTTACTTTACTCTCTTCGTTCAATATTTTCAAACTAAAAAATAATACGCATATTAATTAATTATTCATATTAGTTATTAATTATGCATATTAAGCAGTATGATTACAAATCAGTATGAACGGATGATCACAAGTTATTACAGGAGGCGAATTTAACTGCATACGAAAGCCACGCAAGGCGCCCATCACGTCAGGGCTACATCTCATTGAACCAACGACCTCATGAAGCGTCTTTCTTAGTGCCGGTGTTACGGCCCCTGTCGAACCTCCCGGTTGGAGGGCCCTCAAGTTTGTAAGGGGTCTCCAAAGTTGACTGGTCAAATTTGGCCTAATGCCTAGCGCTATTTTATGACGCTGTTTCTGAAACCAGCGGCGCCGCTAGGATTTTAATTGCGTACGCACAATCAGCATGCGACAATGCGTAGGGGCGAAAGTATGTCGCGTACGAAGAACGAGCGTCCGAACTTTTTTGAAAAGAGCGAAATGGAGGGTAAGGAGGAAGAGAGCGAAATGGAGGAAAAGGAGGAAGAGAGCGAAATGGAGGAAAAGGAGGAAGAGAGCGAAATGGAGGAAAAGGAGGAAGAGAGCGAAATGGAGGAAAGGGAGAAGATGAGAGCGAAAGGGAGGAAGAGAGGAAAGGAGGAAGAGAGCGAAATGGAGGAAAGGGAGGAAGAGAGCGAAAGGGAGGAAAGAGAGCGAAATGGAGGAAAGGGAGGAAGAGAGCGAAATGGAGGAAAAGGAGGAAGAGAGCGAAATGGAGGAAAGGGAGGAAGAGAGCGAAAGGGAGGAGGAAGAGAGCGAAATGGAGGAAAGGGAGGAAGAGAGAGAAATGGAGGAAAAGGAGGAAGAGAGCGAAATGGAGGAAAGGGAGGAAGAGAGCGAAATGGAGGAGAAAATGGAGGAGGAAGAGAGCGAAATGGAGGAAAGGGAGGAAGAGAGCGAAATGGAGGAAAGGGAGGAAGAGAGCGAAATGAAATGGAGGAAAGGGAGGAAGAGAGCGAAATGGAGGAAGAGAGCGAAATGGAGGAAAGGGAGGAAGAGAGCGAAATGGAGGTAAAGGAGGAAGAGAGCAGAAATGGAGGAAAGGATGAAGAGAGCAAAATTGAGGGTAAGGAGGAAGAGAGCGAAATGGAGGAAAGGGAGGAAGAGGGCGAAATGGAGGAAAGAGGAGGAAGAGAACGAAATGGAGCAAAGGGAGGAAGAGAGGGAAATGGAGGGTAAGGAGGAAGAGAGCGAAATAGAGGAAAGGGAGGAGGAGCGAATGGAGGAAAGGGAGAAGGAGCGAATGGAGGAAATGGAGGAGGAGCGAATGGAGGAATGGGAGGAGTAGAGAAGGGAGGAAAGGGAGGAGGTGCGAATGGAGGAAAGGAGGAGGAGGAGCGAATGGATGTAAGGAGGAAAGGGAGGAGGAGCGAATGGAGGAAAGGGAGGAGGTGCGAATGGAGGAAAGGGAGGAGGAGCGAATGGAGGAAAGGGAGGAGGTGCGAAGGGAGGAAATGGAGGAAAGGAGGGGTGCGAATGGAGGAAAGGGAGGAGGTGCGAAGGGAGGAAAGGGAGGAGGTGCGAAGGGAGGGGAGGAAAGGGAGGAAGTGCGAATGTAGGAAAGGGAGGAGGTGCGAATGGAGGAAAGAGAGGAGGTGCGAATGGAGGAAAGGAAGGAGGTGCGAATGGAGGAAAGGGAGGAGGAGCGAATGGAGGAAAGGGAGGAGGTGCTAAGGGAGGAAAGGGAGGAGGTGCGAATGGAGGAAAGGGAGGAGGTGCGAAGGGAGGAAAGGGAGGAGGTGCGAAAGGAGAAAAAGAGGAGGTGCGAATGGAGGAAAGGGAGGAGGTGCGAAGGGAGGAAAGGGAGGAGGTGCGAACGCCGAATGGAGGAAAGGGAGGAGGAGCGAATGGAGGAAAAGGGGGAGGAGGAGCGAATGGAGGAAAGGGAGGAGGAGCGAATGGAGGAAAGGGAGGAGGTGCGAATGGAGAAAAGGGAGGAGGTGCGAAGGGGAGGAAAAGGAGGAGGTGCGAATGGAGGAAAGGGAGGAGGTGCGAATGGGAAGGAGGAGGGAAAGGAGGAGGTGCGAATGGAGGAAAGGGAGGAGGAGCGAATGGAGGAAAGGGAGGAGGTGCGAATGGAGGAAAGGGAGGAGGTGCGAATGGAGGAAAGGGAGGAGGAGTGCGAATGGAGGAAAGGGAGGAGGAGCGAATGGAGGAAAGGGAGGAGGGGTGCGAATGGAGGAAAGGGAGGAGGAGCGAATGGAGGAAAAAGAGGAGGTGCGAATGGAGGAAAAGGAGGAGGTGCGAATGGAGGAAAGGGAGGAGGAGCGAATGGAGGAAAGGGAGGAGGTGCTAAGGGAGGAAAGGGAGGAGGAGCGAATGGAGGAAAGGGAGGAGGAGCGAATGGTGGAAAGGGAGGAGGAGCGAATGGAGGAAAGGGAGGAGGTGCGAAGGGAGGAAAGGGAGGAGGTGCGAATGGAGGAAAGGGAGGAGGAGCGAATGGAGGAAAGGGAGGAGGAGCGAATGGAGGAAAGGGAGGAGGTGCGAAGGGAGGAAAGGGAGGATGTGCGAATGGAGGAAAGGGAGGAGGAGCGAATGGAGGAAAGGCAGGAGGAGCGAATGGAGGAAAGGGAGGAGGTGCGAATGGAGGAAAGGGAGGAGGTGCGAAGGGAGGAAAGGGAGGAGGTGCGAATGGAGGAAAGGGAAAAAGGAGCGAATGGAGGAAAGGGAGGAAGAGCGAATGGAGGAAAGGGAAGAGGTGCGAATGGAGGAAAGGGAGGAGGTGCGAATGGAGGAAAGGGAGGAGGTGCGAATGGAGGAAAGGGAGGAGGTGCGAATGGAGGAAAGGGAGGAAGAGCGAATGGAGGAAAGGGAGGAGGTGCGATTGGGGGAAAGGGAGGAGGAGCGAATGGAGGAAAGGGAGGAGGTGCGAATGGAGGGAAAAGGAGGAGGTGCGATTGGAGGAAAGGGAGGAGGTGATAATGGAGGAAAGGGAGGAAGAGCGAATGGAGGGTAAGGAGGAAGGGAGAGTCAATCCATGTTATATCGTGAAATGTGTGAAATAGCCTACCTTGTAAGTGACCGTGTCTCAGATTTGACTGTAATTTTTGCTATTTTATTGCTTGATCATTATGTTTGTACATTATATTGAAATTATTGTCAGAATCCTATCGCCATGTATCTGCATTGGATCATCATCATAACCACCACCACCACCATCAACAGTTTCTGACGCCAGCCATTTGGCGGCGATGGGTACGACTAAATTATCTCCATATTCCTCGGTAATTTGTCAAGTTCATTGCTTCCCTTAGTGTACAAGTATGTTTTGTCCTCATTTATATGGTTTATTCAGGGTTGTCTGGTTCTGCCATAGTCTCTTTTCCTTCTAATCTTGCATGTAGGCCTAGCGCAGCGTGTGGTTTTCGGTCAACTTGCATTCTCTCTCTATATGTCGAAACCATCGGAGTCTTCTTTGAACGACTTTGTCTAGCAGAGTTGTTTCGATCCATAATGCTGTCTAATGTCGGCGTTTCTTATATTCCAAAGTCTTGAAATCCCTCCGATCTTCCGCAGTAAACTAATTTCTGCTGTAGGCCTAATAATTCTTTTCTTGTCTTGCTTTCCCATTGGCCAACATTCCGACCCGTACACTAGAGGCAAATCGTTTGTTTCTTCGTCTCGTAGGCTACTATAATTAGCCTAATTATCTTTGTCTGTTTTTTGGTCTTGGTAAATATTAATAGGATTGCAAGGGGTGTTCAGGCACGAATGAGGAAGTTTTTCGCCTCGCAAGATATAATTAAAATTATGAAATTATATAATTTTCCAAAGAACTGATGTAAATTGTTATTACTTTTAACCAAAAAGATGGTCTCCAAAATGCACCATTATAGCCGGGGCCTACACACTCAAATAAAAAGTTCATTAATTAATTACAGCCTCTTCTCAGACCCCTCCCCTCAGAGACGTTATAATCTGCGTAATTTTTGGGAAGCTCTGGTTACGCCACTGCTAGATGGTGTTAGACTGTTAGTTTACCTAATATTAAAACTAGTACCTATTAAGTTATTATAATTTTGTAACTTAAAAATAATATCTCACTTTTTTCATCTGCAATTTTTCGTTTCTTAGCCTTTCAGCGCTGTACGCACTTGCGTAAGTGCGTACGTCCAGCGGCGCCCCTGTCTGAAACCCAAACATTATGAACAGGGACGGATGTAAGGGAGGTGGGGGCAAGGCCGTAGCCAGGATTTTGTTTCGGGGGGTGTTTACACGTTCTTGAACAAGCTGGCAATCAACCAAGTCAGCCATCTATAAGGGTTTTGGAGGAGCGTTGTGAGCTCTCAAATCACTGTAATTCTGTAAAGCTGCATCATCTAGGCTAAGTTCACATGAGTGCTCTTAGTTCTTACACCGTAGGCCTATTAGTAAGTAAATGCAATATTTATATTATACATTATTTAATTTCGGGGGGTGTTTAAACACCAAAAACACCCCCCTAAATACGGCCTTGGGTGGGGGCCTATGGGCACCCGATATGGAGGCTCTTTTGTGTAGCGGTTTTGTTGCCTTTGTTGATGCACAGTCTTCAAAGGGACAACGCCATACCTCAAAATTATGATTATTTAGTACAGTACGTGGTCGTTGATCAGAAGCCCACCACTCAGATCTAGTCATATAGGCCCTAATAGTCACTATTAGAATCTCTTCTCTAGTCATTATGATACATGCAATAAAAAAATACGCTAAAATACATGGCCAGCAGCATCATTTAATTTTTGTTAAATAGGCTACGCTAAAATGCACTCTTGCCAAATATTGACTAAAATCTTGCGCAAGGAAACTATAGTCTCTAATACTTTGCTATAACTGCATAATCATGCATTGATGTTACTTGTTGCGTCTTGACAGCAAGTTATGAAATAAACGAAAAATAATACTAAAAAAATGATTCGGGAGAAGCAAGATGAAGGAAGCTTGAGTAGGCCTATGCGATAATTGAGCTAAATAGAAAAAACGGAGTGTTGAATCAAATAACCATTATAATGCAAAGAAAATACATACATACATACATACATACATACATACACATACATACATACATACATACATACATACATACATACATACATACATACATACAGAATTCTGTCCTCGCAACCAATCAGCAGATAGTCTCGGCCACTATTAAGCCTTAACACGTTTCACTGTAGCCAACAGTAACTATCGATGAATGAATTCTTGTAACTAGCTGCGTTATGACAGCTTGAGTAGATCAATAAACGAAAATACAATACAATGTCTATTGTAACTATTAATAGCAAACCCTGGCCTTGGCCACATCTTAACGCATCTACATTTCACGTGTTATCCTCGTGGTACTAAATATTCAGTAGCTCTGACCTAAACGATTTCCGTTAAGTGTTTGACCTTTCCCTTATGTCTAGATCCACCATTTTTCTTTGTTTTTTTGTATGTGGCGTGCGGAATACCGAAGGAATGGCAAAATCACCGTTTGTATAGGTAATTCACTGGCTTATTAAATCGTTTAATAACGTATTTAACCAGCAAACTTATCGTTGTATTGCAAACTGCGATCTGCGTCCGTAAAATGTTATAAAAAGTCGTGCTTCGTTTTAGGACACGCTCGGATAACTACATTGCGTAATTTGTTTTAAAGGTTGCATCGAAACATCTGTTAGTTTGGATATCTACCTTATGCAAAATTTCTGTATTTGAGACCTATGCATTTCCTTTAAGGACGTCTAGAGGTATTCCATTGGATATCTACCTTTGCTATATAAATTCTCATAATGAATTAATGAAGACGTAGGCTACTGTGTTACATGATGACTAAGCAAATAATACTGTTAGATTAATGGTTGATGAAACTAGGGTGACCCTGCTTGTGGAACCTTATGTTCCTTTGGGTCTGCCTATTGACACCACTGCATGATTGTCTAAATTGTGTTTGTTTGTGATAGTATTATGGTGATCAATAAAAGATTTGATTGATTTTGATTGATTGATTACACGCCAAAATGGAAGAATAGTTTTGCGAGGACGAAATCGATCGGTTCTTTAGCGTTACGTGTGTTGGAATTGGAGTTTGTGTGAGCATTGGCGGCTTGTGGACTGGTTACAGGACTTCTTGTGTTTTAGTATCTGCCAGTCTGTGTTTATACTTGGTGTAGACTCTGAACCTTTGTTACAAGAGTTAAAGGAGTTTGATGAAAAGTACTTGCCAAGTAACCTGGATAAGAGCAGGCATCTACTATTACCTTGTATGACAGCATCGTCACTGTGATCAAGTTAGCAGTGAGCTATATGCAAAGGACAGTCTGAAAACCTCTGCATAATGTAATGTAATATAAGTGAAATTTATATAGCACCCCTTCAAAATATCTACTCAGAGGCACTCTCTGCATTAACCTATATATGTTGTTAAATGTCATTATGAACAAATATATTGCATCAGTTAGCAAAACAACGCACTGTTAGCTGAAAGAGTCACCAGTAGTGGGCAAATGCACACACGTGAAACCAACCAACGGATTCCTGTCAACAGCTGAAGATGGCATGGATGTTCAGAGTCGCTTTATATGCCTGGTTTACCATGCACAATGTTGTGTAGCACATTATCTGTTCAGCATTGCTATCTTGCACAGTCTCCAGAACACCCTCTTCCTCTACTTCATATCCTGCCTGATGCTGGTGTAAACCTGTAGCTGGTCACTGGTCAACCATTTAAGTGTTGTTCCATAGCAGTTACCTCATAATCTGGCAATAAGCTAGACATAAACAAGTGTCAACAAACTTTCCGGAAGCCACATGATGCTATTTTTTATCCATCTAGTTTAACTTGCGGGAATCTTGCTTGCTTGATTGATTGATTGAGCCACAGGCTAAAAAGTCAAATCTTGCGACGACTAGTTCGATCACTTACAATCATTCAATCGTCGTGAAACTTGGCAGATAGACTCGCCCTCGCACACACTTCATTCTATCAAAATTTCAGCTCCCCCAAAAGAGGCTAGCTTATAGAATCGGGGACTAAACTTTTCGAATCGGGAATCCCCTTTTCCGATACGCAGCGTTGTCATTGGCCAGCGTTGTGATTGGCCGCAGTCGTAAAATGAACGCGGACTATATATTTGTAGAGGTAACTGCTTCATAAGACGCATTATAGGATACTAGATGGATATAGTAAAAAACTTTGTTTTTACGGGCTGTATTTTATATCCATCTAGTTTAACTTACGGAAATCTTGTTTGTTTGTTTGTTTGAGCCACAGGCTAAAAAGTCAAATCTTGCGACGACTAATTCGATCACTTACAATCATTCAATCGTCCTGAAACTTGGCAGATAGACTCGCCCTCGCAGACACTTCATTCTATAAAAATTTCAGCTCCCCAAAAAGGCAAGCTTATAGAATCAGGGACTCAACTTTTCGAATCGGGAAATCCCTTTTCCGATACGCAGCGTTGTCATTGGCCGCAACAAAAACGGGCGCGCTGCCTGATTAAACGCACGCTATGTCGTAAAATGAACGCGTACTATATATTTGTAGAGGTAACTGCTTCGTATTTAAGATGAACAGACTACAATGGATATGATACATTTAGATTACACATGCATGCATTTTGGATGTAATGTGAATCTGAAATAAATAAGGTGGATCTCGTTTTGCAGCAGAGAAAGACTGTACTGATTTTTTAAAATACCTGTAAATAAGAGACGTAATTTCAGAGCCAATTAAAATAATTGTCGATGATAAATATTTTTACACAGCAATGATCAGTTGATCACAATGCATATATTCATCTATTAAGTTACCTAAGTAAATTTTGCATTCCAGTTAATCAATATACTAAGTAAATATGTATATGGACCGTCTGAGCAGCAGTAAGTGTGCAGAGGTTAATTCTTTAATGTTGCTGAACTTTGGACTAGACCTGCCTGGAGTTGACCGGAGGGTGTTTTTTTTATAGATCCAACACCTGACCTAAGTACATGTACCGGGTAGCTGCAAAACAACATGGATATGAGTACTGCGTCTGCCATTAGAGTGGTTCAGGGAAGGGAACTGTGTAAACACTACCTTGATGTTTTTGTCTGTCTCATTTTGCAGAAGACAAAGACATGAACAGTCTGCCGTCTGCTGATTTTTTGTGCATGCCTAGTACATAATATGTACATATTATATTAGATGTATAAATTGTTGGCTACACTGCACAGAGTGGTTTTCGAAAGATTTTAAAGTAGGACATTTTATGATGTTTTGTTATTGTGTTCAGTCTAAGTTGAGCTTAGAGTATTTTGCATGGAGTTTAGATTCTAGAGGAGCTGAACACCTAGAAGTCTTTGACGGTTGTGTATCGTGTTTCCAGCACAAGTTGGAAAAGTCAGCAATGGCGTCTTCATTTGATCAAGTACCTCAGAGACATCCTGCACCAGTTTCGCTGGGACGGAGAGATGGCAACATCACACCGATGGAGCAGATCATCTGTTCATGCTCTGGTGCTTTGGTAACTTCTTTTCTCAGTAAGTCTTACACGATATCATCACAACTTATCAGCTGTAACTGAACTTTTTGGTTTCCTGACCTGTCAGATTTTGACCGGGTTTTTTCAGCAGAGGTGCTCGATAGTGTAGTGGTTAGCGTGCTGGAGTGTCGATCAAGAGGTCAGAGGTTTAAATCCCCGCCATGGCAGAAATTTGGTTCCGGATTTCTGTTCCACCAGCATCACCTAGCCAACGCAACTATGAATACACTGACCGTACACTGTCGGTGGGAAGATGAGACGGCGAGGGATAGGACTGGCCACCCGCCCTCATATGCTGAGGCTAAGAAAATGAAGTTGCTAACACTACATACTCATGGCTGTCTTAGGGGTACCTTAAGGGACTGCTCTTCTTCTTTTCAATATGATTTTTCAACAGAATATGATTTTTAGCCTGTTTTTGGACAGTACGATCTGCATATGGTCAATGGTTAAATTCAGGTGGATCCTGTCAGATCTCAGATCGAGTACCCCAGATTGCGACCCGCCACGTGAACTATGAGATCCACCACCTAAATCCACCTCCATGTCACCTAATTGTGTGTTTGATTGCAATAATCAATCACCTGCATAGTGTTTCACACATTTTATGTGTTTTCCGAATAGCGAGTATGCGTTATAGATTCTCCACATAGGCTTAAGGTTCAGATTTGCAAAACTCTTGTGAGCCGCTACGTCTGGATGAATAATTTAACCAATAGATTCGGTAGCGCAGTGGGAAGCCAGGCTCTGAGTAGTGATGCATTAAATATCGTATCTAAAGATTTATATAGCGCCTCTCTCAGAATAACTATTCAGAAGCGCTCTCAGCACGAAAACCCCGGGGGAAAAGAAGCGTCATACACACTAACAAGTGTTCAAATACAATACAATACAATGCTAACACAGACTTAAATTTATATTGATTGTATAATTTGTTGCAGCAACACCGTTGGATGTTCTCAAGGTTCGGCAGCAGGCACAGCAGAAGATGACGCCTCTGAGCACGTCATGTTTCCAAGTGAAGCGTTCGGCCAGTCTGATTGAAAGCCTCTGTCTCTGTACTCACTGCAATGGTTACATGTACAATCTGAAGAGGAGCATTCACCCTGTGGTCGCTGCCAAACCGCAGCTGTACATGGGAGCCAGGGTAAGCCATTTTTTTATGGGTCCATTGAGTTGAGAAGAACTGCAGTTTAGTTGAGTGATTTTACATCGCTGGAGTTTTCACATATCTAATATTCCTAAAACTAAGTCTTCGTATGACTTCTAATGCAAGTGTGAGATGTTGTTTTTGTGCCTGTGGTATATATGAAATTTTTTTTAAAATATCCAGCTTACAAATATTATTATTATTACTACTGCAACTACTACTACTACTATTTCTATATGGTATAGTATCAATATAAGCAGATGTGTGTTTGTGCGAAAGACACACAGCAGCTGTACTAGAGGAATTTGAAACTGCATTTCATGTTGAAGAGCAAGGCTCAGTATACCATTTTGTTGTCTAATTTTCTTACTTTACGCTATTCGGTGTTATAATTATTCTTATATAAATATTGTTATTACTACAAAATTTTAATGAGTTCAGAATTTTAATGTGTGCCGGGGCACATAGAAATGCAAATAATTCTGAATATCCAGCTCCTGGGCTTCAGATAGCATCAGTTGCTGTGTGAACTGATTTTTAACAGGCCTAATTTAGCGGGAGCTTCTACTGTAAATGCACTGTTCAAAGGTCCTAAAGTTATATTTGATTGAAAGAGCTCTACTTCGGGTCCTGAAGTTATACTTCCTCGTGCAGTTATGTTCAAGTATTGACTCTGGCATGCCACTTCATGCTGGTCTTATTTGTCTAGTGGCTCAGGTGTGCAATAATAATATGATAAGTTCTTAAATGTCTGTAACAAATTAACTGGAGTGTCTGCCGTGGTTGAATAATGTTTATGTATTTTTAGGAGATCTTTATCAACATGATTCGGAGAGAGGGTGTCGGATCTCTTTGGAGTGGACTTCCAGCCACAGTGTAAGTTGCAATTGTAACTGTTGCTGTAAAAGCAAGTTTTGTTGTTCTACTGAACCTGAATCTGACTAAGACACAGGGTATTTGGCTGGACACATGTCATGCTGGAATCAACAGTTCGTTGTCCACAGCCTGGATGGAACCTATGATGTGAACTGCCTTTGCAGATCTTGATTCTACCAGTTGATCCTGATTCTACCAATTGTTGCAGACTGGATCGTGAATATGGTAGATCTGTCAATCATGCTTCATTGACCCTTGTTCACTTGTCTATCCTATAAATGCACCTGGATTATTGCAGTTCTATCCTTGCCAGGGTATAAAGTTCCAGCTGTGCCATATCTAGTCCGTCTTTAACTGTGCTGCACAAGTCGTAGCCAAACAACCAAAATATTTGCATGCAATGAAATATATGCGAGAAAAGCTACGCTGGCTCCCTGTCTTTTTGACTTTCTTCTTTCTGTGGAATTTGCATGCTTAGTGAGCTAAGTAAGTGATCTGGTGGGAACATCATGTTTAATTTGTTTTGTATTATCAGCACAGAAGCATTTTGCAGCGTTGTGCTATACAAATTATTTAATTTATAACTTAACATTAGTAATTATTGAAGATTATCCATTTCAGTGGTTGCTGGAAGTTGGTATAGTGCAGCTACATGACTTGTGTGTTTTACAACATTAGCGACTGTATTATGATGCTCAATTTTCATTTTTAAATACAATGGGAATTGTTGCAAAGTATTTTGTCTTTCTCTTTAGGGTGATGGCCGTTCCAGCCACAGTTGTTTACTTCACGGTTTACGACCGGCTCAAGTACAAAATGGGTTACTTAGAATCGGATATGTCCACACTCCACATTCCCATGTTGGCTGGCTGTGTGGCTCGAGGTGAGTAACCAGTCTGTGAACTGTAACTTACATGTTACAAGACGAATGTGAAGTTGGTATTGTAAATAATGTTATTGTAACAGAATATTTCTTTTGGACATCTTAAAAATCTGTCAAAGGTGCTGTATTTTGCAGTTATTACTAGATGGGGAAAGGTGCATCTTTGAAGCTTTATAGGTTATTACATTTTTTATCTTCGTTTATTGTTTCAAACTGACACACCACAGTATGATTACAATTCATTGTATGACCGAGTGATCACAAGTTATTACAGGATTCGTATTTAACTGTTTGGCAGCCATGCAAGGCATCCTTCACGTCCTACTGCTTATTTTAACAACACCATCTGGTAAATGACAGGCTGAGTCGACCTTTGGGACGAGAGCGGGAAGCAATCCCGCTCCTGTGCTGATCTTGTACTCTTCGTGCCAGAGTGCTATAATTACCCTAAACCCCCTCCCCAATATGTATGTTGGCAGTGTTTATAAAGTACTTGAAACAGAAGTGGTAAATATTCTGATTAATGCTTTTGGTAGGGCGTAAGGTTTAATACGTGTGATATGATTATGTGAACGTGAGTATGGTGTTAAATATAGCAGAGCAAATGATGTTCTAGTGGTTGATTTCTGGTGTGTTGATACGAACCCTAATAGCTGCAGCAAAGTGCGCTGGTTACCCACATTCATGCACTGAGACTAGAAAATGATGTGGCCAGCATTGGATAGCTATGGCTGCTTGGCAGTGTGAAATACAAAAGCTGATCTTCTTTGATCAACCCCATTACTGAATTATGATAAAGTGGCAGTTGTTATAATGATGATTGTAGTGATTGATAATCCATAAAGTTTTCAGGATGGCAGCAGTGATAAGTTATAAATGTGTTCTCATTTTCTTCTGACAGTGTGTGCGGCTACACTGATAAGTCCTTTGGAGTTGGTTCGTACGAAGATGCAGTCCACTCGTCTCTCCTACAGAGAGCTGCAGCATGCTATCAGAATAAGTGTTCGCAACAACGGCCTTCTCATCCTCATGCGAGGGCTTGGTCCTTCACTTCTGAGGGATGTGCCATTCTCAGGTAAGAGTTTTAGTGCAATCCTGTGATAATGCATACATGTTTTATTCCTTTAAATATTGTTTATTCCATATCATCTTCTGGTACTGGATTGTTAAAGACCTAGGTGTTGGATATACGTATATATAAAGAAAATATTTGTTTATAGATATATTTGTTTATTTTAATTCAAACTGACAAACCGTTGTATGATTTCATCAGATAGTAGGAACACATGATAACAAGTTAAACAAGAGTCGATTTTATAACTGTATGGCAGCCTGTTAGGTGCCAATCTGTCCTACTGCTGCTCATTTTGCCATCGTCCCTAGGGAGTGGAAGGCAGAGTCAACCTTATGGGACTAGCGGGTATCGAACCCATGCCCTTCTGTTCTTCGTGACTGTGTATTACCATTCAAGCATGACCCCACCCTCATAAAGTCACACAATACAATATAACTTGGTACACAGTAGGTGCAGTTGGCCTACTGTAGTCAGATGACAAACAACTGAACCATGTAGTACTTGAATTCAAGCATTGTATTCAAGCATTGCTGTCATTGTATGTTAATAGAATCTTAGACTCTTAATCATGACAATTTATATTGCAAAGTGCTTGTTATCTTTGTGTTTAGCAATGTACTGGTTAGGATATGAGTCTACAAAAGTGTACTACATGCGCAAATCCAATACAAATGATCCCGGAGCTATGATGTTCTTTTTCGCTGGAGCTCTGTCGGGAACAGTTGAGTATTGTAATTCTGTTATGTTTGGTTTTTCCTCTACATAACATGGGGAATTGAGAAGTTTGCGATACATTCTTCTCTTCATAGACAATGTCATCAAGTTGTTTATGGCTTAATAAAGGAAAACTCAACTGATCTCGCTTGTTAACCTTTATCTCTGTGCTTGACTGAAGTGTGACTTTGGACCAGGAATTGACCTCTGAGCATGCGGTACCAGTATGTTGAACATGCTTTATTATCTGCATCCTAATCATAATGTATGCTGGTCACTTTCTGCCAAGTCTGTTTCCATCCTGATGTATGCATTGATTAGGGTTGACAATGGCAATGTCGTCTATGTGGCCTTGTTCTGTAGTGCGATTCTAACGTTTCATCATGTGTGTAACTGCTATTTCAAAGTGTACTTGTTTGCCCGTTAATTGCTGCATGTTTTCTATTTGGCAGTTACGTGTTTGCAGGGAGGATGTAATCTATTCAGTAAATTTATGTGCAATAAATCTAATAACTTCTATGGAACTATTATCATGATGCACAAGGCATATAAGGACAGATCCTAGTAAACAATCATAATCTGTGGGAGATATCCAATTTAAGATAAGGAAAATTTTATCCAGTTGCACAAAGTGGAATGCCGTGATTGTGTTTTATAGAGGCATAATAATAATAATAATAATTACGACAATTTCTATGGCGCCGTAACACGGCCATGCCGTTACAAGGGCGCCTTACAAGACAACTAACAACAGTCGGGATAAGCCCTGGCGAACAAATGTGATTTTAGCATGGATTTAAAAGAGTCCAATGAGGCATGTGTGTATTACTGTGTAATGTTATTGAACATTATATAGCGCCCGTCAATATATCTACTCGGAGGCGCTCTCTGCGCTAGTCTGTATTTGTTAAATGTCATTATGAATGAATAGATTACACCAGTTAGCAAAACAATGCACAGTAAGCTGAAAGAGTCGCCAGTGACAGGCCCACGCACACACAAGGAACCAACCAACGGATTCCCGTCGACAGCTGAAGAAGGCATGGATGTTCAGAATGGATATATACAGGATGGATGTATACAAATATGTTGCCTGTATTTTTTTGTATAATACCATGTTCATTTTAAGAGACATTTGGTTTTTAACTGGACTGATTTTCTCGTGTGAATTGTAGATTGCAGCTGTTCTTACAGCACCATTTGACGTCGTCAAAACTCATCGTCAGATGGAGCTAGGTGAAGCAGCCATGCACAGAAATAAAAAGCTTGTTTCAACGCTGGGACTCGTGAAAGATCTGTATGCAAGGCGAGGAATAACAGCACTCTTTGCAGGTCAGTGCGACACATCTGTACGTCCTGCATCTTCCGAGTAATACAGATTAGAATTTCACACTTCTGATTTGTGTATTTGCTCAATTCTTGTACAGTTTGCTGTTCTTCAGCACTGCAGCATATTCTATCTCTTGTTATTATTATTTAGGTACTTATCTTCTTGTGTAGGCCATTTCTGCCCAGCCAGTTGTAAGATGAAGAGCCCATGATCTGCCGTTAAAATGTGTTTGGGGACAGATATTGACACAGCTTGCCCATGATCTAAACAGATGCTTGAAATTGGCTGTCCTTATTTTATGTGGTTGCATGCACAAAGACCATGACCCATTCAAAAGGCTTTTTGCAGACCAGAGTCATTTACGTAAACTTGTTGAAGTCTGGATGACAGATAGCTCAGCAATAAGGCATTCACTCTACACACTCGTACCTCTATTCTGAAACAGCTGTAATGTTCCCAGATCAATCAAATGAGTGTCTTGAGGACAGGTGTAACTTTAGTTATATCGTCTCGTAAACCATCTGTTTTTGTGGTATTCTTAAAAGGAGACATTGGCATGAGATTCTCTGAGAAACTTAAATGGTGTCTTAGTTTCTTTTAAAATTAAACTGAGAAAGCATTATATTTTAGAAAAGTTGAAGACTTTCCTGTGATCTAAGGATTTTGAGTTGGGTGGATTTCAAATTCTTTTCTGAATACTTGAAAATAAATACTATGTTTATTTCCAGGCATTGTTCCGAGAGTCATGAAAGTAGCTCCTGCCTGTGCGATCATGATAACAATTTACGAGTTGGGCAAATCTTTCTTCCGCAAATGCAAAGAAGATCCGATTCACTATTCGAGTAAAATGCTATCGTCATCAGCTTAATCAGCCATGTGATTAGAGATTGTTTGGCTTGCTGGCTCTCACTCGTTAAACTGGCGATCGTCCTGCGTGTCAAATAAAAGCCGATCTTTGGATATCCTGTCCTCAATATTAGTGTTTGTTCAATCAAACACATTGAACATTTATGCAACTGATGTAATCGTTCCTGCATAACCTCTTAAATATTTACTCACTCTTAACCCTTTAACGACGAGCTGCCTATGGTTTCCCATACATTTTAGTACACGCTCGTCGTTAAAGTGTTAATAGGGTTACATAATATCGTGGGAGTGGCTGTAAACTTGAGCATATCATTTTAACAAGATAAAATTAGCTTTGATTGTCCTCTGTCTACAGTTTTCTATTCGTATATGTCACAAATGAATGCAGTCGTATAACCCTGTGTGTCCTGTAGTGTTTCGATATTCTGTAGTTTGAGAATATCTGATTCATTTGAGAAATGAGATATTTGAAAAACTCTGCAGTTGAAAGGGAATGTTTGAAAACAGTTGTTTTTTCTCTTCGCATGGAAACCTGCCAGAGAAACATAGTTTTCTCTTGTCATGGAAGACTGTCTGAAAAACTGAATTATAGGCAAAGCTCCTCTTGGCATGAAAACCTATCTGAGAAACTGAATGTACAAGCATAGTTTTCTCTTGTCATGGAAACTGTCTGAAAAACTGAATGCATAAGCATAATTTTCTCATGGCTTGGAAAACTGCCTGAAAAGTACATGTACAGTTTAACACTTTAACAAGTGTGTATTAAAAGTGATTGGGAAACCAATGCAGCTCGTCGTTGATGCGATAAGCATAGTTTTCTTTTGAGATGGAGAACTGCCTGAAAATGTGGATATACTAATAAATAATACTGATTGTGAAACGACTGGATGCTAGATTGAGAAGTTGTTTCATTTGTTGTGCAATGCAATTTGTCCAAATGGAAACTATTTTTGGAGTTTCTCAATTAGAATATGAACAATTTAAAAGTGAAATATATTCTAACATAAACATGTTGTTTTCTCTCTTTTGCTCTGTATCAGAAGCAGTACAGTGCAATTTGCATATGTACTTTATGATGCTTGGCATTTTGTGTTTACCATTGCTGCAACAATTAGTTTGGTATTAAGGTATAGAAGGTGATAGCTATATGGGGCCATGGGCAGATTACATTCATGTTGAATTGGTGATTGACTGCTGAAAATTTGTGAAATATCAATTTCAAATTGCAATGAACGATTAATAGCTGATGTATCATCCGCTTGACAGAGAAAAGTTGGCCTCAAAAAGCATTGCATTCTTGTTGAAGAAAGTCAAGGTAAATTTATGGCTTATGTTTAGTAAATGCCTCTCGGGAGGTAAATTGGGTGAGGCCCTAATTGGTGATGTCGCCATATCAGGGCAGCTACCCTGTACTCAATATGTTGGTGGATAGGGAATCAGTGATGGCTAGCAGGAAGTAGTTCTTACGACAAGAAAATAAAAGTCTAATGAAGTAAGTAGGTCATGTCTTTGAAAACACCACGAATAAAATAATATCATGTTTAAGCAAGTAATTAAGTCATACCTTTGAAATATCAAAATTATATGATACCATATTTCATAATATTTTGAACTAAAATTTGGAGGGGCCTCTTCCCCCCCCCTCTGTAGAGCCGCAACTGTTTATAGCAGGCAGTTATTTCAACAGTTGAATTTGATATTTAGCGAATCAAGCAAATAATAAGTGAAAAGGCACCATCTGAGCATTTTGTTACATCTGCACGCCATTGTCTGCAAAGGCTCATCAGTCACTCTAGGCTTGCCTAGCTTGCTTAGAGTAACACAGGGAGGAAATCCGATCGACGTATTCGATGATCGTAGATTCGGAACCGACCTGGGCTGATGAACCAAAGTCCTCCGTGCCCACCTTCATGTGGTGCAGACTGTTAGTACCCTCCCTTAATTGGGTAGGAGAACGAACGGGCACGGCAGGCAAAACCAGGGGAAGGCAATGGCAAACCACCCCTGTTATCATGCCAAGAAAACCTTTATGACATGAAACAACTGGAATGAATTTGGCAGAACTGAGAGATGCGACGGCGGACAGAAGGAAATGGAGAGGCTTGATCATTTATTTATTTTTATTTATTTATTTATTGCATCAGACAACAGAACAGATAACAATATACATCATGACAGAAACAGTTCAGTCACTGTGCAACAGGAAGCCAGAAAAAAGCTAAAAGCTTATACCACCCTGGACCCTAGTACCTGGTTCATTTCAGTCAACGTTTAGTGTCACACAGATCCAGATTAAATTATACTAACAGGCAGCTGAGTCCGAATTGTTGAATTGTTGAATTCAGAATAAAATTTAAATTGTCCTGTTTGACCTACAAAGCCCTCAGCACCAGCACACCTACCTATATTCATGCACTACTAACTCCTTACATCCCTCCTCGTTGCCTTCGATCATCAAGCACAGGTCTTCTAGCTGAGCCACGACGCAGAACAGTTATGGGCTCTCGTGCATTCCACGCCTCTGCTCCAAAGGAATGGAATCGTCTACCACTTTCTCTTCGTAGCTCAACTTCACTTCCTTCCTTCAAAAAGCGGCTCAAAACTCTATTTCTCCTTGGCTTTCAAGGATTTAGAAATCTAAGTGCATCTTCACCTGGCGGCTGACTATCCGCGCCTCAGATTCACATTTCGGTGTGACCTTGCGCGCGTTACAAATTTATTTAATAATAATAATAATAATAATAATAATAGTTTTAGTATTATACATTGGACATTTCATACATTAAACATCATCATCATCATATAGAGCACATAAATCAGAACCAAAGTAAACAGAGACAAATTTTATGACAAGATTATGACAAAATTATGACAAAAGAAATAAAATAGAACAAAACACAAATGAAATGAAATAAAACTAAATAAGGCACTATTTAGAATAACACTACTACATAACTAAGGAATGTGTGCATCGAAGTTGGTCAAGACAAAAAGAGATGGTTTGTTCAGTAAAGACCTATTATTTCTAACAAAGTGAGTTTTCACTGTATTTTAGTAGGTAACCTATTTTCAGTTTTCTTTTAAATGTGGACAAAGATTTCTCTTCTTTAAGTTCATCAGACAGTGAATTCCACAAGCGAGATCCCAAGACCAAGATCATGAGGGTCGCTAGAGTTCCAAGAACTGACAGCACAAGGTAACAAGGTAAGCACGCCATTGGGATTTACTGCAAGTAACAAAGAGTTTGTGTACTGGATGATGGTGTACCTACATCACATTGTCTGTTTAATGTAAATGAAAACTTCCACGGCAGCAAAAGTATATAAAAACGAAACCTTACAACAGAAATATGCACGCCATCAACAACCAAAGGTAGGTACCTCGATCCCCTCTGTATCGGGCAAACTCAACTACGAAAAGTAGCCAAATAGGCTGTCTCTTAAAGCAAATAGCTTTCATTTTTATGAACTACTTTCGAAACCACAAAAATAACGAGGTAGTGCACGATATGTGCAAAAAAACTTGTTTGTGTAACGTTCTTAACTCTACTGAATAATGCAGACAGTCGAATACTTGATCAGCTTAGTTAGACAAACGTCATATCTTGATGGCTTCACTTCCACTGAGTTTACATGTAGGCCTACGTTGGTTGCAAGTGACCGCAAAGTCCTTTCTACGCTTCTCTGCGCGTTGTCTATAAGGCGTAGTAGCAGCGGCGTTTCCTCTCCTTCAGTCCTTGCAGAAGACGTGATCATCCATGCTTAGCCGCTGTTAGTCGACGAAGGCAAAATGCTGTCGTCGTTTGCTCGGTGATAGATGGCGCTAGTGAAAAACAAGTTCGCTAATCAGGTTAATTTGTTTTATCATAGGACTACTCTCCAGTCTCTCCTATTACTAGGTAATTTCATTCTTGTACAGGGGTCAAACATTTGTAATTGAATAAACCAGACGATGCATATCATTCTATGAAGTAGTGACCCTGCTAAGCGGGACCTTGGTCCTTGTAGGGTTTCTTTCCCTGTTCTTCTCTGATAGTGATGGCCTTCATTTTACTTAACTTCGTTTTATGACATTCTACGGTTCTACTGTTCTAGTTAATGTCATTTATATGCATCTGATTGATTTGAACGGTATTATGCCATTTTTATGAGTTTTGTTACCCGAAATAGGAAAATCTCAAAAACAAAAAACAAACAAAAAAAACAAACTTTTCATTTTGAAAAAAGTTTGTTTTTTGCACCTCTGGCTGGAGCTAATGTTCTCTCTGTGTCTTCGTTCCGCTGGCTTCGGAACCATCTTCCCGCAGCTGATCGTTCAATATCTCGCGTACTTGACCACTGGCCATGATCATCACCTGTCTGTGTAGACTGTGTACAACGTAGGTCTCTCGTTGATCTTTCGCTTCTACCAATGTGTGTTCCGCGTTCTCCAGCGTTCACAGGGATTTCCCGACGCACTTTCTCCTCTGCTTCATTAAACCGATTTAATTCATGAGTGCAATCCTTCTTTTGACCCTTGACTTTCTTTTCCTTACCTTTGGCCTCCACCTGACCGTTGGCATCTTTTCCCTGACCTTTGGCCTCATTTCCTTGACCTTTAACATCCTTCACCTTACCTTTGGTATCCTTTCCCTGACCTTTAACATCCTTCATCTGACCTGATTCCTCCCTTCCATGACCTTTGACTATCATCGGTCTTATAATCGCTGTTACATCCATATCTGCTAATAACGCCTTCCGAAAATTTCCTTTGGTCTTGAAGCGAACCACGACAGTCAGAGGATGCTGAGTTGCTGACGACTCTCGGCCACACCCCGCATCACTGCCGCACTGGCAACAGCATCCATGATCACCCCGACAGAGATCTACAGGGACCTCGAGAACCTCGACTCGAGCCTCCTCCTCCTCGCCTTCTCCCGCGGAAAGCAAGTCCTCCGGATAGAGAAGATCCTGGTCGCAGTAGGCCTAATCGAAATCCGGAAGCGTCTTACGGTAGGTATATCTTTCGCCTTCTGGCGTGTGCGGCTTTCCCTTCTTTGCCGCTTTCTCTCGACTGCTGTAAGCTCCACAGATGAAAAACTTTTGCAACGGAAAGCAACGCATACGAGACATGGCCAAGTGATTATGCTTTCTCCGTGTTTAGGCTACACTTTTCTTTCAATTATTACAGTGTCTGATATTGTGGCCATGATATTGCTTCCAGTGTGATTTTCCTTACAGATTTTATTTTAGTTATAATTATAGTTATAGTTAATGATTTTTTATTTTAGTTATAGTTATAGTTATAGTTAGTATTATTTTTTTAGTTATAGTTATAGTTATAGTTAATGGATTTTATTTTAGTTAATTTTAGTTACTACTTAGTTACAATAATTAAGTCTATAAGCAAAATTGTGCGTATTAATACGCTGTTTCACAATTTACTCAGAGCTATGAAAACCTTTGAAGCATGGGTACAGTCAGCTTCATGAATACACGAGTTTCCAAAGTAACTGACAAATTTCACAATAAAAATTTCGCATTTTTTCGTTCTCATTTATGTCGAATCGTCCATATTGCACTTCCTATTTTATTTTTGTATTAACGAAAATAAAGATGAATTTTCGTTAGTGTTATTTTCGTTATAGTTATAGATTATAGTTAATGATATTTTTAGTTATAGTTATAGTTATCGTTAACGAAGTCATTTTTATTTTCGTTAACGAACATTTTCGTTATCGTTATCGTTAACGAAAATCACACTGATTGCTTCTCCGTGTAATGTTAGGCCTACTTTTTAGTATTACCCTTTCAGTTTAGTCGTGAAATGCACTTAGGCTAATCGGTCTAAGTTTGAAGCCAGGCATCTATCACTTTTCTCGATTATAAGCTAATACGTTAATTAACATTTCAGCCAATAATCAAATCAACGCACAGAAGCAACTGTTGAAATCCCAGGTGGTTGTTGGCAGCTCCTAAGCTGTGAAATTATTTATAGGGCCTATCGGAGTTCGAGGTAGGCTTGGTGGAAAATCGCTTGTGTAAACAAAACCCTAGAAGATCTCGTTAGCGAGAATCTTCCAATTAGGTCTAGGCCTACTGCATAGACGGCTTTTGAAATTATTAACTATTATTAATGATGAGCTTCCTAGTTTAATTTATAAATAGGCTAATTACTGAGACAGTTGTCTCAGTAATCGCATCTGTGGGAACTCGAATCCAGAAGTCAAGCGCTTTAACCAATCGGCTACCGCGCTACATAAGCAGCTGCATGTGCTGCTAACGAGCAGTGGCATAACTAGGACTTTTCGTTTGGGGGCTTTAAGCCTAGAACATGGCGAATGCGGTAGCCCGAGCCTATAGTGAAGCCTGGCGGTTTGATTTATTTGGGGGCTTCTGCTTCGTTTGGGGGGGCTTAAGCCCCTCCCCAAGCCCAACGCTAGTTAGCCTACGTCCCTGCTAACGAGATCTGCATGTCATTCATAGTATAGTCAGCGTAAAAACAAAGGCTGATCTTCCGTAAGCCAAAAGTGAATATCTAAGAAGTTTCTAGCCTTTAGTTCAGTGTATAACTGTATACATCGGGCAATGGAGGCGCTATAAAAGCGTTACTTATTGTCTGCATCACTGCGCCTCATCAGTGATCAGGAAGCCAGCGTAAACTTCGTTATTGTAGGCTAAAGTGGCTCCACCGTGCAACTGATGAAGAAGTGAATTCGATTTATCAGGCGCCAGATTTGCATTGGCTCAAAGAGATTGCGTTCGCTGACCAGTTTGCTTTGAAAACAAATCGCCAACAGTCACATAATATAGGCCGATGTTTATGCATTCGCTTGTAACCTTTTCTTGATAAACTATGTATACACAATCGTATGTCATGATTTATATATGCATTCATGTATATGCTTATAGGTAGGCCTATACACGAAAAATTATATGGAACATAGATACATGCATATACATGTGAGTGGCCCATATACATACATAATATAGATATATACATTTATACATACATGCATGCATAGGCCTGCATATATGCATACATACATACATACATACATAACCATAACCATCATTTTATTGTAGCCAAACCAGTATTACACAGATGATATTACATATAAGTATTTCGAGTGGTTACAATGGGGGGACCAGAAGGGACCTTGGTCCCACTAAGTAGGACATAAATACATACATACATACATACATACATACATACATACATACATACATACATACATACATACATACATACATACATACATACATACATACATACATACATACATACATACATACATAATGCATACAATGCCATACATACATACATAGGCCTACATACACGACGTTACACGCATAGTTGTAATACTTATAATATACATATATATGCATGGAAAATAAGTATGCATACATACATGTATGTATCTTTACGTATATATATATATATGCCTATATATATATGTCCTAATGGGAGAAGCCTGAAGGTATACGAGGTAATTTGAAGAGTTTAGCCGAAAGTTTATGGTTGCCTTGAGGTCGTAAGTGCAATTTTCTTCGCCTTGAAAGAGAGGCATAAAAGGACACAACCACACAAACGAACGAATAGACAGATAGAGACAGAGCCATGCAAGACAGAGAACGCAAAACCGAAAAAGACAAAGATTTATGTCCGACAATAAATAAAACGAAAGGAATGAATGTGGGCAAGGTAGCCGAATGGTTAGAGCGCTAGGTGTCTGTGGAGAGTGCGGGTTCGAGCCTCCACTGAGGCAGCAACAGCGTTGGGACCTTGAGCAAGTCCTTCACGCACACAATTACTCAACGCTATCGATGTTATATAATGTAATGTAATTTTCATTTGAAAGTAGTGCAAGCAAAGACAGTCGTTCTTCTTTCTCTTCCATTTTTAGTTTCACAAATTCAGATTCGTGTTTACTGTCTTGTATTCATTAGACATGATTATTGAAAATAAAAGCTGTAAAAGACTTTAAAATCCGTACGTGAGTCCTGTGACTATTTATATAAAAAATTTAAAAGCAGTTACCATTCTGTTAAATATAAAGAGAAAATCCAGGAAGACAAAGAAAATTCTTCATTAAAAATAATTGCAATTCGGCTTTTCGGTTCAAAGCCGCGGCTTTTCGGTTCAAAGCCGCGGCTTTTCGGTTCAAAGCCGCGGCTTTTCGGTTCAAAGCCGCGGCTTTTCGGTTCAAAGCCGCGGCTTTTCGGTTCAAAGCCGCGGCTTTTCGGTTCAAAGCCGCGGCTTTTCGGTTCAAAGCCGCGGCTTTTCGGTTCAAAGCCGCGGCTTTTCGGTTCAAAGCCGCGGCTTTTCGGTTCAAAGCCGCGGCTTTTTTCGGTTCAAAGCCGCGGCTTTTTCGGTTCAAAGCCGCGGCTTTTCGGTTCAAAGCCGCGGCTTTTCGGTTCAAAACCGCGGCTTTTCGGTTCAAAGCCGCGGCTTTTCCCTTTGAAGCCGCGGTTTTTCCCTTTGAAGCCGCGGCTTTTTCCCTTTGAAGCCGCGGCTTTTCCCTTTGAAGCCGCGGCTTTTTTCCCTTTGAAGCCGCAGCTTTTCCCTTTGAAGCCGCGGCTTTTTCTTTGAAGCCGCGGCTTTTCCCTTTGAAGCCGCGGCTTTTCCCTTTGAAGCCGCGGCTTTTTCCCTTTGAAGCCGCGGCTTTTCCCTTTGAAGCCGCGGCTTTTCCCTTTGAAGCCGCGGCTTTTCGGTTCAAAGCCGCGGCTTTTCGGTTCAAAGCCGCGGCTTTTTGAAGCCGCGGCTTTTCCCTTTGAAGCCGCGGCTTTTCTTTGAAGCCGCCTTTGAAGCCGCGGCTTTTCCCTTTGAAGCCGCGGCTTTTCCCTTTGAAGCCGCGGCTTTTCCCTTTGAAGCCGCGGCTTTTCCCTTTGAAGCCGCGGCTTTTCCCTTCAAAGCCGCGGCTTTTCCCTTTGAAGCCGCGGCTTTTCCCTTTGAAGCCGCGGCTTTTCCCTTTGAAGCCGCGAGTGGCTAGGATCGCCTTCCTTTGAAGCCGCGGCTTTTCCCTTTCAAAGCCGCGGCTTTTCCCTTTGAAGCCGCGGCTTTTCCCTGAATGAAATGGGTAGGATCGCTTTTCCCTTTGAAGCCGCGGCTTTTCGGTTCAAAGCCGCGGCTTTTCCCTTTGAAGCCGCGGCTTTTCCGGTTGAAGCCGCGGCTTTTCCCTTTGAAGCCGCGGCTTTTCCCTTTGAAGCCGCGGCTTTTCCTTTGAAGCCGCGGCTTTTCCCTTTGAAGCCGCGGCTTTTCCCTTTGAAGCCGCGGCTTTTCCCTTGAAGAAGCCGCTTTGAAGCCGCGGCTTTTCCCTTTGAAGCCGCGGCTTTTCCCTTTGAAGCCGCGGCTTTTCCCTTTGAAGCCGCGGCTTTTCCCTTTGAATCCGCGAGTGCGGCAATTATGTCCTGTATATTCTTCACATAGGCGATCCTACCCATTTCCCATTAAACTTACATGTATATAATAGATTTATATAGCATCCTAACATCATTTTTAAAATAAAGCCGGAAATGTTGCATTAGACCTTAGTGTATATATTCAGGATTTAAATCAACAGTACTGAATGACGATTTAGATTTAACATCAAAACTGGGAGTGTTCGTGAATCATGATTAATCATGACATCAGTATAATGTGAATGCATAATTAATAATTATACGTTCAGCTTTAATGCAGTTGTGGTCAACGAATGCAACAGTGCCTATATAGTGCCTACACCGACCTTAAAACGGCCCTGATGAATAGATTATATATATATATTTATATATATATAATTATATATAATTATATGCTATATATATGTTTGTAATATATTTACCTCTTTATGTATGTATTTATTTATTTATTTATTTATATATGTATGTATGTATGTATGTATGTATGTATGTATGCATGTATGTATATATGTATGTATGTATGTATGTATGTATGTATGTATGTATGTATGTATGTATGTATGTATGTATGTATGTATGTAAGTTATGTATACGCGTGTGAGAACGTGGGTAGCGTATAATAATTGACTGATTGTTTAAACAACTGTAAGACAGTGTAAGTTTATCTTATACCTGTAGTAGTGGTTGGTAAGGAAACGAACGGACACATCGTCTAAAGCGTCGGATTACGATTAGAAAGATGAACAGCGAAACGATTTATGTGAATGCTACGTGTATACGAGCATTAGAAGAGGATCGGACTATAATTATACATTCAAAGAGTTATTTATAGGCATCATTAATATACGTAAATACTACATGCATGGCTACTGTCTTATGGTACGCACCTACGTACGCACCTACCTACGTGCGCCTGGGGCGCGGTGGTATAGGGGTATGTTCGGTGCCTTGCAGCTGGAGGGTTGCGGGTTCGAATCCACCTCAAAGCCGCCGCGTAGGGACCCTGGGCAAGTCCTTCACTCGCAATTGCTCCATGCGCTTCGGCGTGAAACTCCCGACTCAGCGTCCGCGCAGTAGTCGGGAGCGCCTCTGAATAGAATCTGGTAGGGGCGCTATAACAAGTGTTCAAATACAATACAATACAATACAATACGTATGTAGCCTATGTATGCGTGTGTGTATGTAGATCATAATGTATGCATGAGTGTATGCATGTAGACCTATATGCATGTATGCATGTATGCGTGTATCATTTAAGTATGTAGGCCAATAAAGTATGTATGCGTTTATGCATGTAGGCCTATATGTATGTAAGCGTGTATGACATTGTATGTAGGACATTGTAGGCCTATATGCATGTATGCGTGAATCATGTATGTATGTAGGGCATTGTAGGCCCTTATGTGTGCCTCAGGGCTTATTCTAACGTGCAGCCAGACACAAAGTGTGCAGTTGGGAAAGAAATTTGTGCAGTTAAAAATCAGATTTTGTGCAGTTATTTTTTTGTAGACCTAATTGTATAAACCAACAGTCCCAGACCCAGTGACAATTTGTGTGAAAGAAATGAGGCACGAATAGTTACTTAAATTAAATGAGAGGCTTCCGACACATTTTCTTCTGGAAAAAAAGAAAAAAGATGGGAAATCAAAAAGTCATGAAAAATTTTGGTGGAACTAAGAAACAAATTTTGCTGGAAACTCTTGTTACTACCCCCCTCCCCCCCTGTCGAAAAATTCTTGCTTGTTAAAGTATCGTTACTACCCCCTCGAAATTCTTGCTTGTTAAAAAGTATCGTTACTACCCCCTCGAAAATTCTTGGGAAACTATCGTTACTACCCCCCTCGAGAAAATTGCCCGGTTGTCAACTTTTCAAATATGTGGGATTACCCCCCCCCCCGACAGCAAGCAAGGGGAGTAGATTAAACACTGCGCACACGAACCCCTAGTTACGCCACTGCCCAGATCTCCCAATTCGGCCCTCATGTGCAGTTAATAAAATTCCTTAGAATAAGCCCTGGTGTGCCTGCAAGTATGTCGTATGCGTATCTGAGAATTGATATAGCGCCTTTTCTTCAGCATACCAGACAAACAAATACGACTTATCGGGACACGTACGTCTATATCACGTTATAAAACAGGCGCTATATGAACGCAGTTCTTTATCTTCACCAAATCGTAGAACTTCTCCAATCCAGTCTGAATTAGGTGCGTTATTTATCCGCCTGTTGTTACCGACTCTGTTTTACGGCATTCGCGGATCTCGAAGCACCGGTTGTCTGAGGAAGAGAGCGAATGGAGGGGAGGAGGAAGAGAGCAAATGGAGAGGAGGGAGGAAGAGAGCGAAAGGAGGGAAGGGAGGAAGAGAGCGAATGGAAGGAAGGGAGGAAGAGAGCGAATGGAGAGGAGGGAGGAAGAGAGCGAATGGAGAGGAGGGAGGAAGAGAGCGAATGGAGGGAAGGGAGGAAGAGGGCGAATGGAGGGAAGGGAGGAAGAGCAATTTGGTAGGCGAATAAATTGAATTGAAATTGAATTTACACATTTACATACATAGACCTACATATGAAATATAGGCTATGGTACTATTAGGATATTAGCTTTGTGCTGTGGACTGTTTTATTGTGACGACATCTCTTTGTTTTACAAACACTATTATTACGTCACTAATTTTGTCTATGCACAAAGTTCGACAAGATGACGCTAGGTCATTATTTTTTTTGTTCTCTGTACTTTGTATTGTGACGACATATCTTTGTTCTACAAACACTATTATTACGTCACTAATTTTGTCTATCCACAACATAGGACAAGATGATGCTAGGTCATTAATTCTTGTTCTATATACTTCGTATTGTGACGACTTCTCTTTGTTATACAATTTTGTTGCGTCACGTACTTAGTTTATGGTCAAGTTGCTGCTATAGCTTTGTACTATTTGACTTCGTATTGTGACGACATCTTCTTGTTCTACAGACACTATTGTGACGACATTAGGTCCTAGTTATGTTTAGGGAGGCGCTGTTGCTAGGATAATGGCTATTCCATATTGTGACGACGGGTCTTTGTTCTACAAAAACTATTGTTATATCATTAGCTTTGTTCACGAACATGTTGCTGTTAGGATGATAGCTTTGTTGCCTGGAATTCTTATTAATTGTGACGACATATTATCTTTGTCGTATAAAAAATTAAAAATACATAAAACTCCTTCTCCTCCTTCTCCTTTGCCTTCTTTCTTTTCCTTTGCCTCCTCTTGCTCTTCCTTTTCTTCCTCCTCCTATACCGTCACTCCTTTATTTTCCTCTACCTCAGAATCATCATTCTTCTTAATCTTCTTCTCCTCCTCCTCCTTCTCCTCCTCCTCCTCCTCCTTCTCCTCTCCTCCTCCTTCTCAACGCACAAGGACTGAATCCTGGCCGCCGTCATTTTGTTCCGTTAGAGGGCGCATCTGAGAAGACCCACGCCTGTTCGTTAGATGTCGCTGTTGTGTGGAACGCACACTTAGGCTACATCAGATGATCAGGCACGGACGATCATAGATAGCATGGATGCACCGTGATCTTGTCATATCTCTGCCTGGAAATGACCGCGGAGGATGCTTCCCGCGCATAGTGGAGCAGCAGAAAACGTTGTCCTGAAAACGCTTATATAGCGCAGTGTTTGTGTTGTACGATCAGGTACGATCAGCCATCTGGAGATGGCTACGAAATGGTCGAATTAATGTCTAGCTGTTGGCACCGAAACGACTGCAATTGAGAAGCAGAATGATCATACTACGCAACTGAAATGATATCTGTGGATGTTTGACTGACGAATCTTCTCCCTTTGATTCGCCCTTTTGACCAACTGAAGGTAGGATTAAGTCTTATTGTTTCGATTTTACATATGATCTGTTTCTCTCTTCTTCTAATTGTGCGTTTTGTATTTATTAATTTATTTAGCATTGTATTGTATTGTATTGTATTTGATCATTTGTAAAGCGTTTCTCACAGCATAAGCCTTTCAGAAGCGCTACCAGTGCGAGGTATTGTTGCTCTATTATAGGCTACTCAGCGTGATTTCAATTGCCGTACGGTAGCAAACCGTGTGATATTTAGAAACAGCTTTGTATAGTTGTTCAAGTAACCGGTAACAGTTCAACGTCAGGAGGGTATATATATGTATATTGATAGGCTTTTGTGAAATAGCCTACTTTAAAATACTCTATATTAAGTGTATTCAGTGGCGTAACCAGGGCTTCCCAAAAATTAAACAGTTTCCAATCCCTGTGAGGGAAAGGGTCTGGGGCTGTGCTGAACTTGTTTATTTTTGGGTCTGTAATGGTGCATTTTGGATACCATCTTTTTGGTTAAAAGTAATAACATTTTACATCAGTTCTTTGAAAAATTATATATAATTCAATAACTAAATTATCTAATTTTGGTTTTTAAAATTGACTCACCTGCAAAGCCCCAGCAACCAACGTAGACTAAAACAGACAGACTCAACAAAGAACTGCAATAAACTAAGGCATTAAAAAAATTAATTTGTACAAAGTAGGCTTAGGGCTATATAATATTGTATGTAGTTGTCAGTTTTCTATGCACTGTCAGACTGTCACAGTTATAATAAAATTTAAACTAACAGACTAACCAGCGGCGCCGCTAGGATTTTAATTGTGTACGCACAATCAGCATGCGACCATGCGTAGGCCGGGGCCCGGGACGAAAGTGTGTGGGGGTACGAAGAACGAGCGTCTGAACTTTTTTGAATTTCCACACTGTAATGGTATAGCAGTTTAAGCAGTCATCTGAACAAAATTGCTCTTTAAATTCAGTGCTGGTAGGAACCAGATGTCACTCTGTAGCTAAGATGTAGTTTGAGTCGTGTTTGAGTTTCACTACAGACAATACTGGCAAACCAGACATTTATTGAAATCAATATAAAAACTAGAAAATACGTTCGATTTCCAAGAACGCCATAAGCCTTGAGGTAGGCCTATAAACATATTGCTGACCAGATAGAATTAGCAGAAATAGTTAACAAAATGGTACACAAACCAAGCAAGAAGGATTCAACTACCGAATCGTGAAGCCATGTGGTAATACCTGATGATTTCGCAAATTTTTAAGTTTAATTTGCTCAATCCAAAGAAAGGGAAGGAGGTAATGTGAACTAATGTTTTGTATATATAATGAGCACAGGTGTTCCTTAAGGTTGATATATATATAATGTGTATCGATTGTTAAGCGTTTTAGTCTTAGGCCTTAGTTGCGCTGTCGGCTCGTGGGCGCTTGGCCTAAAAGTAGCCTAAACTTTGGCTGACGATAGATTCTCTACACGTGCAGTTAGCGCGCCAAACTTAGAAACTGCTGATGACAGTGAATTTGAACAATACAGTGTAGTAGATGTTTTAATGCAGTAGAGAGCTGTATGTTAGAAGTTACAGTTGAGCTGTATTGATAAGAACTTTGATTGTACGTTTGAAATAACTGTGTTAAAAGAGAAAGGAGAAACATTCAAAGAACTGTGTCAATTTAATTCTTAAACAGTTAGAAGTCGTTGAGCAATTTATATGTAGAGATAAGGAAAGTTCTTGAGGTAGGTCACAACTAAGAAAGAAAAGAGTTGGTGACAGCCTTCATTTTACTTAACTTCGTTTTATGACATTCTACGGTTCTACTGTTCTAGTTAATGTCATTTATATGCATCTGATTGATTTGAACGGTATTATGCCATTTTTATGAGTTTTGTTACCCGAAATAGGAAAATCTCAAAAACAAAAAACAAACAAAAAAAACAAACTTTTCATTTTGAAAAAAGTTTGTTTTTTGCACCTCTGGCTGGAGCTAATGTTCTCTCTGTGTCTTCGTTCCGCTGGCTTCGGAACCATCTTCCCGCAGCTGATCGTTCAATATCTCGCGTACTTGACCACTGGCCATGATCATCACCTGTCTGTGTAGACTGTGTACAACGTAGGTCTCTCGTTGATCTTTCGCTTCTACCAATGTGTGTTCCGCGTTCTCCAGCGTTCACAGGGATTTCCCGACGCACTTTCTCCTCTGCTTCATTAAACCGATTTAATTCATGAGTGCAATCCTTCTTTTGACCCTTGACTTTCTTTTCCTTACCTTTGGCCTCCACCTGACCGTTGGCATCTTTTCCCTGACCTTTGGCCTCATTTCCTTGACCTTTAACATCCTTCACCTTACCTTTGGTATCCTTTCCCTGACCTTTAACATCCTTCATCTGACCTGATTCCTCCCTTCCATGACCTTTGACTATCATCGGTCTTATAATCGCTGTTACATCCATATCTGCTAATAACGCCTTCCGAAAATTTCCTTTGGTCTTGAAGCGAACCACGACAGTCAGAGGATGCTGAGTTGCTGACGACTCTCGGCCACACCCCGCATCACTGCCGCACTGGCAACAGCATCCATGATCACCCCGACAGAGATCTACAGGGACCTCGAGAACCTCGACTCGAGCCTCCTCCTCCTCGCCTTCTCCCGCGGAAAGCAAGTCCTCCGGATAGAGAAGATCCTGGTCGCAGTAGGCCTAATCGAAATCCGGAAGCGTCTTACGGTAGGTATATCTTTCGCCTTCTGGCGTGTGCGGCTTTCCCTTCTTTGCCGCTTTCTCTCGACTGCTGTAAGCTCCACAGATGAAAAACTTTTGCAACGGAAAGCAACGCATACGAGACATGGCCAAGTGATTATGCTTTCTCCGTGTTTAGGCTACACTTTTCTTTCAATTATTACAGTGTCTGATATTGTGGCCATGATATTGCTTCTCCGTGTAATGTTAGGCCTACTTTTTAGTATTACCCTTTCAGTTTAGTCGTGAAATGCACTTAGGCTAATCGGTCTAAGTTTGAAGCCAGGCATCTATCACTTTTCTCGATTATAAGCTAATACGTTAATTAACATTTCAGCCAATAATCAAATCAACGCACAGAAGCAACTGTTGAAATCCCAGGTGGTTGTTGGCAGCTCCTAAGCTGTGAAATTATTTATAGGGCCTATCGGAGTTCGAGGTAGGCTTGGTGGAAAATCGCTTGTGTAAACAAAACCCTAGAAGATCTCGTTAGCGAGAATCTTCCAATTAGGTCTAGGCCTACTGCATAGACGGCTTTTGAAATTATTAACTATTATTAATGATGAGCTTCCTAGTTTAATTTATAAATAGGCTAATTACTGAGACAGTTGTCTCAGTAATCGCATCTGTGGGAACTCGAATCCAGAAGTCAAGCGCTTTAACCAATCGGCTACCGCGCTACATAAGCAGCTGCATGTGCTGCTAACGAGCAGTGGCATAACTAGGACTTTTCGTTTGGGGGCTTTAAGCCTAGAACATGGCGAATGCGGTAGCCCGAGCCTATAGTGAAGCCTGGCGGTTTGATTTATTTGGGGGCTTCTGCTTCGTTTGGGGGGGCTTAAGCCCCTCCCCAAGCCCAACGCTAGTTAGCCTACGTCCCTGCTAACGAGATCTGCATGTCATTCATAGTATAGTCAGCGTAAAAACAAAGGCTGATCTTCCGTAAGCCAAAAGTGAATATCTAAGAAGTTTCTAGCCTTTAGTTCAGTGTATAACTGTATACATCGGGCAATGGAGGCGCTATAAAAGCGTTACTTATTGTCTGCATCACTGCGCCTCATCAGTGATCAGGAAGCCAGCGTAAACTTCGTTATTGTAGGCTAAAGTGGCTCCACCGTGCAACTGATGAAGAAGTGAATTCGATTTATCAGGCGCCAGATTTGCATTGGCTCAAAGAGATTGCGTTCGCTGACCAGTTTGCTTTGAAAACAAATCGCCAACAGTCACATAATATAGGCCGATGTTTATGCATTCGCTTGTAACCTTTTCTTGATAAACTATGTATACACAATCGTATGTCATGATTTATATATGCATTCATGTATATGCTTATAGGTAGGCCTATACACGAAAAATTATATGGAACATAGATACATGCATATACATGTGAGTGGCCCATATACATACATAATATAGATATATACATTTATACATACATGCATGCATAGGCCTGCATATATGCATACATACATACATACATACATAACCATAACCATCATTTTATTGTAGCCAAACCAGTATTACACAGATGATATTACATATAAGTATTTCGAGTGGTTACAATGGGGGGACCAGAAGGGACCTTGGTCCCACTAAGTAGGACATAAATACATACATACATACATACATACATACATACATACATACATACATACATACATACATACATACATACATACATACATACATACATACATACATACATACATACATACATAATGCATACAATGCCATACATACATACATAGGCCTACATACACGACGTTACACGCATAGTTGTAATACTTATAATATACATATATATGCATGGAAAATAAGTATGCATACATACATGTATGTATCTTTACGTATATATATATATATGCCTATATATATATGTCCTAATGGGAGAAGCCTGAAGGTATACGAGGTAATTTGAAGAGTTTAGCCGAAAGTTTATGGTTGCCTTGAGGTCGTAAGTGCAATTTTCTTCGCCTTGAAAGAGAGGCATAAAAGGACACAACCACACAAACGAACGAATAGACAGATAGAGACAGAGCCATGCAAGACAGAGAACGCAAAACCGAAAAAGACAAAGATTTATGTCCGACAATAAATAAAACGAAAGGAATGAATGTGGGCAAGGTAGCCGAATGGTTAGAGCGCTAGGTGTCTGTGGAGAGTGCGGGTTCGAGCCTCCACTGAGGCAGTAACAGTGTTGGGACCTTGAGCAAGTCCTTCACGCACACAATTACTCAACGCTATCGATGTTATATAATGTAATGTAATTTTCATTTGAAAGTAGTGCAAGCAAAGACAGTCGTTCTTCTTTCTCTTCCATTTTTAGTTTCACAAATTCAGATTCGTGTTTACTGTCTTGTATTCATTAGACATGATTATTGAAAATAAAAGCTGTAAAAGACTTTAAAATCCGTACGTGAGTCCTGTGACTATTTATATAAAAAATTTAAAAGCAGTTACCATTCTGTTAAATATAAAGAGAAAATCCAGGAAGACAAAGAAAATTCTTCATTAAAAATAATTGCAATTCGGCTTTTCGGTTCAAAGCCGCGGCTTTTCGGTTCAAAGCCGCGGCTTTTCGGTTCAAAGCCGCGGCTTTTCGGTTCAAAGCCGCGGCTTTTCGGTTCAAAGCCGCGGCTTTTCGGTTCAAAGCCGCGGCTTTTCGGTTCAAAGCCGCGGCTTTTCGGTTCAAAGCCGCGGCTTTTCGGTTCAAAGCCGCGGCTTTTCCCTTTGAAGCCGCGGCTTTTCCCTTCTGAAGCCGCGGCTTTTCCCTTTGAAGCCGCGGCTTTTCCCTTTGAAGCCGCGGCTTTTCGGTTTGAAGCCGCGGCTTTTCTACTGAAGCCGCGGCCCTTTGAAGCCGCGGCTTTTCCCTTTGAAGCCGCGGCTTTTCCCTTTGAAGCCGCGGCTTTTCCCTTTGAAGCCGCGGCTTTTCCCTTTGAAGCCGCGGCTTTTCCCTTTGAAGCCGCGGCTTTTCCCTTTGAAGCCGCGGCTTTTCCCTTTGAAGCCGCGGCTTTTCCCTTTGAAGCCGCGGCTTTTCCCTTTGAAGCCGCGGCTTTTCCCTTTGAAGCCGCGGCTTTTCCCTTTGAAGCCGCGGCTTTTCCCTTTGAAGCCGCGGCTTTTCCCTTTGAAGCCGCGGCTTTTCCCTTTGAAGCCGCGGCTTTTCCCTTTGAAGCCGCGGCTTTTCCCTTTGAAGCCGCGGCTTTTCCCTTTGAAGCCGCGGCTTTTCCCTTTGAAGCCGCGGCTTTTCCCTTTGAAGCCGCGGCTTTTCCCTTTGAAGCCGCGGCTTTTCCCTTTGAAGCCGCGGCTTTTCCCTTTGAAGCCGCGGCTTTTCCCTTTGAAGCCGCGGCTTTTCCCTTTGAAGCCGCGGCTTTTCCCTTTGAAGCCGCGGCTTTTCCCTTTGAAGCCGCGGCTTTTCCCTTTGAAGCCGCGGCTTTTCCCTTTGAAGCCGCGGCTTTTCCCTTTGAAGCCGCGGCTTTTCCCTTTGAAGCCGCGGCTTTTCCCTTTGAAGCCGCGGCTTTTCCCTTTGAAGCCGCGGCTTTTCCCTTTGAAGCCGCGGCTTTTCCCTTTGAAGCCGCGAGTGCGGCAATTATGTCCTGTATATTCTTCACATAGGCGATCCTACCCATTTCCCATTAAACTTACATGTATATAATAGATTTATATAGCATCCTAACATCATTTTTAAAATAAAGCCGGAAATGTTGCATTAGACCTTAGTGTATATATTCAGGATTTAAATCAACAGTACTGAATGACGATTTAGATTTAACATCAAAACTGGGAGTGTTCGTGAATCATGATTAATCATGACATCAGTATAATGTGAATGCATAATTAATAATTATACGTTCAGCTTTAATGCAGTTGTGGTCAACGAATGCAACAGTGCCTATATAGTGCCTACACCGACCTTAAAACGGCCCTGATGAATAGATTATATATATATATTTATATATATATAATTATATATAATTATATGCTATATATATGTTTGTAATATATTTACCTCTTTATGTATGTATTTATTTATTTATTTATTTATATATGTATGTATGTATGTATGTATGTATGTATGTATGCATGTATGTATATATGTATGTATGTATGTATGTATGTATGTATGTATGTATGTATGTATGTATGTATGTATGTATGTATGTATGTATGTAAGTTATGTATACGCGTGTGAGAACGTGGGTAGCGTATAATAATTGACTGATTGTTTAAACAACTGTAAGACAGTGTAAGTTTATCTTATACCTGTAGTAGTGGTTGGTAAGGAAACGAACGGACACATCGTCTAAAGCGTCGGATTACGATTAGAAAGATGAACAGCGAAACGATTTATGTGAATGCTACGTGTATACGAGCATTAGAAGAGGATCGGACTATAATTATACATTCAAAGAGTTATTTATAGGCATCATTAATATACGTAAATACTACATGCATGGCTACTGTCTTATGGTACGCACCTACGTACGCACCTACCTACGTGCGCCTGGGGCGCGGTGGTATAGGGGTATGTTCGGTGCCTTGCAGCTGGAGGGTTGCGGGTTCGAATCCACCTCAAAGCCGCCGCGTAGGGACCCTGGGCAAGTCCTTCACTCGCAATTGCTCATGCGCTTCGGCGTGAAACTCCCGACTCAGCGTCCGCGCAGTAGTCGGGAGCGCCTCTGAATAGGAATCTGGTAGGGGCGCTATAACAAGTGTTCAAATACAATACAATACAATACAATACGTATGTAGCCTATGTATGCGTGTGTGTATGTAGATCATAATGTATGCATGAGTGTATGCATGTAGACCTATATGCATGTATGCATGTATGCGTGTATCATTTAAGTATGTAGGCCAATAAAGTATGTATGCGTTTATGCATGTAGGCCTATATGTATGTAAGCGTGTATGACATTGTATGTAGGACATTGTAGGCCTATATGCATGTATGCGTGAATCATGTATGTATGTAGGGCATTGTAGGCCCTTATGTGTGCCTCAGGGCTTATTCTAACGTGCAGCCAGACACAAAGTGTGCAGTTGGGAAAGAAATTTGTGCAGTTAAAAATCAGATTTTGTGCAGTTATTTTTTGTAGACCTAATTGTATAAACCAACAGTCCCCAGACCCAGTGACAATTTGTGTGAAAGAAATGAGGCACGAATAGTTACTTAAATTAAATGAGAGGCTTCCGACACATTTTCTTCTGGAAAAAAAGAAAAAAGATGGGAAATCAAAAAAGTCATGAAAAATTTTGGTGGAACTAAGAAACAAATTTTGCTGGAAACTCTTGTTACTACCCCCCTCCCCCCCTGTCGAAAAATTCTTCCTTGTTAAAGTATCGTTACTACCCCCTCGAAATTCTTGCTTGTTAAAAGTATCGTTACTACCCCCTCGAAAATTCTTGGGAAACTATCGTTACTACCCCCCTCGAGAAAATTGCCCGGTTGTCAACTTTTCAAATATGTGGGATTACCCCCCCCCCCGACAGCAAGCAAGGGGAGTAGATTAAACACTGCGCACACGAACCCCTAGTTACGCCACTGCCCAGATCTCCCAATTCGGCCCTCATGTGCAGTTAATAAAATTCCTTAGAATAAGCCCTGGTGTGCCTGCAAGTATGTCGTATGCGTATCTGAGAATTGATATAGCGCCTTTTCTTCAGCATACCAGACAAACAAATACGACTTATCGGGACACGTACGTCTATATCACGTTATAAAACAGGCGCTATATGAACGCAGTTCTTTATCTTCACCAAATCGTAGAACTTCTCCAATCCAGTCTGAATTAGGTGCGTTATTTATCCGCCTGTTGTTACCGACTCTGTTTTACGGCATTCGCGGATCTCGAAGCACCGGTTGTCTGAGGAAGAGAGCGAATGGAGGGGAGGGAGGAAGAGAGCAAATGGAGAGGAGGGAGGAAGAGAGCGAAAGGAGGGAAGGGAGGAAGAGAGCGAATGGAAGGAAGGGAGGAAGAGAGCGAATGGAGAGGAGGGAGGAAGAGAGCGAATGGAGAGGAGGGAGGAAGAGAGCGAATGGAGGGAAGGGAGGAAGAGGGCGAATGGAGGGAAGGGAGGAAGAGCAATTTGGTAGGCGAATAAATTGAATTGAAATTGAATTTACACATTTACATACATAGACCTACATATGAAATATAGGCTATGGTACTATTAGGATATTAGCTTTGTGCTGTGGACTGTTTTATTGTGACGACATCTCTTTGTTTTACAAACACTATTATTACGTCACTAATTTTGTCTATGCACAAAGTTCGACAAGATGACGCTAGGTCATTATTTTTTTTGTTCTCTGTACTTTGTATTGTGACGACATATCTTTGTTCTACAAACACTATTATTACGTCACTAATTTTGTCTATCCACAACATAGGACAAGATGATGCTAGGTCATTAATTCTTGTTCTATATACTTCGTATTGTGACGACTTCTCTTTGTTATACAATTTTGTTGCGTCACGTACTTAGTTTATGGTCAAGTTGCTGCTATAGCTTTGTACTATTTGACTTCGTATTGTGACGACATCTTCTTGTTCTACAGACACTATTGTGACGACATTAGGTCCTAGTTATGTTTAGGGAGGCGCTGTTGCTAGGATAATGGCTATTCCATATTGTGACGACGGGTCTTTGTTCTACAAAAACTATTGTTATATCATTAGCTTTGTTCACGAACATGTTGCTGTTAGGATGATAGCTTTGTTGCCTGGAATTCTTATTAATTGTGACGACATATTATCTTTGTCGTATAAAAAATTAAAAATACATAAAACTCCTTCTCCTCCTTCTCCTTTGCCTTCTTTCTTTTCCTTTGCCTCCTCTTGCTCTTCCTTTTCTTCCTCCTCCTATACCGTCACTCCTTTATTTTCCTCTACCTCAGAATCATCATTCTTCTTAATCTTCTTCTCCTCCTCCTCCTTCTCCTCCTCCTCCTCCTCCTTCTCCTCTCCTCCTCCTTCTCAACGCACAAGGACTGAATCCTGGCCGCCGTCATTTTGTTCCGTTAGAGGGCGCATCTGAGAAGACCCACGCCTGTTCGTTAGATGTCGCTGTTGTGTGGAACGCACACTTAGGCTACATCAGATGATCAGGCACGGACGATCATAGATAGCATGGATGCACCGTGATCTTGTCATATCTCTGCCTGGAAATGACCGCGGAGGATGCTTCCCGCGCATAGTGGAGCAGCAGAAAACGTTGTCCTGAAAACGCTTATATAGCGCAGTGTTTGTGTTGTACGATCAGGTACGATCAGCCATCTGGAGATGGCTACGAAATGGTCGAATTAATGTCTAGCTGTTGGCACCGAAACGACTGCAATTGAGAAGCAGAATGATCATACTACGCAACTGAAATGATATCTGTGGATGTTTGACTGACGAATCTTCTCCCTTTGATTCGCCCTTTTGACCAACTGAAGGTAGGATTAAGTCTTATTGTTTCGATTTTACATATGATCTGTTTCTCTCTTCTTCTAATTGTGCGTTTTGTATTTATTAATTTATTTAGCATTGTATTGTATTGTATTGTATTTGATCATTTGTAAAGCGTTTCTCACAGCATAAGCCTTTCAGAAGCGCTACCAGTGCGAGGTATTGTTGCTCTATTATAGGCTACTCAGCGTGATTTCAATTGCCGTACGGTAGCAAACCGTGTGATATTTAGAAACAGCTTTGTATAGTTGTTCAAGTAACCGGTAACAGTTCAACGTCAGGAGGGTATATATATGTATATTGATAGGCTTTTGTGAAATAGCCTACTTTAAAATACTCTATATTAAGTGTATTCAGTGGCGTAACCAGGGCTTCCCAAAAATTAAACAGTTTCCAATCCCTGTGAGGGAAAGGGTCTGGGGCTGTGCTGAACTTGTTTATTTTTGGGTCTGTAATGGTGCATTTTGGATACCATCTTTTTGGTTAAAAGTAATAACATTTTACATCAGTTCTTTGAAAAATTATATATAATTCAATAACTAAATTATCTAATTTTGGTTTTTAAAATTGACTCACCTGCAAAGCCCCAGCAACCAACGTAGACTAAAACAGACAGACTCAACAAAGAACTGCAATAAACTAAGGCATTAAAAAAATTAATTTGTACAAAGTAGGCTTAGGGCTATATAATATTGTATGTAGTTGTCAGTTTTCTATGCACTGTCAGACTGTCACAGTTATAATAAAATTTAAACTAACAGACTAACCAGCGGCGCCGCTAGGATTTTAATTGTGTACGCACAATCAGCATGCGACCATGCGTAGGCCGGGGCCCGGGACGAAAGTGTGTGGGGGTACGAAGAACGAGCGTCTGAACTTTTTGAATTTCCACACTGTAATGGTATAGCAGTTTAAGCAGTCATCTGAACAAAATTGCTCTTTAAATTCAGTGCTGGTAGGAACCAGATGTCACTCGTAGCTAAGATGTAGTTTGAGTCGTGTTTGAGTTTCACTACAGACAATACTGGCAAACCAGACATTTATTGAAATCAATATAAAAACTAGAAAATACGTTCGATTTCCAAGAACGCCATAAGCCTTGAGGTAGGCCTATAAACATATTGCTGACCAGATAGAATTAGCAGAAATAGTTAACAAATGGTACACAAACCAAGCAAGAAGGATTCAACTACCGAATCGTGAAGCCATGTGGTAATGATGTAGGCCCTATAGTTTTATTAAATGTTCAAGGAACAAAACATTTTCAATTTTTATATTTTGAAATTTGAAAGATAACACTCGAGAGAAGCCATTAATTAGGTGTACAGATACAATATATCTGTACAATGTCATAATAACAGTATATTATACTCAATATAATATGATGGTATTACATATTATAATTTATAATAGTAAATAATATCATTAGGCTATGTACCAAAGATCAGGCGAGTTACTATAGCATTAAACAATTACGCAACTGCGTAAATAGATTTTAACAGCTGCTCTCAAAAACTACAAACCGTTTAGATTAGCCTACTTATTGACATCCTAGATTACTATTATCCGTTGAATTTCTATTGTGCAGACTTTGTTATTGTGAGGTCCGCGGACTCTGGAAATTTCGTGGCACTTCTGAAATTTCGATCACAGACCCACAGTAGTTTCAATCATCGTAGGCTAATTTCATATGTTCCACGCAATGCCCAGTACATAAGTTCGTTGATTCAGAATGTGTGGTCAGTAAACTCGAGACAGTATTGTCGCAGAATGTGGGCAAGTTCTACACTATATTGCTTGACATGAGCGCAGACATGATCAGTACCATAGAACAGATATCTGTCTGCTTATCAAAGTTAATGGCGGTAACAACCCCGTTCTGAGAATGTGGTAAAAGCACAATTTACAGCTTACCCAACTCGTGAAGCCACTCAGTGTGGCGAAACTATCGCGACAATCGTCGAGCAGCAGCTATCTGAGGTCGGACTCAAAAAGTGCAATTGGAGGAAAGGGATAAAGAGAGCTAAATGGAGGGTAGGAAGGAAGAGAGCGAATAGAGGAAAGGGAGGAAGAGAGCGCATTGGAAAATATGGAGGAAGAGAGCGAAATGGAGGAAAGGGAGGAAGAGAGCGAAATGGAGAAAAGGGAGGAAGAGAGCGAAATGGAGGAAAGGGAGGAAGGGAGCGAAATGGAGGAAAGGGAGGAAGAGGGCGAAATGGAGGAAAGGGATTAACAGAGCGAAATAAACGGTAGGGAGGAAGAGAGCAAAACAGAGAAAGAGGAGGAAAAGAGCGAAATAGAGGAAAGGGAGGAAGAGAGCAAAATGAACATTAGGGAGGAAGAGAGCGAAATTGAGGGAAGTGAGGAAGAGAGCGAAATGGAGGGTATGGAGGAAGATAGCGAAATGGAGGAAAGGGAGGAAGAGCGCGAAATGGAGGCTAGGGAGGAGGAGAGCGAAATGGAGGGTAGGGAATATGAGAGCGAAATGGAGGGTAGGGAATATGAGAGCGAAATGGAGGGTAGGGAGGAAGAGAGCGAAAGGGAGAAACGGGAGTAAAACAGCGAAATGGAGAATAGGGAGGAAGAGAGCGAATGGAGTGTAAGGAGGAAGAGAGCTAAATGGAGGAAAGGGAGGAAGAGAGCGGAATGAAGGAAAGGGAGGAAGAGAGCGAAATGGAGGAAAGGGAGGAAGAGAGCGAAATGGAGGAAAAGGAGGAAGAGAGCGAAATGGAGGGTAGAGAGGAAGAGAGCGAAATGGAGGGTAGGGAGGAAGAGAGCGAATGAAGGAAAGGAAGGAAGAGAGCGAAATAGTGAGCATGGAGGAAGAGGGCGAAATCGAGGAAAGGGAAGGACAGAGCGAAATAAAAGGTAGGGAGGAAGAGAGCGAAATAGAGGAAAGGGAGGAAGAGAGCGAAATAGAGGAAAGGGAGGAAGAGAGCGAATTGGAGGAAAGGGAGGAAGAGAGCGAAATGGAGGAAAGGCAAAAGAGAGCGAAATTGAGGGTAGGGAATATGAGAGCGAAATGGAGGGTGGGGAGGAACAGAGCGAAATGGAGAAAAGGGAGGAAGAGAGCGAAATGGAGGGAAGTGAGGAAGTGAGCGAAATGGAGGGTAGGGAGGAAGATAGCGAAATGGAGGAAAGGGAGGAAGAGCACGAAATGGAGGCTAGGGAGGAGGAGAGCGAAATCTCTATTTAGGGAGGCTAGGGAAGAAGAGAGCGAAATGGAGGGTAGGGAATATGAGAGCGAAATGGAGGGTAGGGAGGAAGAGAGCGAAAGGGAGGAACGGGAGTAAAAGAGCGAAATGGAGAATAGGGAGGAAGAGAGCGAATGGAGTGCAAGGAGGAAGAGAGCTAAATGGAGGAAAAGGAGGAAGAGAGCGGAATGAAGGAAAGGGAGGAAGAGAGCGAAATGGAGGAAAGGGAGGAAGAGAGCGAAATGGAGGAAAGGGAGGAAGAGAGCGAAATGGAGGGTAGGGAGGAAGAGAGCGAAATGGAGAATAGGGAGGAAGAGAGCGAATGGAGTGTAAGGAGGAAGAGAGCTAAATGGAGGAAAGGGAGGAAGAGAGCGGAATGAAAAAAAGGGAGGAAGAGAGCGAAAGGAAGGAACGGGAGTAAAAGAGCGAAATGGAGAATAGAAAGGAAGAGAGCGAATGGAGTGTAAGGAGGAAGAGAGCTAAATGGAGGAAAGGGAGGAAGACAGCGGAATGAAGGAAAGGGAGGAAGAGAGCGAAATGGATGAAAGGGAGGAAGAGAGCGAAATCGAGGAAAGGGATTAAGAGAGCGAAATGGAAGGTAGGGAGGAAGAGTGCGAAATGAGGGTAGGGAGCAAGAGAGCGAATGAAGAAAAGGAAGGATGAGAGCGAAATGGAGGGCAGGGAGGAGGAGAGCGAATGGAGGAAAGAGAGGAAGAGAGCGAAATGGAGGAAAGCAAGGAAGAGAGCGTAAGGAGGAAGAGAGCTAAATGGAGGCAAGGGAGGAAGAGAACGAAATGGAGGGTAGTGAGGAGGAGAGCGAAATGGAGGTAGGGAGCAAGAGAGCGAAATGGAGGAAAGGGAGGAAGAGAGCGAAATGGAGGAAAGAAAGGAGGAGAGTGAAATATAGGAAAGGGAGGAAGACCGAAATGGAGGAAAAGGGAGGAAGAGCGAAATGGAGGAAAGGGAGGAAGAGCGAATTGGAGGAAAGGAAGGAAGAGCGAATTGGAGGAAAGGGAGGAAGAGCGAATTGGAGGAAAGGGTGGAAGAGCGAAATGGAGGAAAGGGAGGAAGAGCAAATTGGAGGAAAGGGAGGAAGAGCGAATTGGAGGAAAGGGAGGAAGAGCGAAATGGAGGAAAGGGAGGAAGAGCGAATTGGAGGAAAGGGAGGAAGAGCGAATTGGAGGAAAGGGAGGCAGTGCGAAATGGAGGGTAGCGAGGAAGAGAGCGAAATGGAGAATAGGGAGGAAGAGATCGAATGGAGTGTAAGGAGGAATAGAGCTAAATGGAGGAAAGGGAGGAAGAGAGCGGAATGAAGGAAAGGGAGGAAGAGAGCGAAATGGAGGAAAGGGAGGAAGAGAGCGAAATGCAGGGTAGGGAGGAAGAGAGCGAAATGAGGGTAGGGAGGAAGAGAGCGAAAGGGAGGAAAGGGAGTAAAAGAGCGAAATGGAGAATAGGAAGGAAGAGAGCGAATGGAGTGTAAGGAGGAAGAGAGCTAAATGGAGGAAAGGGAGGAAGAGAGCGAAATGAAGGAAAGGGAGGAAGAGAGCGAAATGGAGGAAAGGGAGGAAGAAAGCGAAATGGACGAAAGGGAGGAAGAGAGCGAAATGGAGGTTAGGGAGGAAGAGAGCGAAATGAGGGTAGGGAGCAAGAGAGCGAATGAAGGAAAGGAAGGAAGAGAGCGAAATGGAGGGCAGGGAGGAGGAGAGCGAATGGAGGAAAGGGAGCAAGAGAGCGAAATGGAGGATAGGGAGGAAGAGAGCGAATGGAGTGTAAAGAGGAAGAGAGCTAAATGGAGGTAAGGGAGGAAGAGAGCGGAATAGAGGAAAGGGAGGAAGAGAGCGAAATGGAGGGTAGTGAGGAGGAGAGCGAAATGGAGGGTAGGGAGCAAGAGAGCGAAATGGATGAAAGGGAGGAAGAGAGCGAAATGGAGGAAAGGGAGGAAGAGAGCGAAATGGAGGAAAGGAAGGAGGAGAGCGAAATATAGGAAAGGGAGGAAGACCGAAAAGGGGGAAAGGGAGGAAGAGCGAAAAGGAGGAAAGGGAGGAGGAGAGCGAAATGGAGGAAAGGGAGGAAGACCGCGAAATGGAGGAAAGGGAGGAAGAGCGAAATGGAGGAAAGGGAGGAAGAGCGAAATGGAGGAAAGGGAGGAAGAGCGAATTGGAGGAAAGGGAGGAAGAGCGAATTGGAGGAAAGGGAGGAAGAGCGAAATGGAGGAAAGGGAGGAAGAGCGAATTGGAGGAAAGGGAGGAAGAGCGAAATGGAGGAAAGAGAGAAAGAGCGAAATGGAGGAAAGGGAGGAAGAGCGAATTGGATGAAAGGGAGGAAGAGCGAATTGGAGGAAAGGGAGGAAGAGCGAA
>JACEVL010000065.1:65000-260000 GCA_020284085.1 Aporrectodea caliginosa
GTGTTCAGGCACGAATGAGGAAGTTTTTCGCCTCGCATAACATAACTATGAAATTATATAATTTCCCAAAGAACTGATGTAAAATGTCATTACTTTTAACCAAAAAGATGGTCTCCAAGATGCACCATTACAAACCCCGAAATAAAATTTCCTTACAGCCTCTTCCCAGACCTCTCCCCTCAGAGGGGTTGAAATCTGCGTAATTTTTGGGAAGCTCTTGTTACGCCACTGCTAGATGGTGTTAGACTGTTAGTTTACCTAATATTAAAACTAGTACCTAAGTAATTATAATTTTGTAACTTAATAATATTTCACTTTTTCATTTTGCAATTTTTCATTTCTTAGCCTTTCAGCGCTGTACGCACTTGCGTAAGTGCGTACGTAGCGGCGCCGCTGAGACTAACTGTAACAAATTCTTGGACTTCTCAGTTTTGCTAGTGACAGTGCTTTGTCGCTGTGTGCCATAGGCCTATATATAAATATAAGTATATATATATACTTATATATATATATATATACAGCTTATATATATATATATATAGCTTGGACTTATATATATATATATATATATATTTGTATATATATATATATATATATATATATACTTACAAACGCTTTGGGGATGATTTAATGAATCTGAGAACTTTGCTGGCTGTTGCGTACATATTGCGAACTACTGGTATTTTGCACGTGTCACATATTGCTAGACTGAGACTATGACTTTTGCATGTAATTATATTACAATAATTATACAGTTTGCAGTGTTGAGTCATAGAACGAGTATGCGCATATTACGAATATTAAGATTTTTAGAAATTTACGAATATTGACGAATATTAAACTGGCCAACGAATATTAAATTTGTTGCTTTTTTTGATTCTTCAAAATCCGGAAATAGTAGTAAAAAATTCAGTGCCAAAAACTAGGTAGGCTCTATTAGAGCTAGAACAAGAACAGTTACATGTTACAGTTACTCATCTTATATCAGTAACTTCACTTAGTCTATTGTTTGAAGTCTCAATAGGCGGATGCGGAATTCAAATTTGTGGCGCCCAAACGAACGACACCAATATTCCCTCCGCCCAAGATTCCTCTACTGAGTGGGAGGATCTTGCCCTCAGTCGAACCTGGCGTATAATTAATCAAACTAAACGCATCATTTGAACTTCGGTATGTATACCGGAACATCAGTCACCCAAACATAGCTAAAAATTATATAGAATTACCGAGCCTGTGGGTTTCACCGCAGAGATAGAAACAGAGACAGACGGATAGAGAGGGAGAGAGATCGTACATTTTCTGATTTCTTTCCCCTCTCTGTCCGAGAGGGAGGGAAATCGTAGAGAGACAGACAGAGACAGACCGACAGAGAGGAAGAGAGATAGCATCGTAGAGAGACATACAGAACAGAGAACAGAGAACAGAGAACAGAGAACAGAGAAGAGAGAGAGACAGAGAGAGAGAGAGAGAGAGAGAGAGAGAGAGAGAGAGAGAGAGAGAGAGAGAGAGACATGGTCGGCTTTTTACAGAGTTGCTCAAGAGTAGGGAACGATTTGGGTAATTAAGCGTACCAGCTTACGGACCACGGCTCTTAGTACAGCGCCGCAAACCACTGCACATATTCTTAAATTAGTACTCTTAAATTAGTTCGTAAAAAAGCGGAAACAGTAATGTCATCAACGAATATTTACGAATATTTACGAATATTAAAAATGTCCTAATATTCACGAATATTATTTTATGAATATTAAAGCCTGAAGTCACGAATTCTCGTTCTATGGTTGTAGTGCTGCAGTGTTTTCCCCTTTTGCGAGGGAAAAAACTCCCTCATTCGTGCCTGAACACCCTTGTACTTTGTAGGCCTACTACTCTTTACCAAGGCAAAAAACAAGAAAAAATATAGGAGACGAAGATACAACCGATTTTCTTAAAGTCTACAGTTTCGAATGTTGGACAACGCGAAATTATTACAGCAGAAATTAGTTTACTGCGGAAGATCGCAAGGATTTCAGAAACTAAGAAACGCTGTCATTAGACAGCATTTATGGATCGAAAAAACTCTGCTATATAGGCCTACTATACGTCGTTCAACGAAGACTCCGATGATTTGGACATGTGGAGAACGAATCCCACGCAATGCACTACATGCAAGAATCGAAGGAAAAATGCAGACAACGCTGGATAAACAACATAAATGAGGACATAACATCACATTCACTGACACTAAGGAAAGCAATTACCAAGTACAATGGAGACCATTTATTCGTACCCATCGCCGCCAAATGGCTGACGTCAGAAACAGATGATGATGATGATGATTATGATGGTGGTGACGATGATGATTCAATGCAGACACATGGCGATAGGCTTTTGACAAACAATAAAATAGCAAAATTAGAGCCAAATCTGAGACTAGATATATTATTTCTATTATGACTTCACATGGATTGACTCTCTCTCTCACCCTCCCTACCCTCCATTTGGCTCTCTTGCCTCCCTTTCTTCCATTTCGCTCTTCTTCCTCCCATTTCCTCCTTCCCTCCTCGGTTTCGCTCTCTTCCTCCCTTCCTCCATTTCGCTCTCTTCCTCCCTACCCTCCATTTCGCTCTTCCTCCCTCCTCCCCTCCATTTTGCTCTCTTCCTCCCTTTCCTCCATTTCGCTCTCTTCCTCCCTACCCTCCATTTCGCTCTCTTCCTCCCATTCCTCCATTTTGCTCTCTTCCTCCCTTTCCTCCATTTCGCTCTCTTCCTCCCTTTCCTCCATTTCGCTCTCTTCCTCCCTTTCCTCCATTTCGCTCTCTTCCTCCCTTTCCATTTCGCTCCTTCCTCCCTTTCTCATTTCGCTCTCTTCCTCCCTTTCCTCCATTTTTTCTTCCTCTCTTCCTCCATTTCGCTCTTTCCTCCTTTCCTCCATTTCTGCTCTCTTCCTCCCTTTCCTCCATTTCGCTCTCTTCCTCTTTCCTCCATTTCGCTCTCTTCCTCCTTTTCCATTTCGCTCTTTTCCTCGCTCACTCCATTTCGCTCTCTTCCTCCCTTTCCTCCATTTCGCTCTCTACCTCCTTTCCTTCATTTCGCTCTCTTCCTCCCTTTCCTCCATTTTGCTCTCTTCCTCCCTTTCCTTCTTTCGCTCTCTTCCTCCATTTCCTCCATTTCGCTCTCTTCCTCCCTTTCTTCCACATCGCTCTCTTTATCCATTTCCTCCATTTCACTCTCTTCTTCCCTTTCCTCCATTTCGCTTTCTTCCTCCCTTTCCTCCTGCTGAGAACCGGGGTTGTTCCCGCCATCAACATATCGTGAGCAGACCGATATCTATTCTGTGCTAATGATACCTGCGCTCACATCAAGCAATAGAGTGTAGAACTTGGCCGCACGACATTCTACGACAAAACTGTCTCGAACTTACTGGCCACTCAGGTGGATCAGCTCATTTTGAATCAGTTTCAGTTTATCGTTCCCAAATGAATTGTACATGAGATACATGATCAGATTTTTGTAACATATGAGACCTGCAACAAAATAGATTATAGTAGACATTTATTGGAGTCAGGGGCGGATCCAGAAAGTTTATGAGGGGGGCCAAATGTTCGTCCGAAGGACGATCGTTGAGGCGCGCAGCGCCGAACAGGGGAGGGGTCTGGGGGATGTGCCCCCTCCCCACTTAAAATTTTTGAATTTGCACACTGCAGTGGTTGCATTTGAGGCTGTCATGTGAAAAAATTTCTCTATTATAATTTATTTCAAAACTGATAGGAATCAGATGTCACTCGTAGCTAAGATGTTGCTTGAGTTGTGTTTGAGTTTGACTGCAGACAGTAGTATAGGAAACCAGACATTTATTGAAATTAATATAAAACCTAGAAAATACGATCAATTTTCAAGAACGCCATAAGCCTTAAGGTAAACGAATTGCTTACCAGGACTCAGCACAAATAGTTAACACAAACCAAGGAAGAAGGATTCAACTATCTTATCGGGAATCCATACAGTAATGATGTAGTTTTACTAAATGTTCAAGGAACACAACATTTTAAAATTTGATATTTTGAAATTTGAGAGACAACACTTGAGAGAAGCTATTTAGTTGTACAGAGATAATATTGTTTATTTATATATCCTCATTTTCTTTTCTTCATGAAAGATCACGGAGTAAACATAGTTTACTTGGCGATGGGGGGCCACGCCCTATGTAAATTTCAAATGGGGGGGGGGCCATGGCCGGATTGGTCCCCCTGGATCCGCCCCTGATTGGAGTCAATGCGTGCCCTTAAGGGAAAGAGAATCCCACTAGGTTGGGTCCCTAAGTGCAAGACAAATCATAAAGATGTTGGGATATCGGAGGGTTATTGTTGGAAGTATAAGACAAGTATAATAGTAGGCTACACAAAACTATACAGCAGTAATTTCTGCTTAAGTAAACATCAATTCCATTATTTTTTTTGCTATGTGTGCTCATACTAGTTGTTTAAAGTGTGACTTATGTACTGGGCATTGCGTGGACCCAGATGACATTGACCTACGCGAAGGAAACTATTTTTGCTGACTTCACAATAACAAAGTTTGCAAGCAGAAATTCAACGAATAATGGCAATCTAAAATGTCAATAAGTAATCTAACGGTTTGTATTTTTTTAGAGGTGTTAAAGTCTTTACGCAGTTGCGTAATTGCGTAATGCTAGTTACGTGCCTGAGTGTATTGATACTTTAATACTTACTGTACATTGGTGGTGAGTTTTTAATGTGCGAACATGGAATTCGCTATATATCACCTTCAGGCTTGAATTAGTAGGCTACCTCCCAGCGGAGGGGTCAGCCACTCGGATCCTTTTCTCCACTTTTTTCTGTCGATGGTGTCTTCTTTCGTCAATCTGAGAGATTTTAGATCTTGCTGTATCATGTCTCCCCATCTCCTCTTCTGCCGTCCCCGACTGCGGCGTCCGGTGAGCTCTGCTGTCATAATTCTTCTGATGCAACTTTCATCCTCTCTTCTCATCACATGACATATGACACATCTCATATGCTTTTATCTATTGTCTAGAACAGGGCTTTTAGTAAGGAAATTTTAGAACTGCACAACCTCTTCTCTCTTTTTCAAAAACCCATGGTACATTTTTCCCAATTGGATGACAATGACCTTTTTTTTAGCAATTTTTCACTGCACAAAAATGCTTTTACAGTTGCACAAATTGATATAGAACTGCACAATTTTTGTGTAGAACTGCACGCTAAAAAAGCCCTGGTCTAGAAAGTTAATAACATAGTGAATAAAGAACAGTGATACGTTAGCGTAGGTAGGGTTAGGTAAGTTCAAAGCATCTAAGTTAAGGTAAGATGAGGTAAGTGGAGGCGGTTGAGTTGAGTCGAGGTAAGGTCGGGTAACGTTCATTCATTACAGACCTGTCTCAAAAAAATAATCGTCAGAAGCGTTGTTCTAAAAGTCGAAGAATCTTTCGGCTGAAGTAGAAAGTAGGGGTCTGCGGGTTCACCCGTACCCGTGGGTTTACCCGTACCCGACTCATACCCGCGGGTCGGGTACGGATCGGTAGGGATTTCACTGGCTGGGTCTGGTACGGGTTGGAGCATTTTACGGGTTGGGTCTGGTTCACGGGTTGGGTATCGCGGGTACGAGTATACTCGGGTACGGATTGTGTAGGGTAGTAGTTTTGAATACAGGTCGGATACGGGTAAAGGTAACGGTCCTGTGTTACAGGTACGGGTCGGTTAGCAAACAGCCTTTAACCGCAGACCTCTACAAACACAACAGCAGCAATCAAACGACCAGGTTGCAGCGTTCCTTTATATATGGGTGGTACATCGTGGCTTGGCTCCCTGTTTCACATGATGCCTGTCGACCCAAGCCTCAGGCGGTGAAGACCAGAAAGCCATTCGCAGTCTGCCGTGACCTCCAGTGGGCGAAAGATGGAGAGATGTAGCCATCTTTTATTCAGATTTCGATTATTATGTAAAGACGGAATGTTTCGTAATGTCTGACCTGGGAATAGGAGAGCGATCCTCTTATAAATCAGAAGAGTTAACGAGGACAGATTTTATTGCGCAAGGAGCCGAGTTTATTGCTTTAATGTTGAATTACGAGGCCACGCCGACACCGACTGTTCCCTTGGTTGAGAACGGGCCTTCCTTAAATGTGTGTTTATGATTTCAATATTATAAATATCCGCCACGACGCTATACCTTTAAATACAATACAATTCAACTGCATTTTGATAGCGCCCTTCTTCCAAAGGTGGCCCTAGGCTCAGAAGTGCACAAGCCTCGGCGGCGCGGATGCAATTATATTGCAGAGCAATTGTGGGCGAAGACTTGCTCACAGTCCCTACACAGTAACCGCCCAGGACGAGGATCGAACCCCTACTCTACGCGTTACAGGTCAACCGCTCTAACTAATCGGCCACACACCTGCGGCAGTGCCAGTCCTAAGCCTGAACAAAGGAGGAGGGCGACGAGGAATTGTTCTCTTGGTTGATGACGCCTTGAGAATGAATTCCCAATATTGCATACTTATTTACTATTTTTAATAACTAGTTTTTATAATATTACAAAAATTAAAAGTTTATTATATAAATATATAAAAATAAAAATTTTAAATATTTTAAATTAAATAAATAAAACTTTTTTTTTAAATAATATGTAAAAATTAGCCAAAATTTTGGGGTTATTAATGAACAAGAACTTTTCTGTTAAAATTTAACTACTTTTTTTCAGGTAACTTTCAACTAGCTATGTTTTGAAGTCTAATACATCAATTAAATTTGTGGGCCAAACGAACGAACCAAATTTTCCCCTTTAAGATTTTTAAAAATTTAAAATTTCCCCTATTAAACCCTGGCGTTTTAATTAATTTCCAAAATAAAAGATATTTGAAAATTTGGTAGTATAGGAAAAAACATTTCCCCCAAACATTAAAAAAATTTATATAGAATTACAGCCGGGGGGGTTTAAGCCAATGGGCGGAAAAGGGGAAATTAAAGGGGAAGGGAAAACAAAATGTCCTAATATTCACGAATATTATTTTATGAATATTAAAGCCTGAAGTCACGAATTCTCGTTCTATGGTTGTAGTGCTGCAGTGTTTTCCCCTTTTGCGAGGGAAAAAACTCCCTCATTCGTGCCTGAACACCCTTGTACTTTGTAGGCCTACTACTCTTTACCAAGGCAAAAAACAAGAAAAAATATAGGAGACGAAGATACAACCGATTTTCTTAAAGTCTACAGTTTCGAATGTTGGACAACGCGAAATTATTACAGCAGAAATTAGTTTACTGCGGAAGATCGCAAGGATTTCAGAAACTAAGAAACGCTGTCATTAGACAGCATTTATGGATCGAAAAAACTCTGCTATATAGGCCTACTATACGTCGTTCAACGAAGACTCCGATGATTTGGACATGTGGAGAACGAATCCCACGCAATGCACTACATGCAAGAATCGAAGGAAAAATGCAGACAACGCTGGATAAACAACATAAATGAGGACATAACATCACATTCACTGACACTAAGGAAAGCAATTACCAAGTACAATGGAGACCATTTATTCGTACCCATCGCCGCCAAATGGCTGACGTCAGAAACAGATGATGATGATGATGATTATGATGGTGGTGACGATGATGATTCAATGCAGACACATGGCGATAGGCTTTTGACAAACAATAAAATAGCAAAATTAGAGCCAAATCTGAGACTAGATATATTATTTCTATTATGACTTCACATGGATTGACTCTCTCTCACCCTCCCTACCCTCCATTTGGCTCTTTGCCTCCCTTTCTTCCATTTCTGCTCTCTTCCTCCCTCTCCATTTCCTCTTTTCCTCCCTCGCTCTTCTCCTCCCTTTCCTCCATTTCGCTCTCTCTTCCTCCCTACCCTCCATTTTGCTCTCTCTTCCTCCCTACCTCCATTTTGCTCTCTCCTCTCCTCCTCCCTCTTCCTCTTTCCTCCATTTCGCTCTCTCCTCCTCTCCTTCCCTCCTTCCTTACCTCCATTTCGCTCTCTTCCTCCCATTCCTCCATTTTGCCCCTCTTCCTCCCTTTCCTCCATTTCGCTCTCTTCCTCCCTTTCCTCCATTTCTGCTCTCTTCCTCCTACCCTCCATTTCTGCTCTCTTCCTCCCCTTTCTTCCATTTTGCTCTCTTCCTCCCTTTCCTCCATTTCTCTCTCTTCCTCCTCCTGCTTTCCTCCATTTCTCCATTTCGGCTCTTCCTCCATTTCCTCCATTTCGCTCTCTTCCTCCTTTCCTCCATTTCGCTCTCTTCCTCCCTTTCCTCTATTTTCAAGCTTCCTCCCTTTCTTCCATTTTGCTCTCTCTTCCTCTCCCTTTCCTCCATTTCGCTCTCTTCCTCCCTTTCCTCCATTTTGCTCTCTCCTCCCTTTCCCCTTTCCTTTCTTTTCGCTCTCTTCCTCCATTTCCTCCATTTCGCTCTCTTCCTCCCTTTCTTCCACATCGCTCTCTTTATCCATTTCCTCCATTTCACTCTCTTCTTCCCTTTCCTCCATTTCGCTTTCTTCCTCCCTTTCCTCCTGCTGAGAACCGGGGTTGTTCCCGCCATCAACATATCGTGAGCAGACCGATATCTATTCTGTGCTAATGATACCTGCGCTCACATCAAGCAATAGAGTGTAGAACTTGGCCGCACGACATTCTACGACAAAACTGTCTCGAACTTACTGGCCACTCAGGTGGATCAGCTCATTTTGAATCAGTTTCAGTTTATCGTTCCCAAATGAATTGTACATGAGATACATGATCAGATTTTTGTAACATATGAGACCTGCAACAAAATAGATTATAGTAGACATTTATTGGAGTCAGGGGCGGATCCAGAAAGTTTATGAGGGGGGCCAAATGTTCGTCCGAAGGACGATCGTTGAGGCGCGCAGCGCCGAACAGGGGAGGGGTCTGGGGGATGTGCCCCCTCCCCACTTAAAATTTTTTTGAATTTGCACACTGCAGTGGTTGCATTTGAGGCTGTCATGTGAAAAAATTTCTCTATTATAATTTATTTCAAAACTGATAGGAATCAGATGTCACTCGTAGCTAAGATGTTGCTTGAGTTGTGTTTGAGTTTGACTGCAGACAGTAGTAGGAAACCAGACATTTATTGAAATTAATATAAAACCTAGAAAATACGATCAATTTTCAAGAACGCCATAAGCCTTAAGGTAAACGAATTGCTTACCAGGACTCAGCACAAATAGTTAACACAAACCAAGGAAGAAGGATTCAACTATCTTATCGGGAATCCATACAGTAATGATGTAGTTCTACTAAATGTTCAAGGAACACAACATTTTAAAATTTGATATTTTGAAATTTGAGAGACAACACTTGAGAGAAGCTATTTAGTTGTACAGAGATAATATTGTTTATTTATATATCCTCATTTTCTTTTCTTCATGAAAGATCACGGAGTAAACATAGTTTACTTGGCGATGGGGGGCCACGCCCTATGTAAATTTCAAATGGGGGGGGGGCCATGGCCGGATTGGTCCCCCTGGATCCGCCCCTGATTGGAGTCAATGCGTGCCCTTAAGGGAAAGAGAATCCCACTAGGTTGGGTCCCTAAGTGCAAGACAAATCATAAAGATGTTGGGATATCGGAGGGTTATTGTTGGAAGTATAAGACAAGTATAATAGTAGGCTACACAAAACTATACAGCAGTAATTTCTGCTTAAGTAAACATCAATTCCATTATTTTTTTTGCTATGTGTGCTCATACTAGTTGTTTAAAGTGTGACTTATGTACTGGGCATTGCGTGGACCCAGATGACATTGACCTACGCGAAGGAAACTATTTTTGCTGACTTCACAATAACAAAGTTTGCAAGCAGAAATTCAACGAATAATGGCAATCTAAAATGTCAATAAGTAATCTAACGGTTTGTATTTTTTTAGAGGTGTTAAAGTCTTTACGCAGTTGCGTAATTGCGTAATGCTAGTTACGTGCCTGAGTGTATTGATACTTTAATACTTACTGTACATTGGTGGTGAGTTTTTAATGTGCGAACATGGAATTCGCTATATATCACCTTCAGGCTTGAATTAGTAGGCTACCTCCCAGCGGAGGGGTCAGCCACTCGGATCCTTTTCTCCACTTTTTTCTGTCGATGGTGTCTTCTTTCGTCAATCTGAGAGATTTTAGATCTTGCTGTATCATGTCTCCCCATCTCCTCTTCTGCCGTCCCCGACTGCGGCGTCCGGTGAGCTCTGCTGTCATAATTCTTCTGATGCAACTTTCATCCTCTCTTCTCATCACATGACATATGACACATCTCATATGCTTTTATCTATTGTCTAGAACAGGGCTTTTAGTAAGGAAATTTTAGAACTGCACAACCTCTTCTCTCTTTTTCAAAAACCCATGGTACATTTTTCCCAATTGGATGACAATGACCTTTTTTAGCAATTTTTCACTGCACAAAAATGCTTTTACAGTTGCACAAATTGATATAGAACTGCACAATTTTTGTGTAGAACTGCACGCTAAAAAAGCCCTGGTCTAGAAAGTTAATAACATAGTGAATAAAGAACAGTGATACGTTAGCGTAGGTAGGGTTAGGTAAGTTCAAAGCATCTAAGTTAAGGTAAGATGAGGTAAGTGGAGGCGGCTGAGTTGAGTCGAGGTAAGGTCGGGTAACGTTCATTCATTACAGACCTGTCTCAAAAAAATAATCGTCAGAAGCGTTGTTCTAAAAGTCGAAGAATCTTTCGGCTGAAGTAGAAAGTAGGGGTCTGCGGGTTCACCCGTACCCGTGGGTTTACCCGTACCCGACTCATACCCGCGGGTCGGGTACGGATCGGTAGGGATTTCACTGGCTGGGTCTGGTACGGGTTGGAGCATTTTACGGGTTGGGTCTGGTTCACGGGTTGGGTATCGCGGGTACGAGTATACTCGGGTACGGATTGTGTAGGGTAGTAGTTTTGAATACAGGTCGGATACGGGTAAAGGTAACGGTCCTGTGTTACAGGTACGGGTCGGTTAGCAAACAGCCTTTAACCGCAGACCTCTACAAACACAACAGCAGCAATCAAACGACCAGGTTGCAGCGTTCCTTTATATATGGGTGGTACATCGTGGCTTGGCTCCCTGTTTCACATGATGCCTGTCGACCCAAGCCTCAGGCGGTGAAGACCAGAAAGCCATTCGCAGTCTGCCGTGACCTCCAGTGGGCGAAAGATGGAGAGATGTAGCCATCTTTTATTCAGATTTCGATTATTATGTAAAGACGGAATGTTTCGTAATGTCTGACCTGGGAATAGGAGAGCGATCCTCTTATAAATCAGAAGAGTTAACGAGGACAGATTTTATTGCGCAAGGAGCCGAGTTTATTGCTTTAATGTTGAATTACGAGGCCACGCCGACACCGACTGTTCCCTTGGTTGAGAACGGGCCTTCCTTAAATGTGTGTTTATGATTTCAATATTATAAATATCCGCCACGACGCTATACCTTTAAATACAATACAATTCAACTGCATTTTGATAGCGCCCTTCTTCCAAAGGTGGCCCTAGGCTCAGAAGTGCACAAGCCTCGGCGGCGCGGATGCAATTATATTGCAGAGCAATTGTGGGCGAAGACTTGCTCACAGTCCCTACACAGTAACCGCCCAGGACGAGGATCGAACCCCTACTCTACGCGTTACAGGTCAACCGCTCTAACTAATCGGCCACACACCTGCGGCAGTGCCAGTCCTAAGCCTGAACAAAGGAGGAGGGCGACGAGGAATTGTTCTCTTGGTTGATGACGCCTTGAGAATGAACTTTCCTTAATTGTGTGTGTTAACGATACCAATATTCCTCTAACATTCCCAGGATCACGTTTTCACATTCTATAGCGAAAACATACGTGTAGCCTAAATTCTAACCAAGTAACCAAACGCCTAACCCAATAAACCCACTGCTGACTAGAGACCAATGGTGACGGTCTTGAGAATATGAACCAAATCCTGGACCATTAACCCTAAATCTTGATCCATAATCTTCGTCATAACCTGAAGCTTAATCTCAAGGGGCCGTCCATAAATGACGTCACGCAATTTTGGCCGATTTTGAACCCCCTCCCCCTCGTCACACTTCGTCACAAAAAGTAACACCCCTTGAAATATGACGTCACAAAGCTCTGACCCCCTAAAACCAAATTTCCATGGCGAAGCAAAATGCTCTTTCGTGGAACAAATAGGGAGAGCATGCATATTTTAAAATCTATCGGTGACCAAATATTGAAATAATTAGAAAATTATTAATAATGGTGCCCGTATACATTAAAATAATTAAAAAATAATGAAAATTTAATACTCACAATTAGTGCTGTTATTGTTAAAATTAAATTGTTAAATTTAATTTCATAGACCTGGTGTGACGTCACACCTCTCAGACCCCCACCCCATGTCACACATCGTCACAAATTTCCGACCCCCGACCCCTAGGTGCGTGACGTCATTTATGGACGACCCCAATCCCTAATCCACAAGAGTAGGCTAAGTTGAAAGTTCCCCAAGCACATCATCCCACCCCGTGCGATTACCCTTTGAGTTCGTCCCTTGGCATTTGATGCGTTGATGACGGTGACCGTCATCTTTAGGAGGCTGCTAACAGCAACTGACGGGAGGCAGAGAAGATGGCAGGGAGGGAGGGAGGAAGTAAGACAGGAGGGAAGAAGGAAGAAGGGAAGGGAGACAGAGAGGGAGGTGTCCATCGTATGCGCAAGGAGGCAGAGAAGATGGAAGGGAGGGAGGGAGGAAGTAAGACAGGGAGGGAAGAAGGAAGAAGGGAAGGGAGACAGAGAGGGAGGTGTCCATCGTATGCGCAAGGAGGCAAAGAAGATGGAAGGGAGGGAGGGAGGAAGTAAGACAGGGAGGGAAGAAGGAAGAAGGGAAGGGAGACAGAGAGGGAGGTGTCCATTGTATGCGCAAGGAGGCAGAGAAGATGGCAGGGAGGGAGGGAGGAAGTAAGACAGGAGGGAAGAAGGAAGAAGGGAAGGGAGACAGAGAGGGAGGTGTCCATCGTATGCGCAAGGAGGCAGAGAAGATGGAAGGGAGGGAGGGAGGAAGTAAGACAGGGAGGGAAGAAGGAAGAAGGGAAGGGAGACAGAGAGGGAGGTGTCCATCGTATGCGCAAGGAGGCAAAGAAGATGGAAGGGAGGGAGGGAGGAAGCAAGACAGAGAGGAAGAAGGAAGGAGGGAAGGGAGACAGAGAGGGAGGTGTCCATTGTATGCGCAAGGAGGCAGAGAAGATGGAAGGGAGGGAGGGAGGAAGCAAGACAGAGAGGGAAGAAGGAAGGAGGGAAGGGAGACAGAGAGGGAGGTGTCCATCGTATGCGCAAGGAGGCAGAGAAGATGGAAGGGAGGGAGGGAGGAAGTAAGACAGGGAGGGAAGAAGGAAGAAGGGAAGGGAGACAGAGAGGGAGGTGTCCATCGTATGCGCAAGGAGGCAAAGAAGATGGAAGGGAGGGAGGGAGGAAGCAAGACAGAGAGGGAAGAAGGAAGGAGGGAAGGGAGACAGAGAGGGAGGTGTCCATTGTATGCGCAAGGAGGCAGAGAAGATGGAAGGGAGGGAGGGAGGAAGTAAGACAGGAGGGAAGAAGGAAGGAGGGAAGGGAGACAGAGAGGGAGGTGTCCATCGTATGCGCAAGGAGGCAGAGAAGATGGAAGGGAGGGAGGAAGTAAGACAGGGAGGGAAGAAGGAAGGAGGGAGGGGAGACAGAGAGGGAGGCGGCTACCGTATGCGCAACCTCCAGAGGCGCCGGGCACCAGCTTATGGGCGCGAATTGTCCCGAGGAACGTTTTATGACCACGAAGCACCAACGGAGCACGGAGCGGGGGAATTCTCGTCTGATGCTAAGATGAGAATGATAGGAGACGTCACAGCATCAGTAGCCGCGTCACAATGTGATTGACTATAATGTCCATAACCAACACTATCATCCCCTATGCACATAACAAAGAAAACCAAGACAGAAGTAGGCCCCTATATGAGACGATGATACAACCAATTTTCCTATACGGATCGGAATGTTGGATAATGCGAGAGCAAGACGAGAAAAGAATTCTTGCAGCAGCTATGAGTTGGTTGCAGAAGATATATCAGGGATTTCAACAAAACAGAAAATAAGAAATCATTACATAAGACAAAAATCATTAGGGAACTAAACAACTTTGATAGACAAAGCCATTCAAAGAAGACTCTGATGGTTTGGACATTAGAGAGAATACCAGTTGACAGAATCCCACGCAATGCAGTGCATGCAAGATTCGAAAGAAAAAGAAACAAAGGCTGATAATATAAATGTGGACATAACATCACTTAGAGTTAGACTAACCCTGAAGGCATAATGGACTTGACAAATGACTGTGGACAATGGAGATCATTTCTTCGTTCACATCGCCGCCGCTGGCGTCAGGGATTATGATGATGACGATGATGACACGTAGACCTATGAACATCTATTGCATGCAGCCTATAGCAGTGTTCATTCTTTATAAATATATACACATACTCTCACACTTATGTAAGGAAGGCATATATAATATATATATATATATATATATATATATATATATATATGAGAGGCATGTGTGAGCGTGTTTGTGTGTGCGTGTGTGTATGTGTGTGTACGTGTGTATGGTGAATGTGTGTGTGCGTGTGTGCGTGTCTGTATCTGTGTGTGTGTCTGTGTGTGTGTGCCTCTCTGTGTGGTGAATACGGGTGTGTTTTGTGTGTGCATGTGAGTGTCTGTGTGTATGTGTGTGTGTTTGTGTGTGTGTGTGTGAGAGAGAGAGAGAGAGAGAAAGAGAGAGAGAGAGAGAGAGAGAGAGAGAGAGAGAGAGAGAGAGAGAGAGAGAGAGGGAGAGAGAGAGAGAGAGAGAGAGATTGCGTGTATATATATATATGCGTGTGTATATATGTATATTATATATAACTGGAAGAAAGGGATGAGGCTAAAGGGAAACGGCGAAGATGACTAATAAATTCCTTGGACAGTACAGTATAGAATAGGAGCAAAGGAGGGAACAAAGAAGAAGTACGGAGAGGGAAGAGGAGGGAGAGGGAAGAGGAGGGAGAGGGAAGAGGAGGGAGAGGGAAGAGGAGGGAGAGGGAAGGCGAGTGAAAGCGGACTAGCCATTAGGGCTAAGTCATCCTACGGAGCCGACGGTGCTAGATGAGGGATTAAAGGACGTGGGTGTCGTATAATACTACGACGTATACCTTGTGCAGTGGACAGAACAGGAGAGGGGAGGGGCAGGAACCGACCGCACGCCATCCATCGCCTTACTCATTCACTCGTGGTATGCCAGGATAGAATACATACGCTTGCATATACAAGACGTAACATGCACAGCATTGCATACATTCCAGCTGTCTTGGCAATATAAAAGTCGAACGATTGCTAAGTAAACTCTCATGTGACTTATATCGGTAGTAACTATTAGCCAAAGAGGAGGAGAGGCTGCCACATAGAATTGTATAGTGCGAGCTGAAGGAGAAAGCGCATTCCAAAGACAGGGACCAATTGAAGTAAAAGATCGAGACTTAGCCATAGCAGTTCTAGAACGGGGAACCGAGAGGTCAAGTCTTTTAGAAGAGCGAAGAAGCTAAACGAGACCGATGAATTAGGTCCATTAAGTATTTCGGAACAAGACCGCGCTGGGTCTTGAAGATCAGAATAAGGATTTTGAATTGAATGCGGGCAGAGAAAGGCAACCAATGTAGTTGTTCAAACATGTAGGTAGATATTATGTGGGAGACTGGGAGTATCTGGGGAGACGGGCAATCAATCTAGCAGCTGAGTTTAGTACCGAATGGAGAGGAGGAACACGTTCCTTGGGAAGACCAATGAGGAATTGCAGTAATTAATCAGAAACAAAATGCATGATCTAATGTGGTGAAAGTTGCAGAGGAGACAGAACGACGAATGACCTTCAGCCGCCTCAGATGAAAATATGATGACCGTGTGAGATTGGAATATGCTCTGAAAAGGCAGAGGAACTATCAAGTGTAACACCTAGGTCGCGTACACTAGTCGAGAATGAGCGGAAATTTTGCAGAAAGTATAACGAAATCAAGCTGTTTAGAAGTGCCAGACCAGATAAACTGGGTTTTAGAAGCATTGAGTCAGAGACGATTGGATGACATCCAGGAGTGAAGGTGTCAGGTCAGTAGAAACAGATTCAATACGTCCAACTAAAGGTAGCTGGAATGATTGTGTATAAAGTCTGGTATAGGCAATATAGCCTATTGTTCTCCTCTAGGCTGGCGTGCCGTACCATATCAGAGGCCTGGCGATGAGGTGAACATATTGATTGTCTTGGAGTTTGATTGTCATGAGGTCTGTAATGTATACGAATATAGCAACCTATGCATACACATGTAAAGTATTATAGTACATATGCATCTACAGGTAGCCGACCCATACGCGTACAATCATAAACATACAAATATGTATTGGCCAATATCAAAATGCACTTGACACCCCATACATCTGCGAAAAGACACATGTATGTATATATATACATAGAATTATATATATATATATATATATATATATATATATATATATATGCGTTGTTTGGCATCAGAGGTGGAAATGGAAGCATGACACGCACAGTGGCGCATTACAGCGGCGAGTGAGGTAACAATTTTACCCGGCCGCATGGGGTTGAACGAGTCCATTGTCGCCTGAATTGCAGGGCGCCGAAGCTGATCCTACGTTAAGATGTAACTGTTAAAGGCGCCTCATAAATCAGCCATTAGTTTATTCAGAGAAACTCGGTTGGCGAGCACAAACGAAGCAGAAAAGCAGCCAGACTCGTACCTTGGCCTAAATACAGAAAGACAAACAGACAGACAGACAGACAGACGGACAGACAGACAAACAGACAGACAGACAGACGGACGGACGGACGGACACAGACGGAGACAGCCGGACGGATCAGACGCACAGAAATATGGTCAGCCAAACGGTTTGACTCGCAAATATTTAAAATAGGGCTGTTGACGATTACATAGTTAATTACTAACGATTTAATAGTTAACTAGTTAGGAATTAACGATTAATTTATAGCTAACTTTGACTAAATGTATTCCTTAATAAGTAATGATAATAACAAATTAACGTTATTCATTTTTATCTTTTAATAGTATTACTAATATTTATTGCTAGTTAGTAGTTACTTAGTAGTTACTTATTCATAATTGTAGTTTTGTTTAAGTTTTTCAGTTCAAATGTCTTCCTTCAGCCAATTACCAAAACCAACCAGTATGTTAACACTGCTAGGTTCTAATGAGTGTTTTGTTGACAATATAACCGGCTGAGCTAAAAGTCTCTCACACGAAACTGAAGTGGCAGGTATAGCCTACACAGAACAGTTTGGATGGTCTTCAATTAATCGTTAAAAATAAATGTAACCGTTAAAATTAATTATTGATGTGTGTCTTCGATTAATCGTTAAAAATAAATGTAACCGTTAAAATTAATTATTGATTAATCGATGAATTAATCGTTAACTTTCGCTGCCCAGAATTTAAAATAAAAATAATAAGTAAGTCCTCTAAATTATTAGACCGTCTGAGAACAGAAACGTCGTCATCACTCTCACGGTAGGGCCTAGGGCCTACTTCTCTTTCTTATTGCTCACCTATAGAGCAGACCAGCAGATAGCCAACCGGACGGAGACTTTAGTCGTTGGTTGGATTAATGGAAAGCTGTTCTCAGCGCTGGTGCGAGTTTAATTCCGTGCTTATATATATCTTAGTGTATCTTCGCGCTTATTTTGACACTTTTACGACGAGCGTGCACTAAAACTGGCTGGGAAACCAATGCAGCGCGTTGTTAAAGTCGTCTTAAAGACTTCTGAAACGCTCCAAAACAAAAACAACTGCCAATTGTTTAGGCTAGCGAGAAAATGTGTGTGGGTGAGTGTGTTTGCGTGACTGCGCATGCTTCCCGGTCGGGTCGGTTTATCAGAGATTAATTTCTCGGATCTTTACTGCGGGTGGCTCGGTCGCATTATAAACGTGGAGTACAATACAACACACAACACAACACAATATACTGGGGCGCGGTGGTTTGGGGGTATGTTCGGTGCCTTGCAGCTTGAGGGTTGCGGGTTCGAATCCACCTCAAAGCCGCTGCGTAAGGACCCTGGGCAAGTCCTTCACTCGCAATTGCTCATGCGCTTCGGCGTGAAACTCCGACTACAGCAGTAGTCGGGAGCGCCTCTGAATGGGAAATCTGGTTGAGGCGCTATAACAAGTGTTCAAATACAATACAAAATACTGGATACGGGTTAAATCAGATTGGTGGTCAAGTTAGTACATTTCGCAAAGACAGAGAATTTCGTATGTTTCTTTTCTTGTGGGTCTGCTTGTCTGTCTGGCTGTTAGGCAGTCCATCTATATCTTGGCGTATATTAAGCATTGATTCATTCGTTCATTTAAGCATTTATTTAGCGCATTTGTTTCAGGACTTTGGAACATGGCGCGGTCCTATGAGTTGTTGAAAGTGCTGACGTTTTAGCGAACTTTCAGTTTCACAGTTTCAAATGTTACAAATAATCTTCAAATTTTCTCTGCATTCAGAGATATCTGCTATATATGTAACAAATGTCTTAACAAATACAATAGCTCACTGCCGGGCTGTATGTATGTACAATATGCATGTATGTATGCATGCGTATGTATGTACGCATGTGTGCATATGTATGTATGTATGCGTATATTATGTGTGCGTGTAATGTAGGCCTATGTACGTTTGTATGTATGTATGTATACGTATGCAACCAGTTTCTCTCTCTCTCGTCTCTGTTTCTGTCCCTCTGTCTCTGTATATGTCTCTGTCTATGTTTGTCTGTCGGTCTCTCTCTGTCTCTCTTTCTGTCTCTTTCTGTTTCTATCTCTGCATGGTTCCGTTTTTTTTAAAATATGCATTATATATCGGCGGCGACTGTTATCCAAGCATAGCTTCAATGTTTTGCCTCGGGACTTTGTATTTGACCAATGCCACGAAGGTCATTTATTTCCGCCCTGAGTCTATCTCTCTGTCTATCTGTCGTTCTGTCTATCTATCAGTCTCTCGCCTTTCCCCTACTGTACTTTATCCAGCTTCTGCTCATTCTCTCTGTCCCGTGTGTCTGGCATCAATCCTTTACAGTGGGGAACAAACGTTATGATGTTTCCTCTGTATACGCAGGCGATACATATTCAACATACATTACTCACTCACATCTAGCTAGATGCTTTATATGGCGCCCCAAGCTCTCTTTGTTTGCGCCGCTGAGTCGAGTATACTGTGATATATGAAGTCTCCTTTACATAGACAATATACATGTATATATTATATATGTGTATATTATATATATTATCTGTTTTCAAGTTATTAATGCGATAATGAAGCTCGTCTCTAATATTCTTCTGGTTATTACTCTTCCTTTGGTTCTTTAAATCCTGTAAGCTTATACAATATACACACGTTTACTTGCATGCGTAATTTACCACATAACGACATAATATATGTAGGCCTATATATATAATTATATATATATACATGCATACATACATACAAACATTCGTATATAGGTCCATATATATATAGCCTACGTATATATGCATATTATATGTATACATGCGCGCATGAATGAGTACACACATGCATGCATACATGCATGCATATGCAAAGGCCTATACATACGCACGCACACATACAATCATGCATGCATTCATATAGGCCTATGTATACATATATACGTACATATGCCTGCATAATACACTGGCCTACATATACACATACAATGCACACGCATTCATATAAGTATTCGTATTAATGCGTTTCTGATTGGGTATTACTGTGAGAGGCGCTTTATAAATTTTTAAATACAATGCAATACAATGCATACATGAATGCTGACACACATGCAGATATACATCAATGCGTGCATAGGTAAAATATCAGTTTGCGTAGCAGAAGATTGCATCACGTAGCAAAATACAAAGCCAGAGGCGTCTACACCATGCATGTAAACCTTGGAGCAAATGCTCCATCCCAGAAATAGGGGGAAGACCTCGTTGCGAAATTAGGGGAGAATTCAAATTTTTAATGTCGTACCATGGGAAGGGGGGCGGAGAGGGTAGTTGCTCCAATGCCTTATGGGGGGGATAGACGCCCCTGTACAAAGCAATAGTTCCTCCGAGTTTATCAGAACCTGTTTTTGTTTCAAACGCAGGACAATCGTTTGCACTCTTGGTTCCGGCTCACATACAGCTTCTGATGCGAAAGATGCTCCAGTCATAGAAGATCATCCACCACCTGTCGTTGCTGCTGCTGCTGCTTCTGCTGTAGTGCATACTCCTAGTTCATCTCCGATTGTGGTGACGTTCTTGAAGAGAAACCATGCAGCAGAAAACGAATCTACTGCCAACGCTCTGCGTCATAACGAACGTCCTAATTTGTACCAAGCAAGGTATATACATGGAAATTTATATCATATTCGTTTATTGGTAACAACACTGATAGTCATGCCGCTATCAGGCATTCATTGTGAATGAATAAGAGTTACGGATGAATACTACGCAAGATCATGCTCAGTAGTCATTGGACACTCTGAACTACGAAAAATCATCCAAAATTAATTCGTGAACACAACACGCGTGGCAGCCTTCAGAAGCGCCAGAAAAGCCCAGAATACGAACACTGTATAAACATAAAATAAGCTTTGCTTTTTAAATGACCAATGGGATCAAAATGAGTCGCATGTCGGAAATTTTAGAATATGAGTATTTTACATATTCTTAAAGACCACATTTTTGGCTTTAAATTACACCAAAAGTTTGGTTCTAACTTAGTTTTTGACAAAGTTACGAATCATTATGTGTTTTTTGAGAAAATATTTTAAATTTATTTTAATATATAATCACAAAAAAGTATTCTCTGTTCAAAATTCTGAAAATAAACATTAAAACAATGAATTAATCAAATGTGAGAAATCAGAAATGTAAAAAAATTTTGTAAACCAATTTTCATTAAAATCTGAAAATAAGAAAAAGTGACGGCTGATCATATTTTGCTGTTTTCCTAGGAATGTAAATTGCCGACATCCGACTCATTTTGATCCCTTGGGTTAATCTGGCACCTGTTGTACTGTGAGCATGCAACTGCGCTTCTGAGTAGATAATCTTGAGGGGGCGCTATATAAATCTCTGAAATGAATCTCTGAAATGAATGAACTGCTGCTATGATATCCTTATAAGCCCGGCCTTACATCTAACAACTCGTGCCTGATGAGCTCGAACGAAGTTGACCGTGTCGAGGGGCTCATGAGACGGGTCAAGAGGGCTGGCTTCCTACCTCAGGAGCCCCTACCGCGACCCAAATGGCAGAAGCCGCTGACGTAGCCCTCAGCTGCTATCATCCAAGATAACGACCATGTCCTGCGCAGACTCTTTACTACTCGGTCTGTTAGTAACTATAACCTACGCCCCAGGCCTCATCCCTTTGAACTTGCATCTAAGAATAATAAGATCTTCGTATCACGAATGCTATTCAAAAACGTCTACTAGATGAAAAACTGCCTCTCTCAATAACTCATGTATTCTGTTGCGTTTTGTCGACAGTTTTGTGTTAAATAAACGAATATGACGAATCGAATATGATGATAAGCGCAATATAATAACATGTTATGTTGTTAATAAGTAAGCATCCTTCACAAGTCATTGGCTGAACGATAAATCGTAGGCGTAAGTTTCCAGAGGAACCACCCCTTCATGCGTGAGAAGAACCAGATCAGGTGACCGACAGCCCCTCTGAGTTGACGCAGCGCGCGTGAATAAGCTGATGCCCTGCGCCTGCCTAGCTCCAGAGTAGCACTATACAAATTTCGAGTTTATGATTACTGGTTGAGGAGGATCGATTAGACCCGTTATGTAGCGTGCTGTGCTGATGTAGAGCAAAGTGAGAAGGCGGCATATTGCATGGATCCGGCCATCATCCGGGAGTGAGAAGAAAATGCATTTGCACGAATTCGCAACGCTTTCGTGAGCTACGAAAATCCAATATATAAAGTGTCCAGATATTATAGGCCTATATACACACACATACAAATGTATGTCAATAAGTTATCCAAAATAAAAATAAAGGATCATTCCAAAACTTGATCATTTCCCTGCACAAATGCTAAAACAAGAAAAAACATTGGACTTGATAAATTGCCGTATAAGATTGGAAATCATTCGCGTGCACTAACTGCTCCCAAAAGGTTGGAATCAGAAACATCATGATGATTATTACGATGAAGACGGTAACAGTGCTGAGGAAGTGAGGATGTTGCTGTTGATGATGATAATGATGGTGTTGATGATGGTGGTGATTTAAGGCTAGGCTTTTGACCTTATATTTGACTCGGGTGTGGTTCCTGCATAGTCAGCCGTCTGCACATGATCCGGGAGTGTTCGAGTTTTAGACAGACTTTGAGGACACGATTGCTGTTGGTGCCAAGGCTGTCAATTTTCGAGCTGTCGTTGAAATTGGATATGACAGTCTGGAAGGACGGACGGACGGATGGACGAAGGAAGAAACCTAGAATCGAGCAGAACCATAATGAAACGCTGATTTGCTTAGACTCTCATCATCCCAGTCAATTTGGCAAAACTATGCAAAAGACAGCAACTGCGCGTTGGACTGTGTGTGAGAGAGCGAGAAACAGACAGACAGACAGAGATACGGACGGACAGGCAGATACAGAGGAGAGGAGAGAATATGACAGGAAAGGATATGAAGACAGAGACAGAGAAAACGATAGAGAAAGAGACAGAAAAAGAGACAGAGAGACTGAGACAGAGAGGAGAGAGAGCGAGTTTACAACATATGCCGAAGTGCAACCATTTTAAAATGCAAATACTAGATAGAAGAGAATATCTTGACAAAAATGTCACCAAGCTCAAAACGGAAATCGATAAGAAATTATCTTCTCGACACTTCAACGCACTACCTGTGTATTATATAGTGAAGAACAAAACCTCCTCTTCTTCTACTGGTGAAATTGAGCTTCCTAAGGCTATACGACTATACCATCTTTATATCGACGATACCCGAGTGTTTCTCTGATTCAACAGACCCTGACCTAATTCAACTCTCAAATACTTGTTTCTATTTCTGTGATGTCCAGTTTTGATTGCTCAGCCAATAAACAGCTTCTCATGAATCCTTCTGAGATTGGTTTCCTTCAGTGTGATTTTCCTTACAGGTTTTATTTTAGTTATAGTTATAGTTATAGTTAATGATTTTTTATTTTAGTTATAGTTATAGTTATAGTTAGTATTTTTTAGTTATAGTTATAGTTATAGTTAATGGATTTTTATTTTAGTTACTACTTAGTTACAATAATTAAGTCTATAAGCAAAATTGTGCGTATTAATACGCTGTTTCACAATTTACTCAGAGCTATGAAAACCTTTGAAGCATGGGTACATTCAGCTTCATCAACACACGAGTTTCCAAAGTAACTGACAAATTTCACAATAAAAATTTCGCATTTTTCGTTCTCATTTATGTTATCGTCCATATTGCACTTCCTATTTTTATTTTTTGTATTAACGAAAATAAAGATGAATTTTCGTTAGTGTTATTTTCGTTATAGTTATAGTTATAGTTAATGATATTTTTTAGTTATAGTTATAGTTATCGTTAACGAAATCATTTTATTTTCGTTAACGAACATTTTCGTTATCGTTATCGTTAACGAAAATCACACTGGTTTCCTTTTAGGCACGACTCCCCAAATTTGATTGGCTGACGTCTGCTCAGTTGGGTGGATTGAGTTTCGCAGTTTGCGGGTAAGGTTTGGTTTGACTCCATCACGTCCTTCTCTGACCATGATAAAACATATGCAAATCAGCTTGCATCCGCGTTCGGGACATTCGGGATTGCTCTATTCTATCGACGCAGCTTGGCTCAGAGACTCTGAACATCCATGCCATCTGTCAGCTTTCGATGGGAATCCTTTGATTGGCTCCACGTGTGTGCGTGGGACCACCACTGGTAGCTCTTCTAGCTTACTGCGCATTGTTTTTCTAACTGATGTAATATTTTCGTTCGTAGGCCTAATGACACTTGACATCATAATAGGCTAGCGAAGAGAGCGCCTCGGAGTAGGTCTCTTGAAGACGCGCTATACAAATTCTCAGAATGAATGAATGAATTCGTAGAATCATGCCTTATAGTCTGTCTTAGTCTCACTGATAAGTGGTTTCTTTTCTTGTAGTCTTGGCTACTCTTAAGCCAGCCGACCTATCTATGGTCCTTGCTGACCCCTCATCCAATCAAATATCTTGCAATCAGTCAATGGATTAATGTATACTCAGTCACTGGATACATTGACTGAGTCTTGTTTTGCTTTGTCTCGAGGTTCGACCTAAAACAATGTTGGGCTCTTGGCCGTTCTCGATGACTGGTTTGAAGCCTTGGAATTCACTGACCAGTTTTGTGCGTTCTTTCAATTATCTACCGTCGTTCAGAACGAAACTTAAAACTTATCTGTTGCAGCCTAATTATAATAATAATATTTGTTTATTCATTAAAACTGACAAGTAGGCTACGCAGTAAGATTACATGATATAGTTAGTAACAGTCTAATAGATGATAAACAAGTTTAAGAGGAGTCGAATTTAACTGTATGACAGCCCATAATGTCCTTGTGCTCATTTTACAGCCGCCCCATAGAGAGTGGACAACCGAGGCAATTAACCTTATTAAATTATGGGGTTAGCTGATATCGAACCCGTGTCCTTCTGTTCTTCGTGCCTGTGTATTCAACCATCACTTATGTATGGATGTATGTATGTGTGCGTGTATTTTCCACGCGACGTTATAGGGTTATTTTGCAAGTACACGTGTAACCTCTGCTTAGAAAAGTTACAAGACCAAGGGAATAGTAATGGCTTGACTTGACGTTTAGTTTGACGTTTGGCTTCCCTGAATTAGCGGCCTTTTGACCTGGCTTTTCTGATGGATCGTGGCTACAATTTCACTTGAAGCTACCGTCGAGTTAATGCATTATGACAGCGGCCACTATGTATAAAGTCTTCTAATGCACTGTCCTTAGAGATCCTGAGTGGCCGAGTGGGTTGGTAGCCCGCTCGTCACGTCGGCGGCCTGGGTTCGATTCCCGGTCGGTCGGTTTATCAGAGATTAATTTCTCGGATCTTTACTGCGGGTGGCTCCGTCGCAATATAAACGTGGAGTATACGAGGTTGTATTCTGCCTCCGACACTAATCATCTTCGATATGAAAAAGTGTCGTTAAGCCCAAGTACATACACACGTCCTTAGTTCGAAACCTCATTTGACCGTGGCATATCAGAGTCAACCACAAAAGCCTAACGACTATCTTTGAACCTCCCTCCTCCCGACTATAGATCCAGACATTTGTCGGCAGAAGTGTATATAGACAGTCTAACTAACCCAATGCATTCGTAGTAACATAACAGCTGAGCCTGGGCCGCACATCACCGTGGGACTTAACCCCTCAGGGCCTCAGATTCACGAACATAAACAACGCGTAGCTCTGACCACCGATGCCTTCATATGGAGCGCTGGTCGACGGTACTTAAGAGGGCGATTATGAGTGACGTCGACCTCTGACCTCCATCCGCACCATCGGTCGTAACTCTTCTGACCTGTGTGTTTGGTCAACGACCCGCTAATCATTTGCGGTGCGCTTGGATCTTTGGGCGCCTTTCACTGGCCGCCGCCGCAACCGCCCGAACGTTTCCCCGATATGAGCCGTTATCGCTCGTAAAACAAACTATTTCATGAAATGTCCGCAAATCGGAAATCGATACGCGAGATATTCCCCGTCTCCGGGGACCAACATTATACACAACGAATGTGGATATACAAGCTGTTAGCCGCACAAGGGATGATCGCACTTTGTGCAGAAAGAACTGGTTTCAAAGTCATAAAAAGACGACAAATCGAAGCTCCGTCAATTAAGTTAACCTAGTAGTAATAGTAGTAGTAGGCCTAATTTCAGTTTAAAGATACTGTGTGATAACAAAGATCATTAGCGTCGCCCTCCTCTTTCATCCAAGCTTGGGACTGGCACTGTCAGATTACGAACAGTGGCGCCGTGCGGCGGAGTTTAAGTTAACCTATAGACTTGGTCATGGTTATGAAGAGTGTCAGCGACTTCATTTTCTTAGTCTCGGCATGAGGGTGGAGTCCTTTTCCTCGCCGTCTGGTTTTCCACTGTGTACATCCAGTGTAGGTTACTTGTTTTAGGCCTATAGATGAGGAGGCCTACATGAGGCTACAGGACAAAAATGAAGCAAAAGTCTCGAAATATTTCTGTCTTCTTTCATCGTGAATACAGCTAATTGTTTAACGCTGCGAATTATCCAGTGTCTTTTGGCGCAGCACGAGAATTTATGTCACTACTTATAAGTGAAGACATCCAACTCTGATCTGGTCCAATCTAAAGTCTTCGAAAAACTTACTGAGGCGAGTTCTAATGACCTCGTCTATTAGCCATTTAGCCACTAAATGCAGAGGAGGACTGTAAGGCAGTCGCCAGCTAAACGCGGTATGACAGCCTATTATTCTAAAGGCTGAAAAGTACGCTGCCCCATTAGCAGCTAAACGTAGAACATCGATGTCTTTAGAATAGAAAGGAGAGTAGAAGTTGGTGGTAGATTGGAGGAAGAAGGAGGAGGCGAATGAGGACAACGAGTAGATGGAGAAAATAGTTAAGACGGAGGAGGAGAAGGAAGAAGGAGTAGGAAGTATGAGGTGAAGGAAGAAGGAAAAGACGAGGAGATGTAGAAATTGAAGGAGGAAGGAGATGCAGATAAGAGAAGTAGGAAGAAGCGGCCTGAAGGAAAAACAGAGTTCCCACTTAATGCCTACTTCTGTTTCGTAAATTCGTTTGCAATACACTTTTTGGACCCTGTCAACCAGGGGCGTACATCCCCTCTTACGCCTAAGAAGCATTCCCCTCATGTCATCAGATTGCCCCCACGACGACCGCCCCAGACGATTGGTCGATCGTCGAACAAAAGAGAAAATTTCGATTATCAAATTTGAATCACGATTTTATTGTTGAATTATTCATTGAATTCTTTATTGAATTCTTTAACTTTTAGTTCACTAATCAGCAACATTATGCATTATAAAATATGCAGGCTTGTACACAGACAGAGGCATACTGCCAGAGCGGCGAGACATTACTGCTCAGCTTTTTTATTTAAGAAATTAATCCATGTGTTTTTCATTTAAAAAATGCATTTCTTTGTTTTAAAAATAATGAAATCATTGAGCAGACGTTTACTGTAAATTTTTGTATTCCTCTGAAAAGCCAATGAAGATTTCTGCTTCATTCCCCCAATAGGATGGACGCCCCTGCTGTCAACAGTTACTAATGTGGCTCAGTAGTATTCTACTCTTCATTATTCAAGGCATTGCAAGGCTAGTAGTACATTCTGCCAAAATTTATAAGCTGTATTGAGAACACACGCAGTAGTCATAATGAATTGAGTTTTAACCAATGAAAGAAAATTAACTTACTATAACACTTCACTCCAGTTGCCTGGTAATACTGGTTAACTAATCTGTTGGGTAATCGAAGTGTCCAGCACTAGAGGTACTTAAAAAGCGTTATGCTTACTGATTGCCCTACAGCTACATGTATCTATTGATTTACTTATGCTACATCGTTGGGAACTCCCTGCTATAGATGTGTGACCATGGTTGGGCCTCTTAACTTTTGAACTTGAATTTCCACGCTTTCACTTCGTCATCATCATCGTAAACATCATCATCATTATCATCATCATTATCGTCGTCGTCGTCGTCGTCGTCGTCGTCGTCGTCATCATCATCATCATCATCATCATCATCATCATTAACGTCATCGTCATCATAGTCATCATCATCATCATTATCTACTTTTAACAGCTGTCACATAAATTTCTATATGCAATTACAACAGCTTTATCTTCATCGCAGCTTAATATGTTACGGTGGAAGCAATTGCGGTGATCGGGTGGAATATCTGCGAACGAGTTACTAGGGCCAGAAGTGTTGCCAATGGGATTTGGGCTTAAATTTGAAGTTACACCCATGGCCGGAGTGGAGCGTTTGCATGTACGAGAGCAACAGCTGCACACTCGTGTAAAAACAATACAACGAGAATTGGTGGCCCATTGGGACAAATCGAATCTCTTTGCAATGCTAGCCATGCAGTGGCCACGTGGGTCCGCAGAGTATTTAACTAAGCTGTGCGGAGAGACAATGTATCTAGACTATAGCGCAGCATCGCTACGACCAGTCATTATTTTGTACCATCTGAGCTACTGATTTACGAGGCTACTAGATGAGCTGTATGGCTACAAAGGCCGTATCTAGGGGATGTTTTGGGTGTTTAAACACCACCCGAGGTTAAATAATGTCAAAATGAAAGATATTAGTCGGTTGACTCGGTTGCTAGTCGGCTTGCTCAAGGACGAGTAAATACCCCCAAACAAAATCCTGGGTTTGGCCTTGATGGCTACTATTTACTAGTATTCGATAGCAGGTAAGGTAACAAAAGTAAGCGAAGGCAAGAGGTATAAGATCAAGTTGAGTTAAATTTGATCAGTGAAGAACATCAGAATAGGTCAAGTGTCAACTATAGGGTAAAGCAAGATATGTACATTCGTTTATTGAAAAATCTTGCTGACACACCGCTACAAGTTAAACAGCAGGCAAAAGATAGCACAGAAAAAGAACATTGAATAAAAATTATAATAGATAAATTAGTAAAAAAAGTGGATTACTAGTCAGTGATGGTTAAGCTTCCGTAGGCTCCGGATACAAGTTAGGGATCGTCCGGTGATAAGAGACTCGTGGAAAACCACATCCTATCGCATATGGATAGTGTAACAAAGCGAACTATATTCGCAGGTAAGGTCAGGGCCGTTTTAAGATCGTCGTAGGCCCCAGTTATGTTAGTATTATTTTTTAGTTATAGTTATAGTTATAGTTAATGGATTTTTATTTTAGTTAATTTTAGTTACTACTTAGTTACAATAATTAAGTCTATAAGCAAATTGTGCGTATTAATACGCTGTTTCACAATTTACTCTATGAAAACCTTTGAAGCAACGTCAGCTTCATGAATGCGGGCATTTAATTGACATTTGAAAATAAAGATGAATTTTCGTTAGTGTTATTTTCGTTATAGTTATAGTTATAGTTAATGATATTTTTTAGTTATAGTTATAGTTATCGTTAACGAAGTCATTTTAGTTGAACATTTTCGTTATGTTATCGTTAACGAAGGTAGGCCCTGGGCACTCATGCATTCGTAGGCCTCAACTGCCAGCTCTGAAATTGAAAACGAGTTAATGCGGGCAATGACATTTGAAGACGTTATAAGACTATTAGTGATCTTGCTAAAACAAAAAGCCGTGAAGTTCATGTAGTCTAAGATGTTGCACAGCTTAGCTTAACTTTAAGTTAACGTCTTAAAGTTAAACTGTTTCAGTAAAATTGCGAAAATTATTAAATGTGAATTTGAAATGTTCTTATTTCATTTTCGCCTCAAATTCAATCATTAAACTTATTTTTTCTATATCTCATTTTCAGACCTGAAAGGTGCGTACTGTGCCCAATGGATAATACGGTAAGCTATAAGGTAAGGCTTGGTGAGGTAAGGTGGTTGTCTATAAGGGTTGTAACATGTTTTGGTGATAGCGGTGTTGGTTGCGGATGTTCGGACTCACAAGAGGATAGGGTCTAAGCGTAGGATGGATGGTGTGTTGGGTGACGTGGTCTGCCTCCTAAGTGGTTCGGATGATTTGCTGGCGATTGTCGATGCACCTCATCTGTTTCCGTCTCTTAACGGATCATCCATCGACGATGCTCACGAGATTCCAGTCATCAATGCTGCTGCTGCTGCTGCTGCTGCTGCTGCTGCTGGTCCTACTATAGGATGAAGGTACAACCGCACTGGGTGCTGTCAGATTCGTACACATAGTAGGCGCGGGAGACTAGAGGCAAATCGGTTGTATCTTCGTCTCGTATAATTAATTATCTTTGTCTGTTTTTTTGGTCTTGGTGAATAGTAATAGGATAGCAAGGGGTGCTCAGGCACGAATGAGGAAGGTTATCGCCTCGCAAAATATGTAGCCTACACTGAAAAAAGCAATGGCGAACGCCGCGTAACAGCCTAGCCACGGCCCTTGGACACTCTAGGCTTGCGGCCTTTACCCATTAATGAGACTAAAGAGTGAAAATAATAAAATAGCTATTGAAAACGCAGTTGGGTAAAAAGATGGGTTTAGCGTATTTAATTCATGATGGAAGTAGCCGTAGCCTAAATAGGCCTATATTTTAGCGTATTTTATTATTTCTATTTTCTCGCTGCGTAGTCCTAAGTCGAAGCTGGATTGATGAAAATAATTGTTTCCGTAAACAGAAGTTTCATTGATGAAAAGAATGTTTTGCGTAAATAGCCTATAATATTATATTAGTTGGATTGATGAAAAGAAATCGGTAAGCGTACGTGTAGTTTAGCGTCGTAAATGATTCGCCATTGCATGGGTTTCAGCGTTGGTCGAATTATATTGGTTGGGTTGACGAAAAGAATTCTTGCTAAATAGGATTGATAAAAATAATTTTTGCCTAAATAGATGTGGAATTGATGAAAAGAATCTTGCTTAAATAGAAACTGTACTGATGACAGTCATCATGAAAATAGTGAAATAATTAAATAGGCTACTCTAGTACTCTATAATGCACCATTTGCTCCATCATGAATTAAACAGGCTACGCTAAAATACACTTTTACCAAAGAAGATTATAGACATTATCATCAATAATCCATAGGTCAAATCACATTTAATAATAGGCCTATCTGCGACCTTTGCAGAATCCGCCTGACAGAATTCTGACAGGGATCCTGAGTGGCCGAGTGGGTTGGTAGCCTGCTCTCCACGCCGGCGCCCCGGGTTCGCTTCCCGGTCGGTCGGTTTATCAGAGATTAATTTCTCGGATCTTTACTGCGGGTGGCTTGGTCGCATTATAAACGTGGAGTACAATACAATACAATACAACACATCCCAATACAACTGGGGCCCGGTGGTTTGGGGGTATGTTCAGTGCCTTGCAGCTGGAGGGTTGCGGGTTCGAATCCACCTCAAAGTCGCCGCGTAGGGACCCTGGGCAAGTCCTTCACTCGCAATTGCTCATGCGCTTCGGCATGAAACTCCGATTCAGCGTCTGCGCAGTAGCCGGGAGCGCCTCTGAATGGGAAATCTGGTAGGGGCGCTATAACAAGTGTTCAAATACAATACAATACAATACAATTCGTTTCACTTCAAAACTGAAGTCAACATTCGCTAGGCCTGCTATCTATATTTCACGCTAAAATGTACTATTGCAATTCTCTTCCTCAATATTACCCCAAATCACAAATACACTGACTCCAAGCTATTCAGAATGCCTTTGCCCGTACTGTCACCAAAGGATTAACCCCCAAGCACCACTGCATCAAACCTGTCCTAAAATCACCCCACTGGCTTAAAATATCTGAACGATTAGAATATAAAGTCCGTTCACTCACCTAGACTACAAACACTTCAGTCCTCCCAGCCCTCTGATCTCCGTCAGTTGTTCACGGTCCAACCACTTCGCTCAACCCGCTCCTCTTCTGCCCTAACACTTCTCCGTCCCTCCGTCGACATCTCATCACTGAAATTTGCGAATCGCTGCATAGCCAAAGCTATTCCGCCTTTCTGGAACAAACACCCGCCATGCAGTACTACGACAAATATCTGATCCATCCTACGATCACTAACAAATCTCTCACTATCTCTCCACAGTCCACAGGTCTCTGAACCGTCTTTCACTCAAAATTGAAAACACCGCTCTTCACAGTCTATCCTGATTCTTCGTCTTCCCTTCACCTCCCTCCCCGTTTCAACTCTAAGCACCACCCACCGTAGGCCTAGCCGTCTGACTGTCTGTCTGCCTGTCTGACCCTTTGGATCTCTACCTCCTGTTGCAGGTCGAGTGCTCTATTCCAATAACCAGTCGGCCATCGGGCCACACTCCACTTTGCCAAAAGACAGTCTAAACACATCCGTTCTCTGCTTCCTAAAAAATTCCATTTCCGTTTCTCTTTCCAAATTCGTCTGAGATGCGTCCAATTCTCCTGACATAATATTATCTTTCCCGCAGTTACCATTTGAGGTAGGCCTGTGCTGTGGGGTCTAGGACATCCCCCCCGGACGTTTCCCCCCGAAGTTGGACTGATGAAAATAATTCTCTACCTCAGTAGAAGTTGGATTGATGAAAGAAATTATTTTTCTTAAATAGAAGCTGGATTGAGGAAACAAATTCTATTCTTAAATAGAAGCTGGATTTATGAAGAAAATTCTGTGTTTAAATAGAAATTGGATTGATGAAAGAATTTTTTTGCTTAAATGGAAGTTGGATTGATGAAATAAGGTCTTTGCTTCGATAGAAGTTGGATTAATGACAGTTATCATTGACAATGGTAGAGTTATACTTACTGTTCGGGGGGAATGTCCGGGGGAATTGTCCAGAGGGAATTGTCCGGATACCGTGTTATGTTATGATAATCTAGTCCAATCGATGAATGCTGTGTCCCACTACAGCTGCCCTGCTGACGATGTTGTCGGAGCCGCTGTCGTTTCTCCTAAGTCCGGGTGAGACGGTCGACCTCTCGTGTCAGTTCAACAGCGACGACTTCAGTATGTTCGAGAACCCCGTCATCTGGAAGAAACTGCAGAGCCACGAAGAGACCCCGATGAACATCATGGGGAACATACTCGATCCCTTCCTCAGCGCCAACCGGTTCGAGGTCTCGTTGAACGTCCAACCGTCAACATATCAACTCACCCTCCGCATCTCAGGTCAGTCCTAGCCAAGGTCGTCGACAGAGTTACCCACCGGACATTCATGTAGCGCATCGGTTTAACGAGTCTCTCTGAATTTACACCTCAAAAGACTAAGGTAGATTAAAGCAAGGTATACGGTGACGTCGGGTAAAATAATGCAAGGGAAGGCCAGATTTATTAAGCTAAGGAAGGTTGAGGCAAGGTAAGTACGTAAGATAAGGCTAGAAAAGGCAAGCCAAGGTGGGTGGCCCCTCGGAATTTACGCTTGAAACGACTAATGTAGAGTGATATAGGTAAGTAAGTATATTCTTTATTAAACCAATTGCATATCCGCCGACTGGTGTACAATGTCATACGTGTTAATAAAAATCAACGGTCAATATGAACACAATAATCTAATCAATAATCAATAATCTAACTATAAATGTCTTGTGCTGTAGTTTATCTGCAAGAGGTAGGCAGGGTAGGCCTATATTGCTGGGTGGTCTTGGTGGGAGTTACCAATGCGGAAAGTGACCCGGGTTCATCAGGACCGCAGAGAAAGGACTGATGTCGGTTTCAAAGATAAAGTCGCTCAAATGATAGGTAGTCGTCATGCAGGAAGGAACCGGAGGCGGATTAGTTCGCTTATTGTTGACGGAAAACGTTGTCCCGCAATCCCCACTATGCCGGGGTAGCATAGAGTAAACGTAAAGGTACATGTAAGGTAAGAAAAGGCAATGTAAGAATAGTAAGATTGGCCAGTGTAAAGCAGTATAGGATGGGAAAGTAACACCAATAACAGGTGAGGTGACAGAGCTATAATTATATATAGACGGAAAGATGGATTAAGGTAAGAAGGCTAAGATAGGAAAAGGTATGGTGAGTCAGCGTAAGGAAAGCAAGGCGAATGGTATTAGTAGTTTCAGTTTAACGACAATGTGTGATAACAAATATCATTAGCGGTACCCTCCTCCTTTGTCCAGGCTTGCGACTGGCACTGCCTTGCTCTAAGGCACGTGCGTGCTGTGAATTAGTCTAGAGTAAGTAAGGTGAGGAAAGGTGAGGTGAGGTTAGATTAGGTAAGCTATGGTAAAGTGGGTATGGTAAAGCGAGCAGCGCCCCTTGGTAAGTAAGGATATGGTAGAGTAAGTGTCGGGAATTCAGATTAACTAGCAATGCAACTGTGTCGGTGGCCTTTCGTGGCGAGGAAGATAGACGACTCTGCATTTATTGAACTTCAACGTGGTCGTGCTTTTCAATTCTTTCCAGAAACGTCGCTAGAGGACAGTGGTAACTATACGTGTGAGGTAAGAGGCCGAAGGTCAACCGTCCTAGCAACCGTGACGCATTCGGTCGCAGTGCGCAGTAAGTTCCAAATGAAAACAGCTAAGTAAGTAAGTAAGTACATTCTTTATTAACCAATTGCTAATCGAACTATGGTGTAGGGGTGAATCGGGGTAAACCTGGCCACCCAAGTAAACCTGGCCACCTAAGGTATTTCGCGTACTATTCCAGAATGAACCACTATTTTGGCCAAAATTGCATACCTACTACTTCTCGAGCCTCTTACGCTATGCACTTGGACAACCCGAATGCATTGATGATTCAGCACGCGCCAGCAATGGACGTAAAGAACCAATGCATTTACCCTAGGTGGTACAATCAGCTGCATCTGCCTGTTTGTGATAAACCAATTGGCCAGTTGGAGTTCCGTTTCGACAAGGACAGTTTGATCGTGGCCAAATCCGTTGATGCTGTGTTGCAATGCGATAAGGATATGGAATCAAAGCGCTCTTTGACAAATACGCCGACATCCTAGTTAACATCAATCCGCAAGTTCTGGCATCCGAAATAGAACTGTTTTCAAGCATGGACAATGAAATTACCTTTGATGTAATTCAGAAGGAAATGACTGAAGATATTTGTCTTCATTATTTGGTCTGCAGAATGGTTCAGCTAGCACTAGCGTTGCCTGTGGGTTCAGCAACCGCTGAGAAAAGTTTTTCAGCGATGCGACGCATAAGAAACTGGTTGCGATCAACCATGGGACAGGAACGCTTTTCTTCGCTGGCTCTTATGAACATTGAATGTGATCTGACGGCTGCTTTGGTCCCCGAAGACCTGGTTCTCGTGTACGCAAACCGTGGAACTCGACGCTTACTGCTGCATTAGCGTAGTCGACTATTCGCAGTTTTTTGGTGTAAGGCATTATGTATTTTTAAGCAGTAAAATCCTTCCAAATCTTCTGACCAGAAGGCCAAAATTAGTACCAGGTATGCTAAAAAATATATGTGGTGACTGGGGCTTCGAAATCGCCCCCAAACCCCCTCCGTTTTAAGGGGGCCGCTTTGCGGCTGGAAAGGGGGCGGGAGAGAGGCTATACTTTAGCCCCCCCATGAACTAAAACCAAACTCCGCCCATGACTACGTCTAAGACAATGACAGTCATATCGAATAGCGTTTAAAAACTAATTTAGTTAAATATATTTCATAGATTTCATAAATAATAAACGTCAGTTGAGGCGGAACGTGCATTTTCGACGGTACGTGGGAGGTATAGAGGTGATGTGGGTGAGTGACTCAAGAGTCAAGCCCGCTTCCTCGAAGAATTAACGTCCGGTCAGATATTGCCACATGCATAATACAGTACGTTTAACGGGACTATATATGCACACAGCTGGAACTAGCCGAAAAGCTTATGCCTGTGGTTAAGGGAGTCGGATACAGTACTGACTGTACTGTTGTGCACAAAGCGAATTATCTGATACGGTGGTGGTAGGTCTACTAGTCGGGCTGGTGCTGCTGTTTCTATGCTGCTGTTGCTTGTATCTGATAACCGCGCTGGCTATAAGCCCCTATACTGTGCACGCTTAATCTTCCATCTAACTGTAAACATGATCAGTACCTATATGCGGGACGGAGGCTGGTAGTAGGCCTAGTCCAGTAAATCAAGCCGCTGTGCAAAGGACTTTGGATCAGAGATATTATCTAATATTGAAATAACGGTAAGTAATGCAGCTTTCATAATTATGTAGGATACGCTGCGCCTGCGTGCATACATGTAGGCCTATTATAATTATGTCATCAACGTTAGTCGTTGATAAGTCATCCGATTGGTAGAGGGCAGCGGCCATATTAAAAGCCTTTTCATCAACTGCGACCAATTCCTAAGTCAGACATTCCTGTGGTCCACTTTAGAGTAGGCCATACGTGGCAGTTGCTACGTTGAATGGTGCACATACATGTAGGTCCTATATGGTTTCTATGATTCCAACGGAGGGGCTCGCAAAGGCGTAGGCCTAATGGTCAGGTGGCCATCAGTAGGAACTTTCACGAACTTTCTTTATAATAGACCCAAAGTTATTACAGGCGTCGAATTTAACTGTAACGTGTATGCGGCAGCCATGCAAGACGCCCATCACGTCCTACAATGCGCCATCTCGCAAATTTCCAACTATAAGAACAATACAATTAAATTATTCAGTGACCTAGATATAGTAGTTTATATAAACATAGGCCTAATATCTGCATTTAAGAAATTCATCTGAACTGATAAACTATATGGGCTGTATTTAACTCACTCTAGTAATATACGTACTCCATCGGCTGCGGTACGTTCTGACGTCACAAGAATGCGTCATCAATCGGCTGTCATGGCAACTGTATTGTGTCTCATCTTATCCGCAATTACTTACGTTTGCGCCATCGATGACGGAGACAGAATTGTTCAGAGCAAACTGGCGAACTCCACCAACGAATTTGCATTCACTCTTTACAAAGACATCCACAACTCCGTTGATGGCAATATCTTTTTGTCGCCAGCGAGTATTTCTACTGCCCTGGCGATGGTTTACCTCGGCGCGAGAGGCGATACTAAAACACAGATGACGTCTGTTATGCACGTTGATGCATACGATTCATCTGACGAAACATCCCTCAAGGAAGACTTCAAGAAACTGCTTGAGACTTTCGGTAACTCACAGAATAATTACACCCTATATATCGCAAATCGTCTGTTTGGCCAAAAGGGTTACAGTTTCAGAGCTGAGTTTTTGCAGGACACCGAAGACTACTTTAAGGCTGCATTAGAGGACCTTGATTTTAGAAATAATCCGAGTAGCTCTAGACTTCACATCAATGAATGGGTGGCAGAGCAAACTTCGGAAAAGATCAAAGACCTTTTACCAGACGGAATCATCACAGCCGCAACAAGACTTGTTCTAGTCAACGCCATCTACTTCAAAGGTCTTTGGTCAAATCCATTTGACAAGCAAGCGACTAAGTCAGAGACATTTCATCTGTCGGCCAGTGAAAACACGCAGGTCGATATGATGCATTTGAGGAAGAGAAGACTCAACTACTACAATTCCACTGAGCTTGGTTGTCAAGTTTTGGAGTTGCCATACCTAGGCGACCAGTCTTCCATGTTCGTTCTGTTACCACACGATATTGAAAGTCTGTCGTTTGTTGAAAATCGTCTTGGAGCTAATTCATTGGGTAAGATGTTTAGTAGCTTAAAAAGCGTCGATGTTAGAGTGAGTCTACCGAAGTTTACTATTGATCAGGGTGTCGCACTCAATGAGTTTTTGAAAGCTATTGGGATGGTGGATCTGTTTGACGCAGCTAAGGCGGACCTATCAGGCATTGATGGCACCAGACAGCTCTCTGTGTCTGCCGTTATCCACAAGGCATTCGTCGCAGTGAACGAAGAGGGAACGGAGGCAGCTGGAGCGACCGCTGTCATTGCAGGACGGAGGATTGGTTTGACACAAGCAATTCACTTCAACGCTGATCGACCATTTCTATTTCTAATCGCGGAGAAAAAGACGGGCAGTATTCTTTTCCTTGGTCGCTTGACCCAACCGCAGAAACAGGACACAAAGAGCAGTATTGGTTTCCCAGGAAAAATAGCTGAACAGCGCTGTTGTGGAAGCGGAGTCACCAACAGCAGTTCTATCACCGTCCAGCTTTTCTTCCGTCTTGAACAATGCTTGTGGATCGCATTCATTGCCACAGCATTGCCATTTTGTTTCATGCATGGCTGAGCAGAGGTTTAATAGGCCTATGAATATAGACCTATCTGTTGAATAATCATCAGCTATAAACAGCGATTTATTTCCGTTGCTGCTACTTTCGAACGCGTTAGGCTAGCCTTTATGGTTTCCTTTTATACTGGAATTGACTTTTAATTGTTCGCTGATAGTTAAACATATTGTTTGTTGGAACGTCATGACATCTGCTTCAAGTCAGCCTGCAGCACTCCGCTCGTGAATAAGCAGATGCTCTGCGCTTGGCTTTCGAGTGGCGCTTTAGAAGTTTAGAGGTCCTACAACTCTGGAACTACGCGCTGATGAGTTTCTACAGAGGGGTTTATAGTTAGCCTATCTTCTTTTCTAGACATGCTGACATTATATGTAACGCTTTTGCCTATTTTCGATATCGAAGACAAAGCACCGTCATGTTTCCGAGCTTTTTCCACCTTGATTATAGGCCTAGGGGCCGTCCATAAATAACGTCACGCTATTTTGGCCGATTTTTAGCCCCCCTCCCCCTCGTCACACTTCGTCACAAAACGTAAGACCCCTCTGAAAATGACGTCACAAATTAAGCTCTGACCCCTCTAAAACTAATTTCCATGGCGAAGCAAAATGCTCCTTCATGGAACAAATAGCGAAAACATGAATATTTTAAAATCTAACGGTGACCAAATATTGAAATAATTAGAAAATTATTAATAATGGTGCCCGTATACATTAAAATAATTTAAAAATAATGAAAATTTAATCCTCAAAATTAGGTCTGTTATTATTAAAGTTAAATTGTTGTTAATTGTTAAATTTAATAACATAGACCTGGTGTGACGTCACACTATTCAGACCCCCACCCCATGTCACACATCGTCACAAATTTCCGACCCCCGAACCCCTAGGTGCGTGACGTCATTTATGGACGGCCCCTAACACACGTAAATATGTAATGCGGCATGGACCTTTATGTAATACCCTTTAAGGACTATCCTACAGAAATTATATCCCTCGTATCCAAACCGGAAATTGATGCCAATAATTTGACTGACAAATTGTACCACATATAACAAATAGTTCCATCACTTGAACCATAGTTATATGTTTTCAACTCTATCTTTATTAATCTGTTGAGCTCGTTGTAATTTGTGCTGTGTCAGCGCTGTCTCTGGTGCCAATAAACGAATAATAACAATTATAATAATAATGTTTCGCTTATGAGAAAGAAACTATCATTATAAATGAAATATCTAAATTGATTACAGGACTGCATGATAGTGTGCTGCTTTGTTGTTTAATAGATATGTATCGGGCAGGGGCGCCGCTGGACGTACGCACTTATGCAAGTGCGTACAGCACTGAAAGGCTAAGAAACGAAAAATTGCAGATGAAAAAAGTGAGATATTATTTTTAAGTTACAAAATTATAATAACTTAGGTACTAGTTTTAATATTAGGTAAACTAACAGTCTAACACCATCTAGCAGTGGCGTAACCAAAGCTTCCCAAAAATTACGCAGATTATAACCTCTCTGAGGGGAGGGGTCTGAGAAGAGGCTGTAATTAATTAATGAACTTTTTATTTGAGTGTGTATAATGGTGCATTTTGGAGACCATCTTTTTGGTTAAAAGTAATAACAATTTACATCAGTTCTTTGGGAAATTATATAATTTCATAATTTTAATTATATCTTGCGAGGCGAAAAACTTCCTCATTCGTGCCTGAACACCCCTTGCAATCCTATTAATATTTACCAAGACCAAAAACCAGACAAAGATAATTAGGCTAATTATACGAGACGAAGATACAAACGATTTGCCTCTAGTGTACGGGTCGGAATGTTGGCCAATGGGAAAGCAAGACAAGAAAAGAATTATTAGGCCTACAGCAGAAATTAGTTTACTGCGGAAGATCGGAGGGATTTCAAGACTTTGGAAAATAAGAAACGCCGACATTAGACAGCATTATGGATCGAAACAACTCTGCTAGACAAAGTCGTTCAAAGAAGACTCCGATGGTTTCGACATATAGAGACTTAATTACTTACCGAAAACTTATATAGAGAGAGAATGCAAGTTGACCGAAAAAGAGACTATGGCAGAACCAGACAACCCTGAATAAACCATATAAATGAGGACAAAACATACTTTGACACTAAGGGAAACAATGAACTTGACAAATTACCGAGGAAAATGGAGATAATTTAGTCGTACCCATCGCCGCCAAATGGCTGGCGTCAGAAACTGTTGATGGTGGTGGTGGTGGTTATGATGATGATCCAATGCAGATACATGGCGATAGGCTTCTGACAATTTCAATATGATGTACAAACATAATGATCAAACAATAAAATAGCAAAAATTACAGTCAAATCTGAGACACGGTCACTTACAAGGTATTTCACACATTTCATGATTTCACATGGATTGACTCTCCCTTCCTCCTTACCCTCCATTCGCTCTTCCTCCTTTCGCTCCATTATCACCTCCTCCCTTTCCTCTCCATTCGCACCTCCTCCCTTTCTTCCATTCGCACCTCCTCCCTTTCCTCCATTCGCTCCTCCTCCCTTTCCTCCATTCGCTCTTCCTCCCTTTCCTCCATTCGCACCTCCTCCCTTTCCTCCATTCGCACCTCCTCCCTTTCCTCCATTATCACCTCCTCCCTTTCCTCCATTCGCACTCCTCCTCCCTTTCCTCCATTCGCACCTCCTCCCTTTCCTCCATTCGCTCCTCCTCCCTTTCCTCCATTCGCTCCTCCTCCCCTTTCCTCCATTCGCACCTCCTCCCTTTCCTCCATTCGCTCCTCCTCCCTTTCCTCCATTCGCACCTCCTCCCTTTCCTCCATTATCACCTCCTCCCTTTCCTCCATTCGCTCCTCCTCCCTTTCCTCCATTCGCACCTCCTCCCTTTCCTCCATTCGCACCTCCTCCCTTTCCTCCATTCGCACCTCCTCCCTTTCCTCCATTCGCACCTCCTCCCTTTCCTCCATTCGCTCCTCCTCCCTTTCCTCCATTATCACCTCCTCCCTTTCCTCCATTCGCACCTCCTCCCTTTCCTCCATTCGCTCCCTTTCCTCCATTCGCACCTCCTTTCCTCCATTCGCACCTCCTCCCTTTCCTCCATTATCACCTCCTCCCTTTCCTCCATTCGCACCTCCTCCCTTTCCTCCATTCGCACCTCCTCCCTTTCCTCCATTCGCACCTCCTCCCTTTCACTCCATTCGCACCTCCTCCCTTTCCTCCATTATCACCTCCTCCCTTTCCTCCATTCGCACCTCCTCCCTTTCCTCCATTCGCACCTCCTCCCTTTCCTCCATTCGCTCCTCCTCCCTTTCCTCCATTCGCACCTCCTCCCTTTCCTCCATTCGCACCTCACCTTTCCTCTCCATTCGCTTTCCTCCCATTCGCACCTCCTCCCTTTCCTCCATTCGCACCTCCTCCCTTTCCTCCATTCGCACCTCCTCCCTTTCCTCCATTCGCACCTCCTCCTCCCTTTCCTCCATTCGCACCTCCTCCCTTTCCTCCATTCGCACCTCCTCCCTTTCCTCCATCCTCGCACCTCCTCCCTTTCCTCCATTCGCACCTCCTCCCTTTCCTCCATTCGCTCCTCCTCCCTTTCCTCCATTCGCACCTCCCTTTTCGCTCCTCCTCCTTTCGCTCCTCCTCCCTTTCCTCCATTCGCACCTCCTTTCCTCCTGCACCTCCCTTTCCTCCATTCGCACCTCCTCCCTTTCCTCCATTTCGCACCTCCTCCCTTTCCTCCATTCGCACCTCCTCCCTTTCCTCCATTCGCACCTCCTCCCTTTCCTCCATTCGCACCTCCTCCCTTTCCTCCATTCGCTCCTCCTCCCTTTCCTCCATTCGCTCCTCCTCCCTTTCCTCCATTCGCACCTCCTCCCTTTCCTCCATTCGCACCTCCTCCCTTTCCTCCATTCGCACCTCCTCCCTTTCCTCCATTCGCACCTCCTCCCTTTCCTCCATTCGCACCTCCTCCCTTTCCTCCATTCGCTCCTCCTCCCTTTCCTCCATTCGCACCTCCTCCCTTTCCTCCATTCGCACCTCCTCCCTTTCCTCCATTCGCTCCTCCTCCCTTTCCTCCATTTCGCACCTCTTCCTCCTCCTTTTCTCCTCCTCCCTTTTCTTTCCTCCATTTCGCACCTCCTCCCTTTCCTCCATTCGCACCTCCTCCCTTTCCTCCATTCGCACCTCCTCCCTTTCCTCCATTCGCTCCTCCTCCCTTTCCTCCATTTCGCACCTCCTCCCTTTCCTCCATTCGCTCCTCCTCCCTTTCCTCCCTCCACCTCCTCCCTTTCCTCCATTCCTCCTCCTCTCTTTCCTCCATTCGCTCCTCCTCCCTTTCCTCCATTCGCACCTCCTCCCTTTCCTCCATTTCGCTCCTTCCTCCCTTTCCTCCATTTCGCTCTCACCTCCTCCCTTTCCTCCATTTCGCTCTCCTCCTCCCTTTCCTCCATTCGCTCTCTCCTCCCTTTCCTCCATTCCTTTCGCGCTCTTCCTCCCTTTCCTCCATTTCACCTCCTCCCTTTCCTCCCTTCGCACCTCCTCCTTTTCCTCCCTTTCCTCCATTCGCACCTCCTCCCTTTCCTCCATTCGCACCTCCTCCCTTTCCTCCATTCGCTCCTCCTCCCTTTCCTCCATTTCGCTCCTCCTCCCTTTCCTCCATTCGCACCTCCTCCTTTCCTTTCGCTCCTCCTCCCTTTCCTCCATTTCGCTCCTCCTCCCTTTCCTCCATTTCGCTCTCTTCCTCCCTTTCCTCCATTTCGCTCTCTTCCTCCCTTTCCTCCATTTCGCTCTCTTCCTCCCTTTCCTCCATTTCGCTCTCTTCCTCCCTTTCCTCCATTTCGCTCTCTTCCTCCCTTTCCTCCATTTCGCACCTTCCTCCTTTCCTCCATTTCGCTCCTCCTCCCTTTCCTCCATTTCGCTCTCTTCCTCCCTTTCCTCCATTTCCTCCTCCTCCCTTTCCTCTCTTTCCTCCGTCCTCTCCAGTTTTTTCCAATCGCTCTTCCTCCCTTTCCTCCATTTCGCTCCTCCTCCTTCCTCCTCCATTTCACCTCCTCCCTTTCCTCCATTCGCTCCTTCCTTTCCATTTCCTCCTCTTCCTCCTTCCTTTCCTCCATTTCGCTCCTCCTTTTCCTCCCTTTCTTCTCCTCCTCCCTTTCCTCCATTTCGCTCTCTCTTCCTCCCTTTCCTCCATTTCGCACCTCCTCCCTTTCCTCTCTTCGCACCTCCTCCCTTTCCTCCATTCGCTCTCTTCCTCCCTTTCCTCCATTTCGCTCTCTTCCTCCCTTTCCTCCATTTCGCACCTCCTCCCTTTCCTCCATTTCGCTCCTCCTCCCTTTCCTCCATTTCCTCCTCCCTTTCCTCCATTCCTCCTCCCTTTCCTCCATTTCGCTCCTCCTCCCCTTTCCTCCATTTCGCTCTCTTCCTCCCTTTCCTCCATTTTCGCTCCTCCTCCCTTTTCTCCATTTCGCTCTCTTCCTCCCTTTCCTCCATTTCGCTCTCTTCCTCCCTTTCCTCCATTCGCTCTCCTCCTCCCTTTCCTCCATTTCGCTCTCTCCTCCCTTTCCTCCATTTCGCTCTCTTCCTCCCTTTCCTCCATTCGCTCTCTTCCTCTCTTTCCTCCATTCGCTCCTTCCTCCTTTCCTCCATTTCGCTCTCTTCCTCCCTTTCCTCCATTTCTCTCTTCCTCCCTTTCCTCCATTTCGCTCTCTCCTTCCTTTCCTCCATTTCGCTCTCTTCCTCCCTTTCCTCCATTTCGCTCTCTCCTCCCTTTCCTCCATTTCGCTCTCTTCCTCCCTTTCCTCCATTTCGCTCTCTTCCCCTTTCCTCCATTTCGCTCTCTCCTCTTTCCTCCCTTTCACCTCCTCCATTTCCTCATTTCTCTTCCTCCCTTTCCTCCATTTCGCTCTCTTCCTCCCTTTCCTCCATTTCGCTCTCTTCCTCCTTTTCCTCCATTTCGCTCTCTTCCTCCCTTTCCTCCATTTCGCTCTCTTCCTCCTTTCCTCCATTTCGCTCTCTTCCTCCCCTTTCCTCCATTTCGCTCTCTTCCTCCCTTTCCTCCATTTCGCTCTCTTCCTCCCTTACCCTCCATTTCGCTCTCTTTCTCCCTTTCCTCCATTTCTCTCTTCCTCATTTTTCCTCCATTTCGCTCTCTTCCTCCCTTTCCTCCATTTCGCTCTTTTCCTCCCTTTTCCTCCATTTCGCTCTCTTCCTCCCTTTCCTCCATTTCGCTCTCTTCCTCCCTTTCCTCCATTTCGCTCTCTTCCTCCTTTTCCTCCATTTCGCTCTCTTCCTCCCTTTCCTCCATTTCGCTCTCTTCCTCCTTACCCTCCATTTTGCTCTCTTCAACCCTTTCCTCCATTTCGCTCTCTTCCTCCTTACCCTCCATTTCGCTCTCTTCCTCCATTTCCTCCATTTCGCTCTCTTCCTCCTTTTCCTCCATTTCGCTCTCTTCCTCCCTTTCCTCCATTTCGCTCTCTTCCTCCTTTCCTCCATTTCGCTCTCTTCCTCCCTTTTCCTCCATTTCGCTCTCTTCCTCCTTACCCTCCATTTCGCTCTCTTCCTCCCTTTCCTCCATTTCGCTCCCTTCCTCCCTTTTTTCCTCCATTTCGCTCTCTTCCTCCCTTTTCTCCATTTCGCTCTCTTCCTCCTTTACCCTCCATTTTGCTCTCTTCAACCCTTTCCTCCATTTCGCTCTCTTCCTCCTTACCCTCCATTTTGCTCTCTTCAACCCTTTCCTCCATTTCGCTCTCTTCCTCCTTACCCTCCATTTCGCTCTCTTTTCAAAAAAGTTCGGACGCTCGTTCTTCGTACGCGACATACTTTCGCCCCTACGCATGGTCGCATGCTGATTGTGCGTACACAATTAAAATCCTAGCGGCGCCGCTGTGTCTGTCGTAAACTTGTCAACCCTGTTACCGACAAAAACGGTAGTATGTGGGTAGGTAGAAGCTGTTCTATATTTAGAACGATGGTGCTCCTAGCAGCAGTAGGTGTCCCCAAGTTAAAATAATATAATAAATGAAACTGAAAAATATTCAATACATTTATTCAATAATTATCATTACAAATTGTGTGTACTATGCATAGCAATCATGACATATCTTCAGCAGTAGACAAGTAACCACAACACAAATAGTAATTAAACTTTCAGGAATATAGAAATGTCAGGCACTCTATTTGAGTGTATGACATTTATCATCTTCATTTAATATTTAGACACTGTTTTATAATGTCAATGGCTGGTAACAGAGTTGACGGGTAACAGAGTTGACATGCCAGTAACAGAGTTGACGGGTAACAGAGTTGACATGCCACTAACAGAATTAGCAAACATACCAGATAGTCACATTCAAGAGTAAGCTGTGATAGTAACACGCTAATAACATATGTAATAACAACTAACATATAGTTTGCACCAAAGTGATGATAAGAAAATGCAATGTTAACAACAGGGAAACAACTAAGAACGGGTAACAGAGTTGACATTCCAGCTGACATGCCAGCTGGTCACCATGCATTTTTTCCATTCATGCGCTTCTTCCGCTGGTCTCTAGCAGACGTTGGCTTATAGTCCTCAATTTCCCTAAAGACTGTTTCTTCTGGCATGCCAATGTTTCCTTTTCCAGGTACTCCTCCATTTTGGCAGGATCTCCATTACGTCGTGCACAATAACGCCTCTGCTACTCTTCCGCTAATAATTAGCCATACCTCATAACCTGTTGATAACAAACATCAATCACGAATGAGGAGTGTGCTTTGATATAACCAGAAATATAATGCAGACCTATGTTTGGTCAACTCAATTACAGACATGTCAACTCTGCTGCCCCTACGCGGTAACAGGGTTGACGGTAACAGAGTATGACATTTTCCGCGAAAACCATGTTTTAGCATGATACTTCACCTTAATATCACTAACTCTCGTCTTCAGACTTTAGATTACTTTAATATGATGATGATCTCTGCAAGAAAAATGGTAAATATTAGCACCATCATGGTCATACTTTGGTAACAGAGTTGACTAACTTCAAATATACGATATGAAAATGCTCCAAAAACAGAAATTTTAGAGCTATAAGACGTATATAAAATCAACCAACCTTCTCATCAATGATAAACCGCGTAGTATTGATCCGCCTGATGAATTAAATAAAACTAAATATATCAATGTACCATTCAAACTGTTAATAATAGTTGACGGTAACAGAGTTGACAAAATTCCTAGGGACACTCATTATCAAAGAGATACTCAAAGAGATTACTGTTATGTGCTCTGATACAGAAAGTACAACTAACTTAGATTAAGGCCAGCATATGATGTTATGAGAATATTTTACAAACAGACAAAAATTACACACTGTTTGAGTAGGACGATCAAGTTTATTACCACCAAATGTAGAAGGGACAACATTATATACTGTACCCCTCTGATTACAAAAATATTCCAGGGTGCCGTATATTGCAATATCAATTATTGTTTTCAGGCATTTTAAATCAAATAACATTTGTATATTTACGTAGTAAAGTATTTTGATCTAACCTGCTCATATTATTGTGTGTCCGCAATCAAACATGTCTGGGACATGATATTTAACCGAATTGAAAGAATGACCCATCTGTGTTCAGCAACACCACTGACACTTTCAGTTATGTGCTCAGGAGACTGTTCTTTCATCTTCTCCAGTGCACGCACTGTGCGATTGATGATTTGATAGACAAAATTATGAAAATGAACGAGATTTTTTCAGAAAGGAACCGGAACGGCGTTCCGGTCGTCAAAAAAAGAACCGGAACGCCGTTCCGGTGACCGGTGCGTTCCGGTCCGATTCGAACCCTGGCTAACCCTTCCGCCATCATCGCCAGTACAAAAACGTCACCTGCAGAGTTTAGGTATATGGACGTCGGTCTTTTATCTAGACTAATCTGATGACGTTTCACTAGTAGCGTAAATGGCGGAAGTGCTACTCATTTTGCTGGAAGATATATGGGCATAGAGGCCAAAGCCTTTAGTCTGGAGATCAACTGGGGTTAAACGAATATCCAGACCAAAGCGGTGCTTGGACTGTCCTCGAGATCTGTGGCCAGGTACTTTCAACGGCGGCAGGTGAGATGACACGCTGACAGAAGTATAGCCTACGCATTGACATGTAGGCCAACTAGTTCTATTCAGGTTATAGGCTAGCCTATGCACCATAGATTTCAATTGAATCGTTGATGTTGACGTTGTAGCCTTATGGCGATATGGCGACCATGCAATAGGCCTAGCTTATAAGAGGTTATGCATGATTGCATGGGCATATACATACACAGAGTATACAGCGTTGAGACCCTTTGGTTGGCGGCTCTGAGATTCAGTCGAAACATAATATTCTAATAAACAATTATTGTAAACTAACTTAATTAAATGTTTGTAATAGCTGTCATCAATATGTTGCAACTAAAACAATAGATTCATTCATCCAGATGTTGTTATTATTAGATGTAATCTTTGTAGGCCTATAATAGAAGAGTATGCATAGGCCTATATGCTAATAAGCAATTTCAATAAGCCAGTTCAGCATTATCAATGCGCATGCGCAGCCGTGCTACTTTTACTTCCGGGTCAAGGTCACCGTTCATAAACAAACAGAATGGTGCCGTTAGCGACGTTGTTATGATCTAGTTTTGACGCAAATATTTGATATTATTCGTTACTAGTTTATAGAAAAAAATTCTATATAGGCCCTATATATTATAGAGTTTATTATTATTTAACCGGTATCTCATGCGCAATTAAGTGCATGTGTGCGGTTGTTAATTGCGGGAGAGGAGATATCAGCTGTGCCGCTGGAGAAAGACAACCTGCGAAGTCCAGAGTTGCAGAAACAACCGACAATTATTGTTGATATATCGCAAATGCAAGTCACGAGTTCGTGTTTAACTCGATGAAGTTGTCTTGTGGCCTTTTTCTGTCATAAAGTTCTTCAAATCATACTACTTTCCATCGATTAAAGTAATCCCTTTTGAACCTATCCGCCATGCTTGAATCTTGTTTGTGAACGGTGACCTTGACCTTTCCCGTCATGCCTTGCGGGAAAAGTAATGCTGAACTGGCTTATTCAGATAGGTGTTGTTATTATCAGGCCCGTCCCAAGGATATCTGGGGCTTTACGCAAGTTTTATTTTGGGGCCCTACCCCAGTGGGTAGTGGAATACGTCATAAACATTGTGCCTAAGAAAGTATAGACTCTCGAGCTGTCCTGATCGAGTTAGTTTAAGTAGCTCTACTGGACATTATGGACAAAATAAATATAATCTTAGTACCATAGGTTTACTACTGTAAGGCAGTGTCAGTATATTACAGGTTTCCTATTCCTTAGGCTATTCCTGACTTTTATTTCCCGACTGACGTCACACTTAGGCCTAAGCAATATGTTTAATTTAAATAATTTAAATATTTAATAATAATATTTTCGTTAATTCAAACAATCCGGTTGAGAAACCGCAACCGGTACAGTGTACAATTATGCAATTGAAACAATTCACAAGAACACAAATGACAGAAGACATAAATCTTAACTACTAACAGAACAGACAGCCTGCAATAGGCCTATATACACTGTCACTTTGTCACTTTGTCACTTTGCACGTAATTTAGACTTGTGCGGCGTGTGATGTCATTATTATTATTATTATCATTATTATTATTATTATTTTTTTATTTTTTTATTACCCGAGGTATCTATAATCCCTCAGGTGTCAGATATTAATAAGCAATGTTTACTCTGGAGTGGCCATCCTTGTCAAGATCTGGAAGAACAAAAGTGCTGTGGAACGCAACAGCGTTGAAACGTTGGATTACAACGGACAGGCGCTGGAACAAGAAACTGGTTTCTCTTGGGTCGCCCGAAATTTGGCCCAAGAGACGACCCAGGTCGGCAAGAAAGGCCAGACCCTTGGCGTTATTATTATTATTATTATTATTATTATTATTATTATTATTATTATTATTATTATTATTATTATTATTATTATTATTTTGGGTCCTCTAACTTTCGGCGGAATCGCCGGGGCGCGTATTCGTAGACCCTACAGTGCTACGGGTCCAATGCTGTGAGGAGCCAGTAGAAACACGAGTTATAAATAGCGTGACCTAGTTTCTGGCTTCCGTCGTCACTGGTAACAAAATGGCTACCGAGGGCGCTCCTTTCAAATGGCTGCCAGAAAATTTTCGTAATTGCGTCGTTGAGTACAACGCGAACGACGATGGCGGTTTCCAAGCGACAGTGCGAACGAACGCGGCAACGAAAGAGGATATGGCGCAGTGGCTGAGCGATTTCGAACTCCGTACGAAGAGGAAGTGGCAGTGCGATCAACCTACCCCAATGTACTGCGGGTGCAAGCCGCATTTTCTACCGATCCCAGGACATTACAGCAAATAATATCGGACAACAAGCACAGTATAAATAATTACAAGTAATTTATCGTTTTAGCGTTCTAAATTATTTTATATACATTGGCATTTTACTACCAATGTTCAGGATTACTGTCACCAATCCAACTTCTATTTACGCAAGAAGTTTATTCATCAATCCAGCGGCTCCAGAGTCCAGCCTCATTTTAAGCAAGAATTATTTTTAATCAATCCATCTATTTAGAATTATTTTCATCAATCCAATTTCTATTTAATCAAGAATTATTTCAATCAATCCAACTTTTATTTAAAATTACACTGTATGGGCGAATAATATTATTTAGAACGCTAAAACGATCAATTGCCTGATTTCTCCAATAATTTTGCTGTACTCTCCTGGGATCGGCGAAAATGCGTGCGGGCCGAATCCCCGAAACCGGAATCCCGAAAGGCATTTCGGCGTAAATTCGGCCGGATCCCCGAAATTGATTTTCTAAGTCCGACCCGAATGAATATAATAAAAAAATAAACATCTGAATAGGCAGCATATCGATATACATCAAGGCCACGCTAAGTCTATGTCATGTTTACAATTTAATAGCTCGGCCGCTTTCTAGAAAACTGTTTTCGGGGAATCGGGCTTTTGTCTGTTTTCAGCGTTTCGGGGATTCGGGCTGACCCCTGTACAGCGACTGTCTTACCGCATTGACTACGTCTGCCAACACAGTTCGTTGAACAAAATCGACACAAAACGAGCTTCAAAGAACTGCAGTTGTTCGGCAAAGCTCACTCAGAAGGTGAACCTATACTAGTCACGAAGCGGACGAGGCAGGTTAATCCACATGTCAGGGTAGGTCTACATAAGTTTCGAGGTAAACCCGTAGTTTAGGTTGGTAAATTATTTTATATCGTCAAATTACAATGGAAGCTGGATTAAAGAAAAAAATTGTTTCACGAACTCAAAGTGGAATTGATGAAACCATTTCTGTCTTTAAATAGAAGTTGGATTGATCGAAATAATTTTTACCATAAATAAAAGCTGGATTGATGAAACTAAGTTTTTGATGCAATAGAAGCTAGAATGATGAAAATATTTGTTGCCTTAAGTAGAAGCTGGACCCATGACAATAGTTCTTTGCTTAAATAAAAGTTCCATTGATGAAAAATATTTTGTTGGTTAAATAGAAGTTGGATAATTTTTTCATTAAATGGAAGCTGGATTGATGACAAAAATTCACAATGAAATGAAAGCGGGATTGATGATAGTTATCATGGACATAGGTAGACTGCTTACTTATCAACGTCAAGGACGGCATTGAAGATATTCAAATAATTTACCAACCTAAACTACGGGATAACCAGTTTCGGTTCTGTGATCTGGTTAGATGGAGACATGGACTATTAGATAAACTGGTTTAATTTCTAATACCAGGCTAACAGTAATGTATATGAAACAGAAAGCAGAAAATGGTCAATCAGAGTTGCTCTGTTAGACTTCTGTGGATATTTTGTAGGACTTTTATCATGATTACATAAATATTATATATTCAATTTGGGCATGTGTATGTCTAATCCATTATCTTTGATTACATTTATGTCAGATTATCTTTAAGAACTACAGTTCTCAACTCAGTTCAAAATTTGTGCCTATTAATATTGGTTATGAGATGTGAATTGAAATTGTGTTCTTAATGAGATTTCTGCCTATCAGGAATGAGTATGGGATGTGAAGCCAATGCGCCATATCCTCTTCTTGTTCCACTCAATGTATTTTTGGAAAAACATATATATCCGCTAAAAAAAAAATAGAAAAACATAGACACGGTTTTTAAGGAATTGCGTGTAAAATCAGAGCTTTTGTTGAGCGTGGAGGTCCCAAAAAGTCCAAATGTTGACAAAAAAACGTCATCACATTCCAAAAATATCACTCATATCGAATAACAATTGCTGAAAAAGTACTTTTTTATAGAAATTACTCAAAAAAACTAACTTTTTAGCTTCCATGAAAAAAAACATAGATTTCTGGGAAAAAAACATAGAAACATAGACGAGGCCAAAAAAACATAGATCTTGGAGGAAAAACGTAGGAGTGGTAACACTGCTCTTCTTGTTCGCTTACAGCCAGTCTGTAATACCTATACGGTTATCACCAACCAATCGCATTACTTCTCCATGTATCTTTCAACGGACTTAGCATTCAGCAAGTTTCCACTTGATGGTTATGGTTAGTAAATGAACAATTTAAGACGACATGTTATGATAGGTCACTGTTTTTTCTATTAATTGGTAGGTTAACTGGTTCTGTTGCAGGATGGTTTGCCAGGAGTCATTGAACTTGTAAATATCCACAATCACTCGTTGAAAACCGCAACAGCCCTTTTGCATCTTCCGCCCACTGCTAAAACTCGTGATCAGTTCAACGAGTACTTTGCCAATGGCATGGGTGTCTCTGAAGCGACAAGATACCACACGAGTGTTCTTGAGCTGCGGAGTGACGTTAGTGAGGCACTGCTGGCTGGTGGGTCAATCAACCCAAAGTACACCACATTTCGCTGGTGGCATGATGAGTGGCGACGATGCAATCTTGGACCACGGACTGGCACAGCTGTATTGGAGGTTAGGGCTCTTTCTTTGCACATTCCAATCAGTACTTCAGTAGGTCTTTATAAGTATGGGTAATAAGTACTGATTTTAAATATTGTGGCTGGATTGAGTTCAAAATTCTATAAAATATGAGCCCAATTTGAGATTAATTCTTTGCTGAACAGGAAGCTGATGTAAATATTTAAGGCATGGGTAATATGTTCATATTTGGATGGATATAGTTATGGTTGTAGCCAGTGATTTTTCATTAATGGAAATAGGAATTAGAAGTTAAATTATCAATTTCTGTTAACTACAATAAGAACGAAAATTAGGAATTATTTTGAAAACGAGAATAGAACAAGAACAAAACTATGCTACAGAGAACGGAAATATGAACAGAAATAGGAATTATTTTCAGAACTGAAATTTCACTGACTGTGGCCAGAGTTCTGAACTCTGTGCAGCTTCAGCATGTTTGACTTACTGATACCAGTAACTAGTGTTGTTTTCGTTAACGATAACTAAAATGAAAACCTTCGTTAACGAAAACAAAAGGTTATAGTTAACTAAAACTAAAACGAAAACTAGAGGAATAACGATAACTAAATAAAAACTAAAACTAAGCCAGTGGAAACTAATAATAACGAAAACACATAACGAAAACCAAAACGAAAACACATAACGAAAACCTAGCGTCTTAGGATATTCAATGTTTTTGGATATACGTGTTTTATAATCAGCACTGCGTTCGGTAATCTTCCGATCTTTGGAATTTTATAAGATGTCCGAACTAAATTTAGGTGGTAGACTTAAAACTAGTGGTGTATGGGACTGTTTTAAGTATCGATTAGAAAAAGATTGTAGCGAGTGAATCCTTTTTGGTGCTAAAAGCTGTATACGGAAAAATATTGCCAGACTCGGCGAAATAACTAAAACTAATAATAACTAAAACCCCTAGCATGTAAAACTAATAATAACTAAAACTAAAACTCATGGCAAAACTAAAACAACACTACCAGTAACAAGACAGACTTTATAGTTATCTGCATTGTTATTTAAGTTTCGGTTTACTTTTCAGTTTCAGTTTTAGTTACGGTATATTTTAACTTTCCAGTTTAGTTTTAGTTATAGTTTTCAAATCTTTTAAGTTTTAGTTTAGTTTCAGTTTTCAGAACTTTTCAGTTTTAATTTATAGTTATTTAAGCATTCAACAGAAGCAATTCAATGTCATTTTTTTATTAGTGACATTTATTTTGATTATCAAGAACAACATATCTAATTAATTCATGTTTGCATGCTATTGAGCTGCAGTTTGAAGCACTCACCGCTAACCATTGCAGGCATGTCTGCCACTCAGTTTGTGCGCCACACAGAAAAAATTAATTCAGTTTTCAACTTTCAGTTTTAGTTCTAGTTTTGTACTTTTCATTTTAGTTTTAGTTTCAGTTCACAGAACTTTTCAGTTTCAGTTTTAGTTTCAGTTAACTTAAATAGAACTTTTCAGTTAACGATAAAGTTACTTTCAGTTTTAGTTAACTTAAATAACACTGGTTATCTGCGATTGGCAGTTGGTTTATTAAGGATATTACTTGATGCGAGAAACGTTTATTGTCAGGATACTTTATACTTTTTAACTGTGTTTATGAGATGTCTGTACACCAAAGTGCGATTAGCAATTGGTTAATAAAGACTTACTTACTTACTTATTTACATGTAGGTAACTGGAAACCAATGTGTTTGCCAGAGATATCCTTGTAGACATGGGAACCTAATGCCTAATTATGCCACGAATGAACAGATTTTGATGTCTTACAAATACTAATTACATACTATTAAATTAAATACTATTTACAGGCCAGTGAGAAACATGTTAGATCTGAAAAAAAAACCAAGAGGTGTCATTACTGGCTTTTTGTACACTGTAGGTGTTGGAGGAGAAGCTGGAGTCCTACAGAGAACTCGGTCATCACGTCGCACTGCATAAGGATCCTCTGGCAGTTGTCATCGTGACCCAAATTATGCAACGTGCCAACGCACTTAAAGAAGCCTCGCAGTTTGCATTCGCCGACTCAGCGGCCAGTTGCGACTGTGAGAACCACTCACTGACATTCATATTGGCGCCCTGTGCAGCTGGAGCCATTCCACTGGGCATCATTATCACTGCCAGCCAATCAACTGCTGACTACAGTCTAGCCTTCAGTCTGTTCAAAGCAGTCACTGAACCAGATTCGTTTGGTGGTAAGGGTCACCCGCTGACATTTGTTACCGACGACAGTGATGCTGAGCAATGCGCTTTGCATGAAGTGTGGCATGAAAGCCAAACGAGACTGTGTCTGTTTCACGTCCAGCAGGCTGTCTGGCGTTGGCTTTGGGATGTCAAGCACAACATACTGAAGTTGGATCGGAAATTACTTATGCAGTCCTTTCAGCATTTGGTTCGTGCCACAAATGTCAATGATGTCAACAATGCATATGCACAGGAAATGGACAGCGGTTTGTGGACAAAGTACCCGCAGTGGAAGCAGTACATGGTGTCATACTGGGAACGTCGGCAGTTGTGGTGTATGGCTTGGAGGGACAGTACAATGTTGGGCCACAACACAAACAATTACTGCGAGTCCACAATACGACTCTACAAAGACATTGTTCTTGGAAGGTGCAAAGCTTACAATATTGTCACACTAGTTGACTTCACCTGCACCATCATGGAAGACTACTACCGCGGCAGGCTTCGTCTGTTTTCTCAAGCTCGTGTCCACAAGCCTCGATTGATCCTGGAGAGTCTAGTGCGGAAGGCGGCTTACATCAGTCCTAGTGACATTGTTAACACTGATGACATGTACTCGGTACCCAGCGAAAAGAACACCAGTGCGCCAATTGAAGACCATGTGTTCTACACTGTAAACTGCAGGACAGTTCTGCAAGCACCAAGCCGCTGTTTGGAAGCACACTGGAGCTTCGATGCCATCGATGCCACCAATATCCTCAGAGGATCGCCACCAAATGGCTGTCCTTGCACTCGGCGAGCATGCAGAAGATGTTTCGTTTTACGCAGACTTCCAGCAGCCCATGGAAACTCCATCCGTTAATACCACAGCAAGTTGTTCGTCAGCTACTCACGTGACAGTACAAGCACCACCTGAGGTTGCAGATGATGTCACTCACCCCAGATGTCAACAACAGAGAAGTAATTGAAAAGATGTGTCAGTTGAATGAACGCTTTCAGTCAACTCCTGCTGCAACAACAAAGATTTTAAAGCGTCTGAACCACATCACAACAGCAACTCAGTGGGAAACCTTCTTGCAAACACAAGGCGCTGGTGTGAGTTGCGTCTACCGCAGTGGTTCAACCATACGCGTTCTAAAGCCATACATCACTTAGCCGTTCGACCTGCTGTCCAATTTGCAGTGATTTCACTTTTTGGGGGCTGAGCCGCAGTGGGGGGGCTAGCACCCCTAGCACCTCCCTGGCGCCGCCACTGACCGCAGTGGTTCAACCATACGTGTTCAGTCAACATCACTTAGCCGCCGTCGACCTGCTGCCTAACGAGGAAGCAGACGTATTGCTGCAGGGAGGCCACCGCTGACTGCACTGCAGCATCATCATCAGAAGCGTCGACATGGACTGAGTCTGAATGTTGCTTTAAACCAGCCCAATGCAAAACAGCATGGAAAAAGCCACTGAAAACTTAACTGCAAGCTCAATTTTAAACAAATCCTCTCGGAACAGGTTGCAAAGGCACAGATTAAGCACATGGGTTGTATATTTTAAGATTTCAGCACCTAGGGTCAAACCTTTTCTAATGGCGGGCCAGTGGCAATACTTTCCAGCAAGTGGCGGGCCAGGGTGCCGAAGGCTCCGAGCAAAATGGGGGCAGGGATCTGGAAGGGGCTCGGTGAGATATTTTTGCAAAACTAAATTTTAAGTGGTGCAATTTTAGCATACCAAGGCTTATAAAATCTTAATTTTGATCTTCATTATCAGTCACGAACAGTACATGATCTGTATCTTGGCTTAACAAGCGCCATCTTTGAGTATTTTTGCTCGCCCAGGTTTGAGCTCGCAAACAAACACAACATTCGAGCAGCATGTGTTCGTAAATGAGGAAAAGTTTCTCTGGGCAGTTGCTGATAAAACACATGCACTCTGTACTCGTGACTTTGGTTTTCAATGCTGTGTTACACTGCAAATCAACGAGCTCCATTAGTAACAAACTTAGAACAGTCGCAGAATGGATTCCAAATGGATTGCTGAACAGCTGAAATTGGTCATCTGTCTGAATGCGGAGAATCGTTTTCTAAATGCATCAAGTATAATGTATGCCATATTTAGCAGAGTCGGCATGATTCTTAGCTTCGTTCATGTGTTCAAAGTGTTTGCGCAAGTTACGAAGCCCACAGCTGAAGTTTTATTTAGAATGCTCATATCAAATCATATGCTTCAGCAAATGGAAATAGCGCAGTATAAATAACTACATTATAATTATTTATACAGTAGTAATATCTTTACATTGCAGCTTAACATTAAGTGTATTTGGTATTGACTGTGGAAAATTAAAAAATTCGAACTTTTATTCTCAAATTTTGTAGTCGTTAGGCACATGGCCGCGGGCCAGAAAACAAATCATCGGCGGGCCAGAAATGGCCCGCTGGCCTGCTGTTTGACATCACTGCCCTAGGGTGTGATATGTTCTTTTGTTGGCTTTGTGGAGTCTGACTCGGTTGAGTGGCAATTCTTTTATCTGTGTTGTGCAATATTCAGTACTGATACTGCTGTGCTATCTCAGTATTTGGTTTGATTTCTACATGTTTTGAAAACTCATTGCATTTACGATTCTTGTTGAGCTTAGAGACTTCTTGCTAATTGGCTTTTTTAATTGTTTTGTTTGAGTCCTTGTACTGCTACAAAGGTGCTGTTTTATATAATAATTTCACTGTTTTAAAATACAACAATGACACGTGTTACAAAATAGAGATTATGAATGGAAAGTTCTTAAAGTTATCGTTTATAGCTTTATTGAAATGAGGGAGTTTTAGGGACAGCAAGGCTGTTGATATAAGGTTATTTGGAGTGGTTGTCTATAAGAGTTATTATTCCATAAAAGCCCTTTACACCCCTCCACGCTGTCTGCATCATTTTAAAATTTTCTAATTATATTATCCATTATCACTCGTGTAGAATCATGTTAGCATTTCTGCGTTTTTGTCAGATTGATTTTCTCAATAAAACGAATATTCATGTTCCCCATCTAGTGTTTATCTTACTTACTTCTACGGAAGCCAAACTAGGTCATGCTATTTATAACTCGTATTCTATTGGTCGCCAAAGCGTTGGACCCGTAGCACTGTAGGGTCTACGAATACGCCGCCGGGCCCTACCCATCGATATCTATATTTAGAACCCACGCGGTTGCGTATTCAGCGTATTCCTAGGGATGGGCCAGCCTTTGCCGTCGCCTCCACCGTCCCTGCCGTCGCCTCCACCGTCCCTGCCTGTTGCCTCCACCGTCCCCCGCCATCGCCTCCACCGTCCCCGCCGTAGCCTCCACCGTCCCCGCCATCGCCTCCACCGTCCCTGCCGTAGCCTCCACCGTCCCCGCCGTCGCCTCCACCGTCCCCGCCATCGCATCCACCGTCCCCGCCGTAGCCTCCACCGTCCCTGCCGTCGCCTCAACCGTCCCCTGTTGCCTCCACCGTCCCTGCTGTCGCCTCCACTGTCCCCGCCTTCGCCTCCACTGTCCCCGCCGTTGCCTCCACTGTCCCCGCCGTCGCCTCCACCGTCCCCGCCGTCGCCTCCACCGTCACCGCCGTAGCCTCCACCGTCCCCGCCTTCGCCTCCACCGTCCCCGCCATCGCCTCCACCGTCCCCTGCCGTAGCCTCCACCGTCACCGCCGTCGCCTCCACCGTCCCCGCCATCGCCTCCACCGTCACCGCCGTCGCCTCCACCGTCCCCGCCATCGCCTCCACCGTCCCCGCCGTTGCCCTCCACTCGTCCCCGCCATCGCCTCCACCGTCACCGCCGTAGCCTCCACCGTCACCGCCGTCGCCTCCACTGTCCCCGCCTTCGCCTCCACCGTCCCCGCCATCGCCTCCACCGTCTCCGCCGTAGCCTCCACCGTCCCCGCCATCGCCTCCACTGTCTCCCCGCCGTAGCCTCCACTGTCACTGCTGTTGCTCTCCACCGTCCCCGCCGTCGCCTCCACCGTCCCGCCTTCGCCTCCACCGTCCCCGCCGTTGCCTCCACCGTCCCCGCCGTCGCCTCCATCGTCACCGCCGTAGCCTCCACTGTCCCCGCCGTCGCCTCCACCGTCACCGCCGTAGCCTCCACCGTCACCGCCGTCGCCTCCACCGCCCCCGCCTTCGCCTCCACCGTCCCCGCCATCGCCTCCACCGTCCCCGCCGTAGCCTCCACCGTCACCGCCGTCGCCTCCACCGTCCCCGCCGTCGCCTCCACCGTCACCGCCGTCGTCTCCACCGTCCCCGCCGCCGCCTCCACCGTCCCCGCCGTCGCCTCCACCGTCACCGCCGTGGCGTCCACCGTCCCCGCCGTCGCCTCCACCGTCCCCGCCGTAGCCTCCACCGTCACCGCCGTCGCCTCCACCGTCACCGCCGTGGCATCCACCGTCCCCGCCGTCGCCTCCACCGTCCGTCCGCGCTGTCGCCACCACACCTTCACCGCCGTCGCCTCCACCGTCCCCTCCGTCGCCTCCACCGTCACCGACCTCGCCTTCGCCTCCATCGTCACCGCCCTCGCCTCCACCGTCCCCGCCGTGGCCTCCACCGTCCCCGCCGTTGCCTCCACCGTCCCGCCGTCGCCTCCACCGTCCCCGCCGTCGCCTCCACCGTCACCGCTGTCGCCTCCACCGTCCCCGCCTTCGCCTCCACCGTCCCCGCCATCGCCTCCACCGTCCCCGCCGTAGCCTCCACCGTCACCGCCGTCGCCTCCACCGTCCCCGCCATCGCCTCCACCGTCACCGCCGTCGCCTCCACCGTCCCCGCCATCGCCTTCCACCGTCCCCGCCGTTGCCTCCACCGTCCCCGCCATCGCCTCCACCGTCACCGCCGTAGCCTCCACCGTCACCGCCGTCGCCTCCACCGTCCCCGCCTTCGCCTCCACCGTCCCCGCCATCGCCTCCACCGTCTCCCGCTGTAGCCTCCACCGTCCCCGCCATCGCCTCCACCGTCCCCGCTGTAGCCTCCACCGTCCCCGCCGTTGCCTCCCACCGTCCCCGCCGTCGCCTCCACCGTCCCCGCCTTCGCTCTCCACCGTCCCCGCCGTTGCCTCCACCGTCCCCGCCGTCGCCTCCATCGTCACCGCTGTAGCCTCCACCGTCCCCGCCGTCGCCTCCACCGTCACCGCCGTAGCCTCCACCGTCACCGCCGTCGCCTCCACCGACCCCGCCTTCGCCTCCACCGTCCCGCCATCGCCTCCACCGTCCCCGCCGTAGCCTCCACCGTCACCGCCGTCGCCTCCACCGTGCGTCCCCGCCGTCGCCTCCACCGTCACCGCTGTCGCCTCCACCCGTCCCCGCCGTAGCCTCCACCGTCACCGCCGTCGCCTCCACCGTCACCGCCGTGGCATCCACCGTCCCCGCCGTCGCCTCCACCGTCCCCGCTGTAGCCTCCACCGTCACCGCCGTCGCCTCCACCGTCACCGCCGTGGCATCCACCGTCCCCGCCGTCGCCTCCACCGTCCGCGCTGTCGCCACCAACCTTCACCGCCGTCGCCTCCACCATCCCCTCCGTCGCCTCCACCGTCACCGACCTGCCTTCGCCTCCATCGTCACCGCCCTCGCCTTCACCGTCCCGCCGTATCCACCGTCCCCGCCGTAGCCTCCACCATCACCGCCGTCGCCTCCACCGTCCCCGCCGTAGCCTCCACCGTCACCGCTCTCATCCACCGTCACCGCCGTCGCCAACAACCTCCACCCTCGTCGCCCACCAACCTCCTCCGCCGCCGTCGCCACCACCGTCACCGCACCTCCACTGCCGTCGCAAATGGTATTTTTGGGTCCCCTAACTTTCGGCGGCATCGCCGGGGCCCTACGCGGTTGCGTATTCAGCGTATTCCTAGGGCCGGGCCTGCACCGGCTTCGCCAACATCCACCGTTGTCGCATCCACCGTCACCGCCGTCGCCACCAACCTCCACCGTCGTCGCATCCACCGTCACCGGCGTCGCCACCAACCTCCATCGTCGTCGCATCCACCGTCACCGCCACCAACCTTCACCGTCGTCGCATCCACCGTTACCGCCGTCGTACATGTGACCTAATTAAATCTTCCAAGGCTTACGAAAGGACCATAAGAGCAAGATTTTAGAGTCGTTTTAATTATTGGTGCTTCTTTACCTCTATTCTGTAAGCGCTGGAAAACCAGTTTGTTTCATACTGTTTTCTGCTGTAGGCCTAAGGTTGAACACGCCTTTGATGAGTCTCTTACAAAGGCGCTAGCCTAAGCCTCAGTGGTTACAATTACAGTTGATAGGTAGTTCATGTAATTAGCAACAGAAGGGAGGTAGTCAAGCCATGGTCAGCTTATCACATAATTATTGTTACCATCAATCAGTTGACAGGTGAAGTGACTCACGTCAAAGTCAAAGTCAGTCATCCCTTTTTCTGTAGTGATGTTTTACATTTCATTCAATATAATAATAATAATAATAATAATCTTTTCTATATTAAGCGGCCAGACAACGCGCTGTTAACAATACATTTACATGTTATGCAATTTAAATCTGCAACTACTGACAGAACAGACAGCCTGCAATACACGGCGCTAATAGCAGTCTACAACGCATACCCGCCCTACGGGGCTCGAACTGGGTACCTCTCGCTCTCCATGCCAGCGTGTTATCCAATGCGCTATCGGGCCCTCCCCCAATGACCACCACTCACTCTACTATAGTGCCAGACATAACTAACTTGCCATCATTTCCATGGGTATTAAATTGGACCCAAGTGGGCTCTGTCCTGGTCCCATTTGGATCTGTTTACATCAAAATAGTTCATACACTTCATGTTATATATTTTAATCAGAGAAACTCGCAGAATAATTGAAGATCGTTCAGATCACAATGAATGAAGCACTAAATTTACAAAACAAAATCACATCAACACTAACAAGAAAACAAAACTGAAAGTTAACCGATATGCGTCATGCTACCAAACCCATGACATTGTCATTGTTGCAAAAGTCAGACATTCGACATAACTTCTGACAGAGAACCTGGCTCCAGATAAGGCCTATTAAGGTCATATTATCAGTGGCGTAACAAAGGGTTTCAGCGACCAGGGGCAAAAGTTGATGCTTGCGCCCTTTTTAATTTTCTTGTCGACTTTTAATCGTTCTTATCACAGTAGGCTACTGTGTACCACTGAAATCTAATTTTGCACCCCCTTGTGCTGCCCTCCTTCGTTACGCCACTGGGTCAGATGAAACCCAAGCTAAATTCCTAAAACAACGTACAAAAATAGTGGAAAGGTCGTTTGTAAATGAGTAAGTTGTAAATTAACAGTAAAACCAAAAAGTGAAACAGTGCTCAAGGTGAAACATTTTCAGAACAAACCAAAAATAACTGGAAACTGAGGCATTGTGATGCTCATTTCAAATTATGGGGAGCAGTAAATGCAAAGGCACAATGGGAGACATTGGGGTTACAGAGATGAATGTGATAGAGCAAGAATGACAAACTTAAATACATGGGACTTCGAATGTCACTCAGTAAGGTTACATTATTATTACATTTTTCACCAGACCAATTTAACCCAAACAGGAAATATGCTGCAAGTATAGCACAAATCCACAGTTCTACGCAACTGAAAACATTCAAGTGCATCAAAATCTCATGATAATCTGCTAGTTCTTAGTCATAATGACTACAATAAGTTTGCTAAATAGTGTGTGGAATGACTACTGGAAAACTTAAGGCAATCTGGACAAATGTTGAAGAAATCACAAGAAACAGCTACAATGGCAACAAAATGGCAACATGCTACAAAATAACAATTCAGCACAAAACTTGTAACAAGAAAAAATCTGCATATATTAGAATGTTGTCGTGTAAACCATAATATTGGCAAATAGTGGCAGCAGTTAATACCGGATTTTATTACGATTGATATGTCTCACATTTAAGCATTGATAAATAATAAATATAACTACTGGTAATGTGTATGGAAATATTAAAACAATCACAAATACAGAGACCAAATCCTTCATCTACCTTCCCTAGCAATTTCTACCTTTCAACTTTGAAAGTTGTGGTGTTACAGGTGTTTTCGTGTGCCCACAATAAACGAATATAATAATAAAACTTATTCCAACATTTATTATGCTAGCATGTGTCATATGTTACGACAGCATAGATATGTTAAACTGTTCAATGAACAAGATATATACATACACTTTTCACGTAACTTGATTGAATATAAATGTCGTGCACTACATCTTGCCTAAGATATTTTCTACCAAAAGCTTGAAAATGTTCTCTTTTACAGAGCTTGGGCTCTAAGCGATACCAAATAGATGTTTTCTACACCATGTGCTATATGGTCAATGCCAACTGGAAAGTCCAATAATAATACATTTAGTAACTAACACATGGCATAACATGCTATACATGTATGCCTAACAGCAGAACATAGAATCACAAGCAAGCCACAACAGCAATTGCGTGATATGATGTCAGTCATATGTTGGTCAAAGATAATGTATAGGTAGAGACATGCATCCAAAAACATGGCAAGCACAAGTATTAAAACAAGTTCTAAGAATAAAAAACAGTAAAATATAATCTAGTTTAGCATAAGACACTTCTTTGTACATTCTGTGATTAACAAAATCTCAACAGCTGAAACCAACGTATGCTTCTGGTTTTTCACATTTTCTCAAAATGTTTACAGTATTCAGCTACAGAGACGCATCACAGACTAAATTCCTGATTTAGAAAAAAAACGGAAAATATTGCACTTACGAATAATGTCAACAGAATGATTATTAATGGCTGTGCCAGAGTACTATAAATCAAGAGAATTGTAATGTAGGACACACAGTAACAATGTAACACAAAGGACCTTGCATGTATTTCATTTCGACGAGTTATATGGGTATAACCGGGATTGCAAACATTTCTACAGAACAAATTTTCTAAGACAATATAAGTTACAACAGCAAGTGCTTTCAATCTCACAAGTTAACGGAATGGACGGTCACAATTGTGCCAATTTCAGTATGCAAATATTCAACATCATATTATTAATAAGAGTTCTTTAATAATTATATCCGAGATCAAATGATGGAAACAAAACACAAAAGAGAAGGGAATACATGTTTAATGGACACAAGTACACCAGATGTTTATTATAACACCATCTGTGATTGGTTCAGCACTGAGTGGTGCTATATAAATTTAGATACAATACAATACAATCTCTGGGAGCTAAATCAATGTATGCATGTAAATGGTCATTTATATAGCACCATAAAAGTGCCTCATGAAGGCACTAAACCCGAGTTTAACCACCTTATAATGTGGTCACGTTAAAACGAGTTTATTGTCTGTATGTAAATTAATTTTGGGATCAAAGTTATATCAGAATTCATGCAATATTTAGCAAAGCGTGTTATAATGAAACTCTGGTGTATCATGATAGGTTTCCAATTCTGTAGTCAGAACCTTCGTTGAATTAGAAAAGTTGGATAAGTGCTGAAGCTGTTAAAAGCCTCGAGTCTCATTTGAGTCACATGAATTCGAACAATATAACACACAACTTGAGGAAAAGCAACCATGATCCTATTGTTCCAATCCTCTAGTCAAAACTTTTGTTGAATTACAAAACTTGGATAAGTGCTGAAGTTGTTAAAAGCTTCGAGTCTCATTTCAGTCTCATGATGCGAATAGTGTAACACAACTTGCGGAATAGGAACATTTTCACCGAGATATGCAATAAATTCAGTGTACTGTTCACATCGATTTTTAGTACATCAAGAAAGACTATACACACGCCACATCCTACGAACTGCGTCAATATTAGATGCTACGGTCCACTCTCAGGTAAAGGACTGATAAGTAGTGAAGCTACTGTTCACAAAAGCATTCACAACACACATAAATTATTATCATTGCATAACCACGTACAATTCTATTAGAAATATATCTCAACAATAGCCTCTAATTGCATCGATATATTAATCTCTGTGGCCATATAGATTGTGTAATAATACTTAATACTACAGATAATAATAAGTGTGCTTCATTTCAAGAGGATTACTTCTCCTGGATGTTGCAAAGTTTCAACTATAATAACATATTTAAATGGTCACATATTACTAAGCAAAATTATTACTTACAGCTAAGTTTTGAGTTTTGCCTGCAACATGTAATCTGATATATTTCTTCTCCAGTCAGAATCTTTGTAACCTTAATGGAGTTAACATTTTATTGTATTTTATTATAATGAAAATTATTTTAAATTCTACATCAATATCCCTGTGAATTTTTACATGGAATTAGCAAGCTTCTTAATTATTTTGATGAATTTTTTAAATTCAAACATAAAAACGTTCATTGTTGCTATGGTTAATTTGCACCTCTCAATGTTATATCAAATATGTCAAACCTTGGGAGTCAAATTAGGTTATTCAAAAATACTTCACTATACAGCAGAAACTTACTACAATGCTATCTTTGAGAGCCAAATCAAACACCCCAGAACAAGGAGGTTGTGCTGCAACAAGTTAATTTTCTGTAAGTGCACAATATTTGAGATCTATGTATCTCACGATAGCCAAATCAGAATTCTTGTGCTATAGCAAAGCGCATTATAACAAGTCTCTAGTGTATTTCATTTGCAAAACTACTCTTGCATGCAGTCCAACACATTCACAGTTCTTTGATTTTCTTCAGTGTATTAGAACGGAAGCCGCCGAGGAAACTGTGAGAACGATGTGCAGTGGGGAAGAGGCCTGGAGTTGCTACCAAGCTTTCGAAACTCATCTTCACTTTAACCTTCACTGCGTTTTCCAAATTAAGCATGACTGTAGATTCTTTTTGGCCACCTAGTTCAACAAAACATTTAGCAAATATATGACTGACTAACGAACTCGATTGTAAACTGACACAGTTGGATATAAAACACTGAACTCCTAATCAACCACTTACACATACATTAAAACAGTAAAGCTGTTAATTTATTTACAAATTCACTACACCTATTGCGAGTTCAATGACATTAAATTTGAATCTGAGGAGAGAGACAGGCGTGCACTAACAACTTTTGTCCACTGTCCCTACACAGTCTGTCCCGAAGGCTCTAGTCTGCAGTCCTTGGATTAGAGACTCAGCACACTAGTAAATAGACGAGTGTGCCAAACAGACAGAAATGATTTACTTCAGCTGAACAAATTATCATTATTATTATTATTATTGTTGTTAAACACTACAGTTAAATACAGCTACAATGGAAACTTTTACAATGAGAGCTTTGGAAGCTACATTAAAACACTTTTAACGATGCTGTTTTCTAAAGAAGAGCTAAATTTTGAATCTATGTCCCTGGCCACATTATATCAGAATTCATGTTATAACGAAGTTTGTTTTAAGGAAGCTCCAGTGTGCCATCAGATAAACATTGAAGATGTTGCTTAGTTTATACAGCACCGCATTAAGGAGCACATGTGCATAGCACGAGTGCATTCATCTGGACAAATTAGAGCAAAACATAGTCTGTTACAGTCTCTCAATTGTATTTAATTTCATTTGGAAAGACTGCACTGGTTACCCGTGCAAATTTCATACATTTACATAGAATGTTCAGCGGTCAAAGTGTTAAGGAGCTTTGTGTCTCAGTATCTTCCATTCCTGATCGCAGATTCCTCCACTCTGCTGTGCAAAACGATTTGGTTGCTCCACTTGACTGGACTTCCATGGTCCAGTAAAGAGGTCTTCCTATGGTCGGCACATTATCCAGGAATAAGTTGCCTAGCAATCTGTAATATGAACCCCTCAGCCTCTCTTTGCCTCTTTCCACTTTGAAGACCATTTTGTTCGACTGTGGTTTCACTGTATTAGGCCAGGAGCACCTCTGATGAGTACATCTTGAAACTGACTAACTGAGCTATATAAATTTGCAATTACGATTACAATATCCTTTGTCACAGATCTTATGGCAGCTAACAAAGGGCAATTGAGTCATAGAATTGGCTAAACATGCATTTAAATCAATTTTAATACATTTTTTGGGATTTAGGTGATCAAACCAAAAAGAGCAATAATTAATAACTTTGGCACCTGCCAGTCCGTGACACTGAAAACTTAATTCCTGCCGGTCTGTGACATTGAAAAGTTTGGGAAGTGCTGCTCTAAAGAACCCACTAAATTGCTTTGCTATTGAACTGCCCAGTATAATTTTGTATAAATTAGCATCTTAACACTACAATACAATACATTGCATAACATATCACCTGCCATCAGGATGCATGCTGTCAATGTGGTCTGAGACTTTCAAACTCAGAAGAGATGGCATGTCTGCATAAAGCCTTGCCTGAGCAGAGCAAAAGTTGTACTTGCCATTAAAGATTTCCGCGAGTGTGAAGCCACGTGTGGCTATGTGGCTGTAGCGACCCGACTTCACGTCAAACACAAGTAGTGATTTCTTGTGCACTCCGTGACCCCGGTCAACCTGTGAGTAAATATGATAATGATTCAACACAATTCCTTTAGTCTATGGCTCCATACATTCTGCGGTTGCCAGTCAACCTGTTATCAAAACAATGCAAAAACGATTCAATATGATTCCTCAGGTGTATGGCTACCCAGCAGACCTGCATAGACACACATTAATAACAGAAATGGGCACATTTCTTTTACCTGATGCTGCAAGTCCCAAACGTCTTCTAGTCACAGAACCCTATGACATAAAAATGCTCTCAATCTACTTTAGATTATCATGCTACAGACACAAACATTTCAATCTATTATTTCTTCAAAAGGACTTGCAGTTATGCTAATTTACGGTCTTCACTAAAGCTGTTTCAAAACTGCATCAAAAGAATTTAGCTGTTGGCAGAACTTCTCACAATTCGGATACTTAAGACTCATCTCCACAGTTCACCTTTTCAATATTTGTCTGGCTTTTAAATTAGACTATACTATACTAAATAACGTGAACAAACAATTTATAGACTGCATATAGTCTAATCCAGAAATAGAGAAAACAATCCTTTAAACTTTCATGCTAGCCAAAATGCGGTTTGCAATTATTGGTCCTACAATAAAGAATAATATTCTATTCTATTCTAAACTGTATTACTACAGTATTACAAGTGCATGCGTAAATTGGGCAGATATCACTTGCCTCAAAACCGACATCCATTTTAATATCAGAAGAAGCATGGAAGCTAGAGGATTTCGTTAATATGTGCCCAGCCTGTGGCTTCTTTGGGTTTTCTTCTGTGCGGCTAAACATAACGAAAAGCAGTTCTCAGTTAAATGCATATCAGATCAATTCAGTGAACAACTATTCAAGTACAATGACCTTTCATAGCACACCCTGTCTATAAACCAATGATTGCTGCTTCAGGACAGCAACTTATTTTCCTGGTCCACGTGCAAGGCTTATGACTGTTCGGCCAAGAGTATACACACTCCCTATATACACGTAATACTTCTGTTAATCAAACGTCCAGAAATGAATATTACTAAAAGCTAATCAACAAAGATGTCAACTCCAAATCAATGTGACTTTTCTCTGAAAACACGATCACAGTAAAAAACATTTATACAGTACCTTTAGAAAGCTGTATGCTTGTCAATTAATGTTAGCACACCGATGCATATATGATCGTGTGTATACATTTTTCTAATAGATAATCTACTGTGCTGATATCATACTGCATCAATTGATGTTTGCATCATGTGAAACTGTAGTAAGACTAACTGAAATCTGATTGGTTATGGAAAGCAGAATGCAGAATTCAGAGCAGAGTGGGTAAACGATGGAAATAGATATTACCTAGCTTCAGCTCTTCTGATTTTACAATGATTTATCACTGTCCAGCCGAATTTACACATCTCTAGAAAATGTAGCAAGCAGGAAAGCCACCAGACGACCTCTCACAAATGAGTGATGTGTTACCTATTTGGACCATACCTGACAAGCCTGACTTTGATGTAAGCATGGGAGACAGCTTCTTGTAATCCCGTGAGACCAATAATATGTCCACGCACTCCATAGTAAAAGTCAGACGATGACAGTACGTCCATAGCTACAAATGAAGTTACAGGTTTTTTTGATTAAGTTTGTCAATCCATCACTACATAATTATGTACTGCATAGTTCTCACAATGCACAAAGCTGCAGCAAAAGAAGCCCAGAGGCACTGTAATAACACACTGCCCGATGTACATATAAATAACAGTAGAAAAAACTATATGGACCTTCTTAGATTCATTGGAGAGCTGTTTTCTTGCACTTTTGTAAGCTCTTAAAATGTGCTTTATAAGTGTTCAGATAGATACATATACTGGTAACATAAAAATAGTGTATTAATAATAATTATATTCGTTTATTGAGAAAGACAACTCCGATTGGCACACCGCAATCAGTTACAATGTCAAAGAGCTTAGGCCTATAAGTGTTCCAAAAGGTGCATGATAGGTCTTGTAGTTTCAAAGTATTACCAAGGTATTACCACGTGTTATAAAAAGATATTTGAAGATTTCAGTTGCACTAGTGCCCCACAGTGAACTCGACTATAAAATGAGAAGACATAGTACTAATAAGCTAACATAATCCAAGGTTATTTTCAAGGTCAAAATCAAGAGAAAATGGCCATAACTCAGCCAAAATGTTGTTTATATGGGCGATTCTTTTACCTGTTCTCTCGGGCCGAGAAGTAAATAAATTATTACAATGAATTAATTAATTAATTGGGGTCACTGATCAATCTAGACTGTCAATGGAAAGATCCTGTGGAAAGGGAAAGGAGTTCAGACAATTAATTGGATATCGTCAAGTGGCAATCCGCCTTCACGCGTGACAAGGCTACAACAATGAAGTTACTAATACTTCACACACAATACAACTGTAATTAGACAAAGCCCTCCTCTTGAAGGTAAGTGACTGCTCTATGTCTTCTGCTCTCAAGTTATATATTCATGTAGAAGAAACAGGCTGTTTATCTGCAGTTTACACCATTGCATTCATTGCTCTTTTTTAGGCAAAGAAGTCTCATTAATGTTTACATCTCTCGCTACTTTAAGGCATTTATTATTTATTATATGTAAGTGAGTAAGTACGTATCTGGTTATTCATATAGCACTTTTAAAGAACTTCTTAAAGGAGCTATATAAGCAACTGTTTTCAGTCTCTTCATCAGGCTGTAGGATAATTTGGCTGAAGCATAGATTATCAATCTAACAGTTGGGTTACGGTAATGTTAGGGTCAGGGTTAAGTTAAGGGTGTACATCCAACGGGTGAACAACGATGCTGTCATATGCAGAAACCCAAGTACACAGTACATGTACATCTGACTCTCTCTCTCTCCCTTGCAATAATATAAGCAAGCAACTTTTTGGAAGTCTGGTCAAATCCACAGAAAGTTTTCTTTAAATAATATAGTTTATTGCATTTGTAAGGATATCACAACAGCAGTCATAGTCTCACAGGGACACTTTGGGCCATGTAAAAAGCTATAAACTTATACCAGATTGGCTCCTGTATCACTAAATAAAAGTGCATTAAAAGCAAGCAAAGCCACTGAAGAATATGCAGTTAGTGAGATATCAAACAATTAGTGAGACTTCAAACAATTACAGTGAGATATCAAACAATTAGTTAGAAATCAAACAATTAGTGAGATATTATTACCACAGTAATAAAAATTAAGCAATAATTATATATTAAACCAAATAAGCAACCAAACCAGTCAATCAATTTAAACAATTGATTGACCAGTTGATCAATTCTGGAGTATTCATGGCAGCAAAAGCAGTCATTCCATATTCATCGTCCTCCTCCTCATCATCATCATCACTTCAGCAGTCAATAACCAAACAATGTTGGTTCATTAAAAGCAGCAAGCAAAGCCATTCAAAACACGATTAATTAATAAAACATAAAAAATAGTCAAGGAGCACTATGTAGGAAAAACATATCCCGTGGGCTCTTTAATGAAAGAAACATGTGTGATACGTCGTTTGAAAGGTATTTTAACATAGAATAAAAAAAGTCATGGTGCCAAGCCAGAATATGCTGCAGGCAGGCACAATTCAAGATGGCGTCCAACATGGCGGAACATTATCGTAGTTAGTCGGATAGATATGCCACATGACCCCAAAAAATTGCAAGAAAACGTTTTATGTTCGTTTTCTGGTGTATTAGGTCTGGAGAATAACATACTAAAAGTTTCTCGAAATCGGACCACGGGATCACCCCCAAAAACGCATTTTAAACAAAGATGGCGGCCAATATGGCGCCAATACAGAAAACCGTATATATCAGGTCATAGGTAAGCTAAATAACAAAATGAAGTGTCAAATTTAACATTATCAAGGTTGAGGAATCGATCTATCATAGTGGCAATAGTGTCGGAATCTTACTATCCAAGATGGCGGCCAATATGGCCGCCAAAACACAAAAATATGTATATATCAGGTCATAGGTAAGCTAAATAACAAAATGAAGTGTCAAATTTAACATTATCAAGGTCGAGGAATCGATCTATCATAGTGGCAATAGTGTCGGAATCTTACTATCCAAGATGGCGGCCAAATATGGCCGCCAAAACACAAAAATATGTATATATCAGGTCATAGGTAAGCTAAATAACAAAATGAAGTGTCAAATTTAACATTATCAAGGTCGAGGAATCGATCTATCATAGTGGCAATAGTGTCGGAATCTTACTATCCAAGATGGCGGCCAATATGGCCGCCAAAACACAAAAATATGTATATATCAGGTCATAGGTAAGCAGGCAGGCACAATTCAAGATGGCGTCCAACATGGCGGAACATGAGAAAAACAGACCTATTTATCGTAGTGGCAATAGTCTTGGAATGTTACGATACTCATTATTTCTTTTATTTAACGGAAAAAACAATGTGTAAACGTAGCAGCTGAGAAAAAATGAACATTCAAAATGTTATTCGTCATCATCACTATTGTCACTGCTGTCTTCGTGACCGTCATATCGTTCCGCTACATTATCGCAGAGATTCTCGTCGCTGTTACATTCACACATTTCTGTGCATGGCAGGTTGTTAGTTCGGCATTTGCATGGTGCCGCACATCTGTTTTTAAGACAAGCACACTTGACCAATTGCAGCAATGCCTCCGGGGAACATAGCGATTCATTCATAACCGGTGACAACCGTCCATCTTCCAATACCCACCCGTGTTCCGTTGGTGATGGAATCGCCGGCATTGCTTTGTCGTCTTGCGCCCAAACAATTGCTTGAAAATTAGCTCTTTTCACTGCTGGTATGAAAGCACCTGTTGTTGGTGGAAGACTGTCTCCAACAGTCTGTTTTGTTGAGAATAAAGACCATCGCAATGCTGCAAGAGTTTTGATCTGTGATTTCGATTTCGGCTGATAAATCTGGCAGTGGAATTCCTCCAAATTGTACAGAGTTTCATCAGTAACAAGATCATTTTTACCTAATGATGCAAAAGAAGAAAGTATTTCATCGTTGGAGAGACTGAATGGTTTCCAGTATGACAGTTTTCCTTTGCCTTTTAAACAACCTGTGGTGTCGCATCCGGAAAGTGCGTGAAATCCGGGTAAAGCTGCAGCTTTCAGTTGCCCAAGTGATGCATATACTTGGCCGATGGATATGTATTCTCCCGAAACAGGAACAAAGAAGGATTCTTTTGGAAGCTTTGGATACCGTCTCACCATCAGCACAAGCACATCAGTGTCTTGTGCAAATATAAAGAATTTCGTCGCTCCTCTTTCCTTGGCATCCAAGCCATGTAAGATCATCTTGGTGTCAGCTTCCTCCTGCGTACTTCGTAGGTACTCGACAGTACCACTTGTTGAAGCTGCTTCATTGCGCCAAGCAACGATACATCTGCACGGCCAGCTTCTTGCTCGGTCGAGTATTTTTTTGAACAAGTAGTGTGTTAGCTCGTCTTTAGTAGTACTGTGTGACAATAGCTTTTTCATCGTAACTGAAGATATATCCGTTGAGTCGCAGATACTGAAACGTGTAGAAACGCCGCCGTGCAATCTTTTGTCTCGCGTAACATTCTTAATTGACTGGTCTCGATATGAATCAAAGACAAGGTGCAATTCCTCATAGTTCCCGTACTTCGTTGCCAACTTGTTCAAGAAGGAATCTGCAAGGTTTGCACAAGTTCTCATGGTATTTGACTTTGCCATAGATTGCAGTTCAGCCATGCAATCAACTATTGCTGCACAGAAACCTGACTCTCCAGAAGAACTCTCGACTGGTTTATCAACTTCCACTGGAGGAAGAGACTTAAGTATGTGAATCAGTCGACTTTTAGCAGGACATTGATGCATAGTACCATCGCACAAAAACATCGATCGGGGCACTGTTGACAGTTCGTATGCTCCGAGAGTTTCGCATAAATCTACATCACGTTGAGATCATGTTGGACGCCATCTTGAATTGTGCCTGCTTGCTTACCTATGACCTGATATATACATATTTTTGTGTTTTGGCGGCCATATTGGCCGCCATCTTGGATAGTAAGATTCCGACACTATTGCCACTATGATAGATTGATTCCTCGACCTTGATAATGTTAAATTTGACACTTCATTTTGTTATTTAGCTTACCTATGACCTGATATATACATATTTTTGTGTTTTGGCGGCCATATTGGCCGCCATCTTGGATAGTAAGATTCCGACACTATTGCCACTATGATAGATCGATTCCTCGACCTTGATAATGTTAAATTTGACACTTCATTTTGTTATTTGGCTTACCTATGACCTGATATATACATATTTTTGTGTTTTGGCGGCCATATTGGCCGCCATCTTGGATAGTAAGATTTCGACACTATTGCCACTATGATAGATCGATTCCTCGACCTTGATAATGTTAAATTTGACACTTCATTTTGTTATTTAGCTTACCTATGACCTGATATATACGGTTTTCTGTATTGGCGCCATATTGGCCGCCATCTTTGTTTAAAATGCATTTTTGGGGGTGATCCCGTGGTCCGATTTCGAGAAACTTTTAGTATGTTATTCTCCAGACCTAATACACCAGAAAACGAACATAAAACGTTTTCTTGCAATTTTTTTGGGGTCATGTGGCATATCTATCCGACTAACTACGATAATGTTCCGCCATGTTGGACGCCATCTTGAATTGTGCCTGCCTGCAGCATATTCTGGCTTGGCACCATGACTTTTTTTATTCTATGTTAAAATACCTTTCCAACGACGTATCACACATGTTTCTTTCATTAAAGCGCCCACGGGATACCATTTGCTCCCTGACTAAAATGAGAAACTAAAGGGCTTGAAAAGTTAAATGACTCCTCTGAGAAGTGCTCAATAGTAAAGACGCCAAGTCATTGTTAATTAGCAACTGCTAATTATAGTGCTGGTGTCAAATGCACAAGCATCAACCAATGGCACATCATGTAGTATATTGTACACGAATGCTTCTATAGCACCAGCCAAAAATAGATTAAAGAAGGCACCCTGTTAGCAGCAGACAGTCTTTTGAAATAATGAATGCTGTAGCTAGTCTGTAAATGGTGATACTGCCTCCTATCAGCTAACAATTTGGAATAAAGCAACCAATGTTTATGTGTTTCATCAATGCACACATCACGAAAGCCGAGCAAGCCCCACTAATATAAGTTACATACGCTTCTCAGTGGCAGAAAGGACAGTAGTAGTAGCATCATTTTTTACTGCAACAAAACATAATAAGCACTAATAACATAGAAATCAGACTTGAGACAGAGTAGAACATAAATGCGTTTATATAGCCCATTTGTGCTGCTATCCAGCTGGCCATTGTGGTGCGTACCACGTAGAATGTTAGTAACTTGAACAAATTAACTATGGTATAGAGTTTGTGCATTAGTATTAAAGAACTAGAGCAAAACTACTAAGTTAAGAGCTCTTAATATTCACACAAATAAAACAGTTGAATCAGAAACCATAACCATAACATGTTGTTCATATGTTACGTACATGACGCAGATTTGCTCCGAAGTTCAGAAGAACTGAAATAAAACCGCAAAAGATTGTCAAGATTTAAAAGCAACTGAACAGAAAATTAGATATAAATATCATTAGTTGGACTCTTTATTCTCCCTCTAGCCATTAATTTGGCTGACATAGATTAGAATTCAAGATTTTAATTTGCAAAATAATGCTAGCATTTAAAGACATAATAATTACTATAGGAAGAAATCGAGCAATGATATCTTTATAAATATTTATTATTGTTTCTAACCCCAAAGCAATCTATCTCACAGCTTGATCTGGGATGATCAGTCTTTGCAGATCTTTCCTGATATTATTATTTTTTAGTTTATTATTATTATTGGTGGTGACGGTGGTGGTAGAAGCAGTAGAAGTAGTAGTAGTATCATTAGTATTATTATTACTATTACAGTTATTATGATTATTCTTCTTACATAAAATATCAGCATTACCACATTATTAGTATGATTAATGCTGACCGAGTTTCTTGGTGGTCCTTCTTCTTATCCGTTAAGTCTCCATTTAGGGCTGCTTCGGATGCAGTTTTCCTGATGTTAGGAAAACTATCAGAAAATTTTCTGGTCAGTCTTTGACTTGAGCTGGACTCTGGCAATGCAGATTTACCCTTAACCTGAGAAAATTAAAAGAAAAATCAGTATCCTTTAATCAAGAAAATACATATTATATGATACACACAGAATAGAGACCGGTTTTCAGAACAAACAGTACTTAAGAGCAGAATCCTTTTTATTTTCAGTATGTTATTTGCTAAAGAGACAATAGGGTACAATACAATGCATCTCTGGCACACCGCTTACACTATAAGTAACCAACCAGATGCACATTACAATTCCCATCAGGAAAATGTAACGTATTTGAACATTTATGTACCACCCTGTGTAAAAGCCGAAATGGCCAATCCATATATAGCAGTGGTTCTTAACGTTTTCAAGGGAGCCGAACCCCAAGAGAAATCCATGACCACTCACCGAACCCCTCAAGTTTGAACAATAATTTTTTTTAACTAATGGGAACAAAAGGAAATAAAAAATTGTACCAAAATGTGATGCAATATTAATACATTCAATACATGAACTACTAACAGTTAACTAACCGTACCAACACTACCAATTGCATCTTAATGTGTCCTTTGTTGTTGCCGTTTGGAAACAATGTGAGAAATGCGTGGCTCTGTTTTGGAAAGACTCACTCTCATGTCATTTTCGCAACCAAGCCTGCTCCTTTTCTTGGATTTAATCTCCACCAATTTTGAGAATCCTTGCTCACAGAGATATGATGTGCCAAACGGTGTGCGGATTTCTAGGGCAGCTTTAGCAATGCGAGGATATCCTTCCATTTGGCGGCACCAAAATCTTGAGAGTGTTGTTGTACCAAAGAGCAATTGTTGAACGTGGCTCTGCTGGTGTTATAATTATCGGGAGGTGCAGTAAGACATAACTAAGGTTAACAGGATCATCAGATGAACAGCTTTAAGGAGGTTACATTTCATAAGTAGGGCCTGGTAGGCAATCTATTTCAAACAAAATTTATTAAATAAAAGTCGAAAAATAAAAATAAAATAGCAAATGATTTTTCGCTCACACTCACTGACCCTGAATATGTATATATTTCAGAGGACCTCTGCCGAACCTCTGGCACTGGCTCACCGAACCCCAGGGGTTCGGTCGACCACTGGTTAAGAAACACTGATATATAGGAACTAAAAACTCTTTCAAACTGCTTATCTGCCATAGGCTGCCTCTCTGTCTTATGGACTGATCTTCTGGATATTGACCTGATTATGCCTTGTCTTTCGGTGTGCCAACAGTTGATGCCTTGTGCATTAGACACTGGTGCAATAGAAGTTACTACTTACAGTTACAATTACTGGTATTTCTTACCATTTCTGTGTGAAAATTAAACAAAAATAAAGCAAACAAATAAAATGAAATATGTGTAGGCAAAGAAGACTTGTCGGTAGACTGAAGTACGTACCTTTGAAGTGTCTGCAGGGCTGACAATGTCACTCCTCAAGGACTGGTTGAGCTCTGATTCGGTTTGAATGGAAGCTGATGTATCTAGGTCACTGGCAGGTGATGACTCACGCTGGAAAATAATTAACTACAACTGACCATCTGGTAGTGGAATTGCATCTGACGGCAATAGTAGGAAATTAAACAGTAGTGCCAATAAGCATAACTACACAGGTTTGTATTATATATTATGCCTTGGTACGCTAACAAACCAACTCGATCGACTAACAATGTAAATTAATTAATGCCTGATTAAATGGTTGACTTGAATGACTCAGCAATCTATTTATAAACTGAAGATGATCGGCTAATTCATTTACTAAAAGTAAAACTTTCAGATCACCAGCCTACCTACACTTTCCATAGATTATAGCTGACAAGAGTGTAACAAATGAGGAATTACCAGTACTTTACCTTACTTTACAAAGAAGTAAGCATCCAGAAAGAGAAGATTTGAATCTTGAAACTTAGAAAGTACCTTCTTTGTAGCCAATGAGCCATCATCTACCACTGACAGCTGGTGATTGTAAGCCGCATTAACTTTTAAACACAGCAGGATTGAACCAGAAGAAATTCTTTGCAGCGAAAACCATTCATCGCGCTAAAAAACATAAACAGACTTTTTCTATCAATTTTCTTTTTCTATTAATTTTCAGCATGAATTGCATATCCTTATCAGCTCTGATTATCCACAGGTTCTTTCTGGGTTAAGATATAATTATTTTAATATAATTTCTCATAGTTACGCATAAGCCCTTGTATGAAGTCCTGTTACATGTCTGAAGTAAGCATTAGGTAAGTGATTTCTAATGTCATCAAAGCTGCACCTCATGTATGTTTATACTTATGTAGGTGTATGCATGCATGTATACCTGTATATATATATATATATATATATATATATATATGCCTGTATGTATAAGTGTATGGATAGATAATATAAATGAGGACATACATCACTTGGAATGACACTAAGGGAATCACTGGACATGACAAATGACTGAGGACAATGGAGATCATTTATTCGTACCCATCGCCGCCAAATGACTAGCATCAGGAACTGATGATGATGATCTATGCATGCATATGTAGGTGCAAGTGTGTGCATGTGTGTATGAAATGCAGCATAGTGCCTTTTAAGCATCTCAAAACGTTCTGTGATCATAATGCACAATGCTTCAAATCCTTCGATCAATGGTCACATCTGGTACCACTTGATGGTCATTTCAAAGTGGAACAACTGCATTCCATAACTCCACTGGAGAGGTCCAGTTGAAAGCCAGGTCGTCAGATAGACCAAGACAGGCAAGAGCAAGCAAGTGGAATGCAGACTAGCCTCAACCATCCGAAAAGGCAAGACTTGTATCGACTGACCTGTGAGTCACCAGTGTACTGCATCAGCTGTTGGGGAGTAAAAGACAAAGATCCGAGGAAGTCCTTCTGGAAGAGGACGTCATGGTCCCAGACTAACTGAAATCAAATCATACAAACGTCCATCAATTCTCCACAAACAGGAACTGAAAACAAACTTCAAATTATAACCAAATAAAACCGTACACTCAAAACGCTCTTTTAAATGCAGGTCAGGCTTCTTAAAATAACATGAAACTCTTCAAGACAAAAGGATTAAAATTATCCTTAAAGAACATAACAGATTAAATACCACAAACACATGAGCACTATTAACACGCAAGTCCGGTTTAAACACAGTGCCACCATGCCTCCCAATGCCACGAAGTTAACGAGAAGGCATCATTAACATGTGGTAATTGAAAAAAAAATGATAGTCATAATATATAGTGACCGATGATGACATTGAAAATGCTGTTGAAAATCGCCGCCGAATTTGACATACACATGCTATTGTTTCTCTTCTGCATAATTTGCAAAAATGCATATGTATTTGTACTTAGCAGAGCAAGGGTAATTTTCAAACTAATAATGATGTTCAAGATTCGCCGACTATATACATTCATGCAAAGTTAGGCAATACATGTACACTTTACTGCTAAACCTAGCTGGTAGACTCATTAAGCTGTACAAGCATAAAATGGGGTTCCGATGGCGTGCCTCCCATTGGCCACGTGTTAACGGTGCTTCACTGTAAAGCAATGGTGTTGCAATGTCCAATGCTGATGCCAAATACGCTGATGCAATGGCAATAACTGTGCCACTCAATTCAATCCAAAATAAAAATTAAATTTGCTAGCATGTACAGCACCAAGCCTTAGCAAGAACAAAAACCTAAATAGTAACAGCTACTGTAACAAGCAGTCAATTTTCTAGCTTACAATCTCCAGAGTTTCGTTCTGTTTTGGAATCTCCGTAGTAACAAGTTCATCCCAGACGGGATCCAGCGTCTTCTTCTTGATGCTTGTCACGAATCGTTTGCGACCACCAACCTTCACTTCACAGAATGGATCACTGAACCCTAAATGACATGTAACAGAGGTTTCAACATTCTAGCAAAGTAACAAAATTCCACTAAACAATTTAATAGTGCCTTAAACGTACCACTTGAACGCGCAACTCGCTGGCCCACATGACAGGGTTCTTAACAGCAACCCGAGTTGTAGAAACAAATGCTCAAATAACAGTAGTCACCAACATCATGATGATGAAATAATTCTGAAAGTCTTACAATAAAACAACATTCCCTAGCATTTTTTGAACTACCAGAAATGTGTTAAAAATTTGAGCAGTGACCTATAGCGGTTTCTGAATGGGGTCTAACAGCATACAACACAACTTTAGTGCTCAGTGGATATATCTTTACTATACGCAAAAGCATCCTTACAACATGTAACATGGATTCTATTATAATATGGTACAGGACATAGAGCCGCTATTCTTATGATGATGGCCTCTGTAAACAATATTCTGATTATGTATGTATGTATGTATGTATGTATGAGCACTTGTTATAGCGCCCCTTCAAGATTTCTACTCAGAGGCGCTCTCGACACAGCAGCGGACACTGAATCGGAGTTTCATGCCGAAGCGCATGAGCAATTGTGAGTGAAGGATTTGCCCAGGGTCCCTACGCGGCAGCCTGAGGTGGATTCGAACCCACAACCCTCTGGCTGCAAGGCACCGAACATACCCCCTACACCACCGCGCCCCATGATAGCAAGATTCTTCATACCACTCAGAAAGACAAGTATTAGAGGGTGGCTCTCGTGAAATTACGGTAAACAAGTCAGTTACCATTGCGATCCATTGCAACCAAATTCTTTGCCCGTATGATCTTGATCTCCACCATGCCACCAACGTCAGGTGGCATATTCGAAGGCCTTCTTGACGACTTTGTCTTCTGTAAGACATCACAGAAAAATTCTTTAACACTCTCTCTCAATCAATCAATCAATCAATCAAAATTTATATAGCGCCCCTTCAAGATCCCTACTCAGAGGCGCTCCCGATCCAGGCCATACAGAAGAATGCAGTCTTCAACAGTTGGTGAAACTGAGAACAGTTTGGAAGGTGTCGTAAATCTAATGTTAGACCGTTCCAGGTTCTTGGACCAACCACAGATATTATAGATGAAGTAACCTTGTCAATTCATTAGTAATTGTGCAGTTATTTCATTCAACACAAAGCAACTGTTGTACTATCTGCTCTACCAAATACGACCGGGTATCCAATTGTGTAACATGGTTTGAATGCTTGCTTTGTAATGCAGTGTATGGGTTCAAATCACCCTGAGGCAGTTACTGTGTAGGGACTTGAGCAAGTCCTACACGCACACCTAAAGAGCACCACATCATTTGCGCTTTATAGTACAGAAATAATAATAATGTAGTAAAGTCCTGCCTGTCTTTTGGTCTTCTATACTTCTGAAGTCATGTTGATGGTATTATATAAACGAGTCATGAAATGAAGCTGAATTAAATTTGTAATCTATAAAACTTCCTGTCAACGATTATGATTTTGCATACCTTTTCAATTGGAGAGCGAGGTTTCGAGCTTAACTGTGTTGATAGATTAGATGAAACACTACCTAAAATACAATGCAAAATGCACAGAGATACACAATATAGAAACGTACAGGCAAAAGCATGGTTGATCATGTGAAGAGAAATCCAGTTGACTGAATTCCACACAAGAACCAAAGCCGCACATTTAAGACCAACTGTCATGCTGCGAACTGCTGTTCTTATGATCATGTGCTGAGAAGTTATACAAAGGCTCTACATAAATCCCCAGAATAACTAACCACAACAAACAGATCAATTTAACAATCTTGGAATCTAACACCCGCTGATGGCAGCAACGAAAGAGATAAACAAAGTAGAATCGGATGAACCTCACTGAACAGCATACAGTGTATGTAGTAGCAGGAAAATAACACAGAAAACGAAGCCAAGGATATATGACACAGTATAGAAGACTAGATCAGACTACTAGATCAGACTGCTGGCCAAAGCAGATACAAACTAAGAAAACAAGCCCAACAGCAGATACGAGTTGGCTATGAAGGGATTTAAAAGCTAAAAGCAATTTTTAAATGATGACAAGACAGTTCTTAGGTATTAAAAAACTCTGCTGGACTAGGAGGACTCCAATGGTTGGCCAAGTAGAGTGAATTCCAGGTGACTGAATCTCACACATGCATCAAATTCAATGGAATGAGCAACAAAGATAAGACTGTGCTGGAAGGATAACATAAACAATACTTGAACTTGTGGGGCACGGTGGTGTAGGGGTATGTTCGGTGCCTTGCAGCCAGAGGGTTGCGGGTTCAATCCACCTCAAGCCACCGCGCAGGGACCCTGGGCAAGTCTTTCACTCGCAATTACTCATCCGATTCAGTGTCCGTGCTGTAGTCGGGAGTGCCTCTGAGTAGAAATCTTGAAGGGGCGCTATAACAAGTGCTCATACATACATACATACATACATAAACATGAGATAAGTACTAGGCTTGTCAACTAACACAGGAAAGTGGAGCTCAGCCATTCATATCCATTACTGTCAAGTTACTGGCATCAAGAACCACAAGATGATAACAATAATAATATTCGTCTATTAACTCAAACTGACAAGTACGCGGCAAGATTACATGATATAGTAGTAACAGATGATAACATGTTTTAACAGAAGTCAAATTTAACTGTATGGCATCCTGCAAGGCACCCATCTGTCCTACTGCTCATTTTACTGATGCTCCTAGGTAGTGGAAGGCGGAGTCAACCTTATGGGCTAGTGAGTATCGAACCCACATCCTTCTGATCTTCGAGCCAGCATGCTACCATTCAACCACCTCCCCGTCGCATGATCAATTACATTCTTCAGAGTAATGTCTTCTAACATAAGATAATGGTGTGTCTAGAATACTGGTAAACAAACTGTCAGATATCAAAGCAGTCAGTATCCTATGCCACCAGTTCTGTCTAGTAACTTCAAAAGGCCACAATATGAATGTCTGGACATACGCCACTGTGAAAGTGGCCTTTATCATCAGACAGCCGATGCTTAAGAGTGTTCTGTCGACATCAGTAGCTGCTCTGCCAGATATTACTTTCAGCCTAAGTTTAACTAATTGGTTGTAAAATAAATAATATCAACCCAAGACTATGAGCATGTATCTAGTAAACTATTTCTGACAAACTACATACAATAAATGAAATACCTTATGCCTTTCAGCCCAGCTAACCTCAAAGCCGACAGCTTAGTCTGTAACTTACTTTGAGGACGACCAATGCATGGAATTGGTCTGAAGACGGCAGTTACACAGATGGTTCCAAGTGTGGCCTCTTCTGCAGAATCCTGAGCCATGAGGTTGTAACCAAGATTAAGATTCTTACGAATCAAAAATGGTTTCTCCTGAAATAAAAAGTCATATCCACCAATTCAGATTCTATTTAGAAATCCAAATACACCTAAATCCAATGAAGTCGAACCAAATCCAATCCGTTAATGCAAGTTAACCTGATTCAATCCTTTAAAGACGAGCTCCTGCATTGGTTTCCCAGTCACTTTTAGTACACACTCGTCGTTAAGGGTCAATAATAGAATAATGGTAACATCATTGGCGTGAAGAGCAGAACATCGAGTAGGAAGTGAGATCGATACCCGCTACCTTCCCAAAGGTCCACTCAGCCTGTCACTCGCTAGATGGTGTTGGTAAAATAAGTAGTTGGACATGATGGGCGCCTTGCATGGCGGCCATACAGTTAAATTTTACTCCTGTAATAACTGATGGTCATCCATGAATTGTAATCATACTGCGTACTTGTCAGTTTGAACTAATAAAGAATATTATTATTATTAATATAAAGGTAGAATAATAATGGAGACAAGACACTGGTCCACAAGATGCTGTAGAAACTCCTCATAAGTGTGGTTAAAAGGTCAACTGAGGTGAAAACAAACACAAGCTCAGCAATCCAATGACTGTAGACACCTTTCCACTTCCGCCATGGTCTTCCTTTGCTTCTCTTTCCATTGAATCTGGCAAGCTGTGCCATGTTTGGCATCACACAAGTAGAAAAAAAACTGAGGAAAATTAATAGCCTTTTGTCACACCTGACTGAGCAGAATATGAGCCGACCCGAGGAAGTCATCTTCACTGATGCTCCGTCCATCCCAGTCGTACACAACGAATGACAACACTGCCTAAAAATTAAAAACATCTCAACATTCAACTCTCTTAATAAGTCATTAAAATTCATCACTCTATTAATATTCAGGTTTTGCTCATTAATTCAGGTTCCACTCATGAATATTCAGAATTCACTCATTAATATTCAGGTTTCACTCATTAAGCTTTCACTCATCAATATTCGGGTTTCATTCATTCATATTTTTATCATAGGAGAAATGCATAATTTATGACTACACTTGTAGTGAAGCCCAGTTTAAAGTGGATTGGACTTGGAATACCTCTTGCCGATAAAACCAATTCCAGACAAGATGGAAGAGGTACAGGTAAAAGTAACACAGTCGTTTCCATAGCAATTCCTCAAACTAAAGTAGAAACATGATCACGGCATTCGAACAACAGGACACCTCTTTAAACTTCACCTTTGTGATAATACAAGGAATTTTACTTTTTATCACTTGTACTTGCCTTTCTCAACAATTTTTCTAACAGCACAATGATGAGCCTTTCTGCTTAAGTTTAAACACAAAACTGCAGTCTTATGATTCGTCAAAATTTCATTAAAAATACCATGGCTTGATACAAGTTCTGTCAATAGTCAACATCACACCATGAAAAGAAACGCAGCAAGATAAACCTATGAATAATTTGCGACCATTCTTCAAAGTAAAATATTTATTGCAAAGTCAATTCAATGTTGACCGTTTCATAACATATACACAAACCTGGCAGTTAAATAAATTTCTTAAGTTAGTTTTATTTAGTTTGTGGACATATGAGGACTACCTTGGAGATATCTTTGACTATGACTTCAGCACTGACTTCCCATTTAGGATTTCGCGTGCGTGGTACATAATGTGTACATTTCAGCTGCAACAATAGATATATATCAGGCCTTTATAATTTCTACTTGTCTTTCATCAATCTTAATCACACTTGTAGCAAACATCCTGCAGCATATTGCATCAAGTTTCAATTCATATGGCCACCCATTCCTCTTTAATTAATGTGTTCAAACCTTCTTTAATAAATTTAACCTGCTTTGTTTAAATAACCTTCTCGTTTCTTTATGCACAGCAGTGTCTACAGTTTCACAAATTTCAAGTTATGGCTGCAGGGGTTAATATCAGCACAGCTAACCTTACCCATTAATTTATACAAAGAAATCTTTAATTGCTAACTTTCTACAAAAATCTAAAGCCACAGTCAACAATAAACTTGCAGTAAAGCAGAAGATAAACTTGACAAATTAAACTGAAATTGCAGTCTACCTTATGCATACCAGTATACATTTATTTAATACCAAATGGAGTAATAAAAATGCAACTAACACAATATACAGATCAATAACTTTAGCAACAAAATAAAAACATTTCATGCCAAGTTTTGATGAAGATGCAGAATTGAAACATTTAATATTAGGACGTTATATACTTCTTAACTTAGATGTCTGTAAACCAAAGTGCGATTAGCAATCGGCTATTAAAGAATATACTTACTTACTTAATTATTAACCGAGCCTTGGTCCTGACAACAGTGATGTATGGATCGGAGACATGGTCTATGACCAAAACTAATTTAACGAAATTAGAAGCGGCTCATCATAGGTGGCAAAGAAGGATATTAAATCACTTGGATAATAATGATGTCTAAAATAAGAAAGAGATTTAGTGTTGTAAGTTATGCTGTGACCTAATGTAGTCGTACCTGGGTTTTATACATCTTGTAAAATATGAAATAAACATTATTTTGTATTTCTTTGGACCGGCTGGGATGGACAAACATTATGCGGCCGGCCGCGTGCCTGGCGAAACACGGTCATAGTGGCCCGTAGGCAGAAAAAAGGTTGGCCACCGAAGGGATTGCGAAGAACAGAGTGGGATTAGCAACTGTGGTCGCTGCAAGCGTGTGGATGGACTAAGGTCTAAGGACTTACTTATTTATACTGACAACATAGAAACTAGAAGTCTAAACAAAAGGCAATTGAAAGAAAAAATCCTCACCTTTTTGCCTCCAATGTATATAACACAGTACGGATCTGAAAATCCATTTGAATCGAGACCCATAAGATTCATTCCATTGTGAAGACAAATGTAAACAACTCCACCAACTGTCAACATAAATCAAAAATTAAAATTCATCTACTGCTAAATCTTGAAATCTTAAAGTCTGCAGCATTTTAGAGTTTATTCCATTCACTAGGGGTAATAATAACAAATAAATAATAATAAAATAAACCCCTAAGTTCTAATTATGAAGCCCATTGTTCATTTATATACTTATTCACTGTACATCAGGGTAAACTGATGCTTACAGATTTCTGCCCCATCTGTGACCTCTAGAGAGCTCATCCATAATGAGTACACTGACTGCACACCATCGGTGGGAAGATGAGACTATGAGGGAGAGGACTGGCCACCTGCCCTCATGATATTCACTGAGTAGTAGAGTAGTTTCCTTGAAGAGGTGCTATATAAATACTTGAATGAATGAATGAATATGTCCAGGCTGAGAAAACGAAGTCGCTAACACTTCATACCCAAGGCTGCTTCTCAGGCTAGCTTAACCCTTTAACAACAAGTGTATATTAAAAGTGACTGGGAAACCAATGCAGCTCGTCGTTAAAAGATTACGAGACTTTTCTTCTCTTCTTCATTGCATGCAGCATTGGCACAAGGCAATCACGAAGAAGAGAGAATATTTCATTTAATGTAAGGGAAATAATTCATTTACTGGTGTGCCAGAACAAATGTCTTACGAGAGTCATTGGCTGTCATCTCAACTTTCCCTTCTTCGATGGACTTCTCTATGTTTGGTAGTTCGGAGCGTTGCAACGACATGTTAACTTTGACGATTTCATGTTCATCAATTTGTTTCGTTAGAGGCAGCGAGCACCTGAGAAAAAACTTAACAATGATTTAAACATTTACAACAGTTCTTTGCTAAGCTGATGAAACACCGATTTGTATAACGGTTCAATTCATGCAGGGGGCTCGATGGGGTAGTGGTTAGCACATTGAACTGTTAATCAAGAGGTTGGGGGTTCAACCGTTCAAATCCCTGCCAGGGCAGAAATTTGGTTCCAGATTTCTATTCCACCTGATTCCCCTAGGTAACTCAGCTATAGTGAGTACACTGACTGTACACTGTCGGTGGGAAGATGAGACGGTGAGGGAGAGGACTGGCCATCTACCCTCATATACCGAGGCTAAGAAAATGAAGTCGCTAACATGTCATACCCATGGCTGCCTCACGGCTAGCTTAAAGGACTGCCCTTCATCTTCAATTGATGCAACAGACACACAGTATTTCCTTGAGATCTAATGTTAACAGAGATAAGTTTCTTACAGATCTTATGTAATGATAGCAAAAACGCTACTACCAGTGTTTTTGGCAGTTTTCAAATGGAGACATGCTCTATTGCTCTAAGGATCTAAGAAACCCTGCAGTAAAATAATAACAAGTTTATACCTATGATTTTCAAACACCAGACTGGACAATCCGATCTCAAACTTTGCCAGAGACTGTGTGGTCAGCAAGACTTGACTTTTAACATCAATGACAAGCTATAAAATGATAAAAACAATCACATTAAGTATTTATAATAACTGCATGCACCGTGGAACCTTACTGCAGCATAAGCAGATCAGTGGGCAGCATCTGGTAAGCTAGCTTTAGAATAAGCCTATAGCCTTCACTAAAATGTAATGTGATGCAATATAGTGAAGCACTTGGAAACTTTGACCTCGAGTTAAATAAATGTAAGGAGATAACAAGTATGGGTTGCCTTTAGCACATTGGTGATTTCAAAGAGATACCAAGAGACATGAATTTCCAATACTAACATAATGCACATATGCAGCAATTTCTCAGCACCACACCAGAATGCAAAATCTTACTGGCTCAAATAGCTCTAGACATAGTCTAAGCTAACCTCTTGGGATCTGTTATATTCTTGCACTTCAGTACCTTTGTGAGGTTCTCAAACACACTATAGAAGTGTTTTGATAACACATACAAACATACTGGTATATTTACATACATACATAGATACATGCATAGAATGATACCCGAATCAGCAAGAGCCTGAAGTCGCCATTTTAGTGTCAAATCAATGTTCAAAAGGTCCAGACATTGCAAGAAGGCAGAATGACTATGTCGATGGTTGCAGTATGCTTAGGAAAGTATTCAGAGCACGGCATTTGAAAAAGTAGGGTTTTTAGCAAAGTGTAAAAAAACATAATGCTTAGAAAATAAGGCACCAGTGAAACTGTTAGGCCAGAACAAATCTTATGCACGTAATTCAAAAGCTAACACCTTCCTTATTTCAAACTACAGCATAAACAGTTCCACAATTGATGAGAAACCTTATCAGTTTTCATGTTGTAGATGAGAAATGAATCTTTGTGAACCCATGGCTCAGTGTTTGGAACCATCGGCATGTCGCTCTCCTGGCTTCCAAGATTCACCACGCAGAATCTTGAGTCGTCCATGAGGTCTGAAAAAGCACAAAACGTAGAAATGTAACTTCTGACCAATGTCATCAGAAATACAAGACAAACACACATACATGTATGATTGTAAGTGGGACTGTAAGTACATTTGTATAGGAATGTAAACTTATATGTATGATTGTATGTATGTATGTATGACTGTATGTAAGCGTCTATGTACTCAGTCATTCCACTATACACAGTATTACATACGAATGTATGCATTTATGCATGCACTATACCTACTCTCCTGTCATCTTTGGACCTCTCTACTTACGTAAATTGTAAACTGCAATATTACTAATAAAATATTACAACTGGCAGTGACAATTTAATCACTACACTGCTCTAGCGCCCCTTCAAAGTAATCTACTGTCAGAGGCGCTCCCACCTCAAACCCAATATATTCATTCATTCATTCATTCAACAATTTATATAGGTAAGCCCTTCAAAGATAGTGTCAGCACATGATCTCAGAGTAGCTCCCAAGGCCATTCCAAACAAAGACCTACCACAGATGGCCATCAGATAAATACCAGATATAACTGATCTTTGTAACACTAAATTGGTTCCTTCTGAGTGTTTTTTATAGGTGCACCATAAGACCTACCACAGACATGCACACACATACCATACCATAACTGATATTTTGTACCAACTAAAATTTGGATACCTTTAGTAGTTATCATGAAACTAACTGATGCATTATAATTGCTAGTAAAACAGGCATTATTATTTATTTAAGTAAATTAAATTAGAGAAAACCTGCCCATATGATTACTTGAATTGACTTTGTCTTTCTTTCCTTTCTCTGGCAAAAGACAAATGCATGCATCAGAAAAATGCTCCTTCAATACACAAGGCTTTAGCTAACATGCAAGAAATTAACAAAACACGAACAAAATTCATGCAGGCCTCTTTAGTTAACACTACTTCCATTTCAAACGTATCACAATGACATCTAAATAAATTTTATTTTTAGTTCAGTGTAGTTAAAATGTAATTTTACTTTTGTTCTTTCTAACATGATGGTTCAAAAATCATTTTATGACAGCCTGCTAAATTACAGTGCAGCCAGATTTAAAATTAGGACTGATGATAAAAACACTGGTATCTCATTTCGACACTACCCCTAGGAGCCAAGTAAGATCCATTTCATAACAAGGCTGTGTCAAAACGAGGTTGTGTCATAAGGGGAAAGACAACCCTTGTATCGAGGGCACTGACACAAGTTACAAGGAAGTCACATTCTTCTCAAGCTGAATCTGGGACACATAACCCCAAACATGCTATGAACAAATTCATGCTGTACTGAAGCCCATTCTAATCAGACTCCAGTATATTTATATATCAAGCACATCTATACACTGGCAAGGATAAATGAGGCAGAGGACTTCTGGACACCCACTTCTGCTGTCCACGAGAGATTTGTGCAAAGTTTGTGAGAAATCAGTCTGGGGTATGACTTTGGGGTGACTTCCACAAGTCTCCTACTCAGACATACCCTTAGCAGTCTGAATTCCTTCACCTGCCCTACTCCCTACTGCATGACTCTATCATATGATCATCAATCTGTACCCTTTTGAGTGGTGAAATATAAACAGTCAACTGCAAAACATACATCATGGCTTCACATACTTGACACAAATATATGCACCATACTTGTATTCATGCAAAGCTACATCCAAGCTCGACATGAGGTTTCAAAATCATGCAGGTCAAGATGCATAACAAAACTATTTGTACTCTGTCCTAAAGCTATGAGGAGGATTCCTCACAGGATGCATTTCTAAAGTACCATATGATCACTCAACCATGTAGTAGACCATTGTACATCAACATCCCAGCACAGTCCATGGTCTAGCAAATTATTATAACAGCAGACAAAGTCTGTGCTGTCACAAAAGCTTGTGATATTTTGAATACTTTACACTTTAGGACTTGCAAGCAAATCAGCCTACCTTGTGTTTTCTGATACTCTCCGTGAATTGAAAAAGTCAGAACACCTATTGCTAAAAATCAAAGAACAATCCTCGTAAAGCTTGCCAATTATCTAAACAGCGCCAAAGCTTGTCCATACTTCTTCAGGTTGAAGCAAACACGATCGAGCTGCGACATATTTGAAACTGCAAATAATTTAATCTCATCCACTGATTGACTGAGTGATTGCTTGATTGTTTGAATAGTAATAGTCTGAACATCAATTGATTAACTTTGTGCTGCCTACTAAAGATGATAAACATTTCATCATTTCATCTCACGAGTCCTGTATAAGAAGCCATCCTCTGCTCACTAATGCCGATAAATATCTTATCCCACGTTACTCTCCTTCTAATTAACCAAACAACTCATCAGGCATAGTTGATAACAATTTGTCGCCTTATTGTCGCTCTAACATTGGCTTCTCGTTGTACTTCTTGGTACGATCTTGCTTAGCATTCATTCATAACTTTTATTCAATCGCAATGTACCTGATAGTGGTGTGACTAACAGTTTTGTTACCAATAAACGAATATAATAATAATAACTGAGTGACTGGCTGTTTGAACAACAAAAGTCAGAACATTAAATGGCCAACTGGCAGATTTTCTGATTGATGGTTTGAATAGTAAAAGTCTGAACATCAAATGCCAAGCAACTCAAATAAAATCCTGAAAACAAATCAATATTTCAAACTAGCAGGTCAAGGTAAAAAAAACATGTACATTTACATTGAAACAATGACACATATATATGCCAGCTGCTGCAGACTGCAATGTTTGACAGAATGACTTATTCAATGATCATATGATCTAGTGACAAGAAATACAAGAAGTGCAGTGAGGAAAGGACTTCAAACTGCACATTTCAAATACATGAAAGATATTCAAGTTGTCTATGTAATATAATCGCTGTATACAATGTAACACAGGGTTTTAAAAGTTGCTCAAGTCTTTTTTCGTTAGTCATTGGCTGGGCTGGGAATGTTCCCGAGTAGGTTCTTTAAATAAGGAGCACTATATAAATGCTCAGAATGAATGCATGTGCACTTGTCAGATGCAAATAAAGGCTATTTACTTACTCATTATTAACATTGTCATTATTATTATTGCTTATTATCCACATTACTTTAAAGACACTTTATATGTCATAAGTAACACTTGAAAACAACAGAATACTGTAATATCGCAGGTTTTGTGGTGCATACCAAGTGCCTTAGGCTGCGGTTGAGACAAGACTTTTGTTGGTCCTGTAGAAGTTGTAGTGAAATCCAGTTTTCCTGGGTCTACTAAAGCCTCGGCGAGACCATTCATAACAAGATGATAAATCCAGGACTTGAGAAATGGAATTTCTGTCACAGGAATCACTCTTAATGTGCGAATTGAGAATGAAACTTCTGGCCTGTAAAACAGAATGAAATAATCATTTTTGTCATCATAGTTGGTATCATATTGGTATCTCAATATTAATATAACGCTTTTACAGAATCTCACAACAATGCTGACAATTACCACTTAACAGCCCAAAGAAGATGAGCAAGAAATCTTTAAAATCACTGTCGGAATCATTTCTGTTGTTGTTGTCAACATCATCTTCACAGTACGTATGTAAATATCTGAACACATAATAGCGAATTTGCAATGACACTGAGACACAGTCATCTGAAACCAGAGCCATTTAACAGTCTAAAAGAGTGCATCTTAAGAAATGATCCTTATCTTCATGTTCATCATCATCTCCATAGCAACAGCACATTTTTTCTAAACAACATCCTATACTGGTCAGAATATGCACTCAACACCTATGCATAGGCAGTCTAATCCAATCAAAACACAGCTGTATATCAGTTTAGACAACATCCCAACTGCAACAAATGTCAACAAATCTCCACAAAGACATTTAGAATGACTTCAGAACATGCAACACATTAAGATGACCAGAACTTTTGCTCCGTTGTCATGGCAGAAACGTGGTGGAGATCGAGTAAAACTCACTTTTCCAGAAAAGATACGGAGGCAGAAGCGATGTGCGGAAAAGGTGCATCCATATCCAGACGCACAACCACTTGCATCAGACCGGTCAGATTCAATTTTTCGACCGCAATATCAAGCACTCCCAATCTTTAAAATAAAACAGAAAAATCAAAGGAAACAATTCCTCAAAAGACAACATTTGATTAATGAATCTAACTGAACACTGGTCACCAGCATTTTAAGAACTTAGTGGAGACAAGTAAGAACAAAACCAATATTCTTACAGAAAGGTGTTGTGATTTTCACATCCATACAAAATAATATGCCAGTGGTGGGGCACGTTAGCGGAATGGATGGAGAGCTGGGCCTAACGGAGAGTACGGCTTAGAGCCTCCACTCAGGCTGTCACTGTGTAAAAACCCTGAGCAAGTCCTTTACTCACAATTGCTGTGCTCAGTACCATTGAAGTTCTGTTGCAAATTCTTCAGGAGGGCAATATCAAATTCATGCATGTGTTAAAATTAAAGCCCACTGCACTCAGTTTCTGCCTATAGATACAAGCACATGCTCGCACATCCTGTTGCAGGTCATAATAGAGGTGCTAATTTCCCTATTCTTAGGTAGCAAGAGATGAGAATCTCAATATCTAGGACAAGCAACCCATCAGGAATGATTGTTTACTTGAACTTGTACAAACTTCAGTACCCTTGTCCCCAAAAGCATTCATGTATGCACAATTTATCCAAAGTCCTAAACAGCATTCCTCAAAAAACCAAACAGATAAATGTTGGATCATAGACCAGGCAGGCTGAATCTGATCAGAAGTTAGGCTTAAAATCAAGTTCACCAAAATTTCCAGTTGCAATGCCTTTATTCTTTTAGTACATTTTAGTAGAAGTCAACTCAGCCTTTTATTTGCCAGATGGCATTGGTAAAATGAGCAGTAAGAAGTGATGGGCACTGTGCATGGCTGCCAAAACAGTTAAATTCGACTCCTGTCATTAGTTGTGATCATCCGTTCATGCTATGAATTGTAATCATACTGCAGGTGTCAGTTTGAAATAGTAAACAAAGCTATTTATACATACAGCAAGTCTCTTAGAGACCAGGTTCTTTAGAACCAGAAGCAATAAAGCTGCACTACACTTACCTGGGGCCAAGCCTTGCACGAAGTATCATGAGGAAGTCATCACACTGTACTCCAAGATCAATCTCAAGAACTAACTGGAACTGATGAGCCTGTTGCAATCCAGGAGGCGGTTGCATAGCAACGGACAACGACAATGGTCGCTTGCCACAACCAACACCATCAGCACATTCGTACACCTGGATGTATTTGATAAATGGAGTTTTATCTCCAAATGACAAGCTCTCCAGCTCTAAACTTTCTAAAACAGAATAAAGAAAATACAGTTAAGCTAAGCCAAAATATGCCACAAGCCGACTACTACACAACAGCCAAGAGTCTGTAAGCAATTAATGTAATGTAACTGAACATTTATATAGCACCCCTTCAAGATATCTACCCCAGTACTGAAGGGCACTCTCTGCGCTAGTCTATATGATGTCCAGTACTCCAGTGTCAACGAATGAAAATATTACATCAGTTATCGACGAGACGTGGCTCAGAGACTCTGAACATCCATGCCATCTGTCAGCTTTCACTTGGAACCTGTTGACTGGTTCCATGTGTGTGCGTGGGCCCACCACTGGTGAATCTTTCAGCTTACTGTGCATTGTTCTGCTGATGCTGATGTAATATTTTCATTCGTAATGACACTGAACATCATAATAGGCTAGGGCAGAGAGCGCCTCTGAGTAGGTCTCTTGAAGAAGCACTACATAAATTCTCAGAATGAATGTATCAAATAAGCAACGTTGACTCAAACATTTCAGAAGCAAATGACAAAATTAAAATTATGAATTCTGTTCTGTGCAAACATTTGGTCTTTGAAAAGTACTGAACCACACTGCTAGGAATGTCTTAACTCTGTATCAAACAACATTAAAGTAGTAAATGTAATATCAAATATTTTGCAATATTATCCACGCAAAAAACAAGTCCTACCTAGATATGAAGGCTTCACGTCTATCAACAATGGATCAATCTTCTTTTTCACAATATCCGATATGGTGCTTGCACTAAACACCCACCTGTAAGGTCACCATATTCATTTGTCAATAACAGCAGAAACTACAGTGAAACACCGTTAAGGGGTCATTGCATAATTACATAACACTCTGGGGTGGGTGGGTGGGGTCCTTGAAAACGTTACTAAACGTTAGGTGGGTGGGTGGGTGGAGCTGAACGTTACGCAATGCTTTTATCAACAGTTTAGTCATAAATGAATTTTAAATTAACATCGAATGACACTTTAGACACGACGTGATGTCACGATCGAAGTTCAAACTTCGTGCCATTGATTTAAAACTTAACTAAAAGCACGCAATAGTATAAATCAACACTAAGTTAGTGCTTAACACACTGCATTTCAAACATAACTGTCATTAAAATAAATAATACATTCTGTATAGTTTAGGCCTACTGACAAATTCTAATTCACATACTATAATTAAATTCGCTATAAAATATGAATTATTTGCGCGTTCACATAGTAAATCTAACATGATTTTTCACAACAATAAATACATAACGCTGGGGTGGCTGGGTGGGTCTAAGGAAACGTTACAAAGCGTTATAGGGTGGGTGGGTCAAAAACGGTCATTTTCGGTGTTACGTAATTATGCAATGACCCCTAACATACATTCAATGTTGGCTGTCTCACCTGTTTTGCAATGTACCTGGAGTGGATTTTTTAGATCTGTGACACCTGCCTCATGGCATTCCATTCCATCTGTGGACAATTGCAATAAGTGGCATCACTTGAGACCCAGCCTTGCATGAAGTACCCTCAGGAAGTCATCACACTGCTGTTCAACATCTTGCTGCAGTGCTGGTGAATAAACTGGTCACCCGTTCATTGCTTTTAAGTAGCACTCATGCAAAGTTTTGAGTTTACAATTATAATTAAAAATTCTTATCACAATTTGAAAGCTGTTCTCCTTACGCTTAGCTGAAAGCATTCTGGGTAGACGCAATGTAAATGAACATTTATATAGCGTCCCTTCAAAATATCTACTCATAGGAGCACTCTGCGCTAGCCTATATGATGTTAAATGTAATTTACATCTAGACTATTACACCAGTTAGCAAAGCAATGCGCAGTACGCTGAAAGAGTCACCAGTGGCGGGCCCACACACACACACGTGAAACCAACCAACAGATTCCCATCGACAGCTGAAGATGGCATGGGTGTCGAGTTTCTGGTAGATATCCAGAATATGTGCTACATAAGTTTCCCAAAATATTTCAACGAATGAACGAGTTTAATTCTCAAATATCTAAGACTCTGAATAACATTTATGAAATGAAAACAGACCATCGATTGATGATGAAGTTAAGCCATTCCGTCGTCTCGTTGTGCCTCAGCGCCCTCTTGCGGTGAATCAGTAACGCCTTTTCCTTTATGTACTGTTCCGTCAGCGACAGAACCTTTCCCTTCCAGATGAAGAAGATGAGTACGACCAGACAGAACACCCAGAAGAAGCTCAGCTGCCACGTTCCAAGACACCAGGCCAGTATGACGATGCAACAGATGAAGATGTAGATGATCAGCACCTGGTTCTGACGCTTCTTCTGCGCCGATTTCTCCACTGCATCCTCTGTATCTTTGCCATCTTCTACCAATGTACCCTTTGCCAAACTTCGAGACCGAGCTCTCCCCTTCACACTCTCCATTATTTCAGCTGCGCTTGAATTCTAAACTTTAAACATGGAAAATTACACCTAATTTAACAAGTAAAGTCGTAAGTCACTGGCATGAAAACAGAAGAGTACAACCAACTTTCAGAAACTATTCTGGATTGATTACCACACACAAATATAGTTCTTCTAAAATTAAAAACTGTCCTTAACAGCTATACTGACTCTGGAAGTTTGAATCACGAGTGCACACGCAAGTTGCTACGTACTCTAATATTCCTAAATGCTAGTAGTACAGATATATAGGCTATTACCAATTTATTGGCAATATTTTGTTGAAATATTGCAGATAAATTGAAATAAATGGTTTATTGACAAATGTGCACCTTTTGTGTGGACTTCTCACAATCAAAATCTTAAGAACTTCCTTAAAGAACAATCATTCCAATCATGGGTAAAATATAATAATTTGCTCTACCCGTAAGTTTAGGCGTCGTGAGAGTCGGTTAGGTAAGGTTACGCGTCGTGAGAGTCGGTTAGGGTCAGGTTAGATTTGTGTCGTCTTTAGAAAACATCGTACCTTCCGCGCAGCATGCAAAAAATACCGTCCCACGCTCGTAACCTCACGCACCACGATACTAAATGTTTGCCGATATGTCTATGCAGATGCAAGCTAAATGACTAACAGTGCATTAGATGACTCCGCCCAATAACACAAAGTTCACTCCAAGTTGGTTAAATATGCCAAAAAGACGCGTTGGGGCCTAGTGGATACGAAATTGGAGCCAGGCCCATGGTTTCGATCTGAGGGGGTCCAAGTAACTGCCCTTGAGTTCCATCAATCGCAGACACCCTATGAGTCAGTTTTAAATATAAAATCATAGCACACATCACATGCCCTGGCAGTTTAAGTTTTCCGAACACTTAGTAAAAGGATATCTCAGTCTGCATATATTATGTAATAAATTCCCACAACGTTAAATCCTAAAGCGGAATTATTTACCGAGTTTTGACGACAGGAATGAGGCGAGTTTGTCACACCTTCGTCCGTTGCAGAAACACACAATTACACCTGGTAGAGTCCGAAACAGGTTTCATCAAATTACAACCGCAATATTACATAACCATGACCATGTCCAATGCTATTTACCAGTTCCTTTGACCCGCAAAGCCCGATCACGTGACCACCACCTGTTCTTTTTAATAGCATTGCCCCAAGTTTGAGTAATTGCTTCCGGGCGCCAAGTTGGGTTGGAAGTTCACCGTCAATGAGCCCTTTCAAAATATTTGCTAAGCAAATAATGATCACTGTATACAGAAGCCATCTTAGAAAGCGCTATCAGATTATAGAGGGCGCCAGCGGTTCGCGGATTATGAATATTAAAATGAAGCGTCTGTTGCTAGGCGACGGAGTCAGTAAATGTCGAGCATGCCCTCTCAGCGTTGAGGATTCTTGGCGTTAAATCTGGGACTATTATCGTTATTATCGTCTCAGGTTAAATATCGAAATTATAAGTGATTTCTGAAGTGTCCGCATACCCAGCCATACAGTGCATTTGCCCTAACTATTACAGTGGAATGGAAAATAACTTGGTTGGCAACTTCACCAAGCAAAGATCGTCTTAACATAGACTCGGAGTCAAACACATTCATACACCATTTATTACACATGCATACAAACAAGTACTGTAAGAAGCATATGCAGTATAAATAAATTTACACTGCATATCTACATAATTACACACACACACACACACACACACACACACACACACACACACACACACACACACACACACACACACACACACATTATTTTACACACACAGTATAAATAAATTTACACTGCATATCTACATAATTACACACACACACACACACACACACACACACACACACACACACACTCACACACACACACATACACACACTGCCCCGGATATAAATGAACAAACCAGAATGCATAAGATTTCTTTAATAGCCTCTTTTCTAATATCAGCTCAACTGATCTCTGAAAGATCAGTTAAATCTATGTTCCAGGTGATTTCACAGTTTAATAGCAAACAACAAATTGTACGCTCAACAAATTTCATAAAATAATATACTGTCCAAAATCTAACATCACAGATTAAAATTTTAAGTTATATTAGTACAATAACAGATGACAAAATAATCAATATTCACAGCTCAAAAACAAGTGTCAAACACTACAGTCCTTCATTTATAAACAAAATTCCTAAGTAGGTAGACCAGTTCATGCAGTTTCCAGTTGTTCCTGGCATTTATTTTCATCTTGTTTATTATCCTCTTCATTCACCAGATCCTGATTCTTGTTTTTTATTTCTTCATTGCGAACATTCTTAAGTATTCCATCAACGAGACCTCGAGAACCGAAGTAGACGGTCGGCTTGTCCTCTTCGCCGCAACATATGAGCTCACGTTGAAGGAACTCGACATGTCGACATAGCTCACGACGTTCACGCATCAGAATGCTCTCTTTGCTCAACAGCTCTTGCAGCTATAAAAAGAAACAAGTTCTAATGACATAACCGTTATCTTCTCTGGCCACAACCACATAACTCACTCTCTCTTGCAAGGATGACCGAAATTACATTACCAGAGTCCTATTCAGAAACATATATTTATCCTGGTCACAAGACCATAGATAATCCAGATATATTGAACCTGACACAGAATCAATTTACTTTCACTTAGAAATGCGTCTCTACGTCATTCTGTATTGAAAAGAAACGAATATTGATGGATTGATTGATTAATTGATTAATCGGGGCGTCGATGCGTGACACAATCGGAGAAGAGCTACAAGCTGTCACACGCTGGGCCACCCTGAACAACCTTCGACTGAACAGTGACAAGACAAAAGAAATGATAGTCCTGCGTCGAACCGGTGGACCTATCCCGGAGCCCGTTGATGGACTGACTCGAGTCTCGACGCTGAAGATTCTTGGAGTCACCCTTCGGTCAGACCTTCGTGTCACATCTCATGTGGATGAGATCTTGGCTGCCAGCTCAGGATCGCTTCATGCATTGCGCATCCTGAGATCACATGGATTGCCGCCAATGGCCCTGCAAGAGGTGACTCGCGCCACCACAGTGGCTAGAATAATGTATGCTGCTCCTTCCTGGTGGGGTTTCACTTCATGCAGATGATCGAGCTAGAGTTGAAAGATTTCTGAGAAGATTACGAAGAACGGGGTACCTCAAGGATGATTCTCCTATGGCAGAGGATATGGCCAAACATGCTGACGAATGTCTCTTGGCTGCCGTCATCAGATGTGACCACCACGTTATTCGAGGACTATTTCCTCCTGTTGTTAACATCAAATATCATCTACGACCCCGCCCACATAACTACACATTGCCTCCGAAAGACGATAGACAGTTTATCCCCAGAGTCCTATATAGAAGCTCTCTTGGTGATATAGGCTAATCTGACATTGTATGACTAAAAACACCATACTCATTTTAAACTTTTCTATTAGGCTACTATTATGTATCAGATAGCGGTGTTTCTACCTGTTTCTTACCAATAAACGAATATATTATATTATTGATTGATTGAACTTTTACAACAGCCGCATTCAAAGACATTTTGCACGATCAAAAGTTTTTCTTTGCAAAACGCTTGTAGTGATTCATCTTGTATTTGCATTCATCTATGTTCGACGTGAAAGCTTGATTGTAAATGGTTCTAGAATACCAATTGAGGTTAGAGTTATGCGCAAGGATGTAGCCAGGAATCAATTTCACAGTTTTCCATTGGACATGTTGTATTTAGATAAAATAATTTGAGGAAAATATTTTGGGGGAAAGGTATGGTATGTTACCTGCAGAGTTGTATGCGCCTGGTATTTATCCATCTGCTGAAGTCGTTCCCTCATCTTCTCCTGCAGCAAGCCCTGCTGTGAATGCTGATCCTGCAACTCTTTGCATCGAGAAAGAGTTCGTTCCAGTTTCTGCATCAGCTGTTCATTGTGCGACTTCAGTTTCTGATTCTCTCCTCTGTAGAACGACGCACAAAATACAACATCAGACCCGTCTTTTCATTCTCCTGTCAACCTTATATCTAATCAAAGACCGATTCGCGCCTCACAGCAAAGAGGAAGGGAACAATCGAGTACAGGAATGCCTGCTGTGCTTATCCCATGTAAATGTAATGTAAATGTAATGTAAATGTAATTGTAAATGTAATGTGAATGTACTGTGATGTAAATATAAAATGAATGTAATGTAAATTTCTAAATTTCTAAGCGCCCACAAAAGCCGCGTCAGGGAGACCAGCAATTCATTGGCGCTATATCAAATCAAGTCCACAATAGCCAGGCTGCCCCGTCCGTTTAGGTGCCAGGTCAGAATCCGGCGAGGTCAAGCAAGGAGACAGCATGTTGCTATGGTGGTAATCAGTGATGATTGTGGTTGTGTGGATACACTCTTGGAAAGTATTAAGCATCCTAACTTTTAGCTCGAAGAAATATGGCAAAACTAGCTCGGACAGAACCCAGATCAACAACGTCAAGACAGAGTCGATGGGACTTTGTTGGGCAGATACTCAAGAAAGCGCCAGACATTTTTTGCAACCAGGGCAGCCATGGAGTCATAGGAAAACCAGTGGAGATACGACTTATGCCTCAAACAACTCGGCAGCGCAAAATATTCTGGCAGCCTTGAGGCAGGGCAAAGACCAAGGCAAAGATTTTTTAACCAGGGCATATGCCCTGGCTTGCCCTGCTGTATCGCTGCCACTGCAGATACTGATGCTAACTTGTATTTATGGGTCACTTCTTCGAGTCGTTTCACGAGAAGCCCACACTCCTCTCGCAATTTCTGATTAATTGTTGCCTGTGACTTGCTGTACTCTTCCAGCTCTCCATCTTTCTTAGCTAAAGCAAAAAAGGCACTTATCAGAAGTTATAAGATTCACGCAATTAATAAAAAAACTTATTACAAGTTTCACACAACAAGAATCGATCTAAACTAATCTTATACTATAATTCTTAAAGTTTGTCCTTCCGTATGTATGTATGTATGTTTGCAATGCATAAAGGCTCCGAAACGGAACGGTTTAGCGAGTTGAAAAAATTTACAAAAGCATTATTACGCAACGTCTAGGTCAACGCGACTATTTTCAGTTCGCAATTTTATTTAAACGCCGATATATGGCCATTTTAAATTTAACTTTTCAGCGAGCTTATTTCAATACCGCCCATAGTAAGGCCATTTGTTCACGTCACGCATGCTTAATAAGCAATCTTACGTCACACGGAGCATCTAGCAACCAATCAGAAGTCGCCACGGGCGAATTTCTAGGTCAGCGCAACCATTTACAGATTTGGTGACCTAATTACACTAAGCTCACATTTTTGCAACCACGGCCATTGCCGATTTTCTAGGTCAAAGCAACTCGAAACTTACTTTAGCTATTCGAATTTCTATCTCATCCCAATTACTTTCAGCTCATAATTTGCTTTCAATTCCGATTTATGGACATTATAAGCATGCCCATTTGTCCACGTCACTAAAATTAATATGCAATCTTAAATTACGTCACGCGGCTAAATATGCAATCTTACGTCACGCTGGCCAACGGCAAATAATACGCCTATTATAATTTAGAAATAACCCGTGTAGTACGGGGAACAAAATAATACGCCTATTTCAGGTAGAGATAAATCGTAAAGAACGGGGAACAAAATAATAATATTGCCTATTATAGAGATAACCCGTGCAGTAATGCAAAGCAACTATGTTCACCTCTAAATATCGTTTCCATTCAGATATATGGACAAAAAATATTTATTATTTGCAGCCAAGTACGCCTTCACACAACATAAATCAATTTAAACTGTTACACAATACTGCATCATTTTTACTGAATTTTGTTTTCTTTTTGCACCATTTCTAAACATAAATCAATTTAAACTGTTACACAATATTGCATCATTTTTACTGACATTTCGTTTTCTTTTTTACCATTTTTTTCATGTATAGTTGATTGTAAATTGTGGGCGTTTGTGATTCGCTAGCAAAGATTACTTATTATACTTGCTTACTTAAAACATACTATCTCTAATCTCATGAATGCAAACACTACTGCGTTATTCCTGGAGGGTTTTAGGTTAATGGTAACACTCTGGCAAGAAGAACAGAATATCAGCACAGATACAGGATTGCTTCCTGCCATCTTCCCAAAGGTTGACTCAACCTTTCATTCGCCTGATGGTAAAATGAGCAGTAGGACGTGATGGGCGCCTTGAATGGCTGCCAAACAGTTCGAAATAACTCGACTCCTGTAATAACTTGTGATCATCCGTTCATACTATGAATTGTAAACATACTGCAGTGTGTCAGTTTGAAATAATCAATGAAGATTATTATTATTATTATTATTATGAATAAACTAAGTAGTAATATCTCACAGACCGTGTTTCTTCTGTAGGCAGTCAATCATTGCATTAAGTTCTGTTTCCCGGAGCTCTGCTCTTTTATCAGCAGCGACCAAATCATCAGACAAACCACGTTGCAAACTCTCCTTTGATAACTTAGTCAGATGAACCTGGTCAGAACACACAAAACACACTGTATGTGAATTTTCATGTTCAATATATTTCAAAGAGATCAGCAGCAAATAATATTTGAATTCTCTAACAAACTGTGAAAATGATGTTTTTTCCTCAATTGCTAGCAAAGCTGAATGGTGCAGAGAAAAACTTTAATTAGACAACAAGTAAATTTATGAGAATCAAAATCAACCAGATTATGCAGAACCAGAAGCAACCTAGTTTATTTCTTTAAGGTAATGATCGTTATGAGAAGTTAAATAGCTAAGAATGCCTATGAAATAATTCTATTTTATTTGTAAACATTTTTACAGCTGGTACTTTATCGAGCGATTTTATGGAAAGAGACAGTTATTGTCTTGAGTAGCCATTAATATATAATTTTTTAACTTTTTAATTGAATTTTTGCAGACACATGTACCTCTCTTTCCAGAGCCTGATTGTCATTATGGAGAGCAATGCATTCCTCTTTAGCCATCAGTAATTCCTTTTCCGCTTGATGAAGTCGTCGCCTCAGATCCTCCACTTCCTGCTTCAACCGCATTCGCTCCTGTCAAACATATCCGAAGTTCTGCTGACATTAGAAAATTCTAACTCCATGTGTAAAACGCACTAACAACGCCTCACCTGTTGTTCATCTAACCTAATTTACTCTGTAAATTTCTGAAAGCATGTTACCGTAAAGAACAAAATGATTGTCAGTTTTAAGCAAAACTGCAATCTGATGAATATGGCTATTTATATAGCGCCATCCAGAATCTTACTAACATGCAAAAACATGGCTACCTAAAAGTGGGATTTAGCATTCATTTTAAAATGTTTCTTGAGGAACAGTAACTATATTCAGGAGTAAATTGCCCAAAGTAGGTCCAAACATATGAGCCTTAGGAAAATAACCCAGGACTATAATTTTATACTAAACAAATCATCTGATCCTCTACCTTCCAACTCTCGATCTAAACAACACCCACCTGAACAGCTACTCTGCCCCCTCTGACCCACTGGCAACCGGACTCAGACCTCCTTCGGACTACTCTTTCAGAAACCCCTCTGACTCAACACAATTCTCTGAATAAGCTGGTGCCCTGCGCTTGGCTTTTGAGTGGCACTTTAGAAGTTTGGAGATTACGATTACAAATAATCCTCAAATTAAATCAACAACCAACATTAAGATCAAAATATGCACAGAGCCAACAATGAGACTAGTGAACTGACTGCATGTCGGTCACTCGCTGCCTGGTCCAGTTCCTGTTTGACTCGTTCCACCTGCTGCACCGCAAGATTTCGGTCCAACGTTGCTTGCGTCAGGTTCACTCTCATGCCCTCTGTTGCCTAAGTGAGAAAACATATGAAGAATTATCTAAAGTAACATGTCTGTCTGAATCTAGATACTTCAATAAGTGCTGTTTAAGTACCTGAAAAAAGGTACCTATGTCAGCCAAAGCGACATTAACACTTTAAGCCAGAGCTTCATTGGTTTCCCAGTCAGTCTTAGTACACGCTTGTTGTTGAAGTCATGAAGAACAGAAAGTTAATCAAGAATCGAACAATACTCAGACCAGAGATGTCCACAGATTAGTTTAAGAGCTAATCAACCAAATTAGAATTCAAAATCTTGTAGTAATCGATTACCATGTTGCTAAGCAATTAGAATTGAATTAACTGTAAATTTGCTAATCGATGAATTAGAATTAGCAATTAGAATTGTCAAATGATTAGAATTAGAATTAGGTCTAATTGATTAGCTAACCGATTAGAAGCTAATCAAGTTACCACTCTGACTCAGACAGTAGAATTCCACAGACAATGCAGAGCCCAACCAAATGATTCAGAACTGATAGTAGACACCATGTTTAGAGTCCTTACACTACGTTGTTTATACACCAATAAGCGGTTAGCAAATGGTTTTTTTAAAGGATATTATTACTTACTTACTTACGTAGCATCAGAGAGGAGGGGCAAAGACATGTAACAAATGAACCCCAACACCAAATACCTTCAGGTTACCAACTGGAAGAGAAAGGCCAAGAAACTCCTTACATTGGAGCTAAGTGGTCTTGCTGAGACACTAATGATATTTTTATTTCAAAAAAAGTTGACACACCGCAACTTAGTACAAATAAGAAAAGAAAAATCGCCTACGCTAGTCTCCTGATGTTAAGTGTCATTTGAACAGATGACATTGTCAAGATTATAAACACTGCTCAGGCAACTAGAAGAGTGACCAGTGGCAGGCTGGCGCAGACACGCTAATCCTAGCCAGCGGATTCTAGAGTTGATGGGTGTCGGCAGTTTAGAGTCTCTGTAGCACGGATGTTGAATCGTCGGATGATGTCAGACGTCGTCCGGAAATTTCTCGAACCACCCCAGATAGTCCGCCACTAAGAACAAGTTTCAGTTGGACGTCAATTGGAATGATCAATTGCTGGATGCACAGAATGTCGTCCTCTACAGACCCAGAGGGATGCCTTCTGTGTATTGTATAATCACACCTTATAAGATGTCCTGAACATCCAGCTGGGAGTGTTCCCTAATTGTGTTGCATAAGATATGGAGGCTATAGGGCCAAACTCTCCCAAGCCAAACCCTGATGTACTAGACACTGGTCGTTGAAATTGCCCTGGGATGCGGGAGTCATGGGAGTCAGTCTTTGACATTGCGCTGGTGTGGCAGCCATAATCTGCAGCACTAATGAAGAGCTGGAAACTGGTAGCTCTGATAAAAATAAACCTGGGAGTTATTTACAATGCACATATATAATTATAGCACCAAAATTGCTAACAGTTAAAAAAAAAAGTGCATCATCAGCTGATGCCTTGCTAATGGACAGTGGTGTTGTGACACAATTTTACACAGAAAGTAATGTCGCTGGACTGTAACTCCTACCTTGCCATAGTCCATGTCACTCAACTGTCCTCTGACAATCTCCAGCTCAGCCTGGAAAGACATCTTCTCTCTCGTAGTTTTGTCCAGAAGATTTTGAGTCTCAGACAGCTTTTCCAACAGCTCTTTATTCTGAAATATAAAAGGTAAATTCCCGGCTTTCAGTGCTTGATTGTTAAAATACTCCAGCTCTCTGCGTTCTGAGTGTGGAGTTTCATCCCAGGGCATCATGTGATATTGACAATTCTCTTCGAGCTATGTAACCCACGAGAAACAACTGCTCTGTTGGTAGAGTGCTGCAGTTGTGTACAACCTTGCATTGCTCGGCATCAAAGGCCAATTATTCGTCTCTTCTTAGCATTTGTTAGATAATAAAGAAATGAAAATGTCATATAACGATGAACATGAATATTCAAATAGTTAATCCAACGCAATTAGCAACTGAAAGAGAATGCAGACCAAAATGACAAAATTAACCAATAAAATTCATTCTGAGAATTTATATAGCACCTCTTCAAGATATCTACTCAGAGGTGCTCTCTGCTTCAGCATATTACGATGTTAAGTGTCATTACGAACAAATATATTACATCCATTAGCAAAACAATGCACAGTAAGCTAGACGAGTCACCACCACTGGTGGGCCCACGCACACACGTGGAACCAACCAACAGATTCCCGTCGAAAGTTAACAGATAACATGGATGTTCAGAGTCTCTGAATTAGTCAAGTGTTCCACATACAGAAACTTTTGAACATTTATTTAGACCTTTAGCAACATATATATAGAAGGACGAACCTTGTTGTTCATGTCGACCCGAGCAGATTGTCCTTCCTTCCTCACCAGTTTGCACTCGTCAGCTATCCTCTGAGACATCACCTGCATCTGTTCCTCGAGTCTTGCCTTTGCGTTCAGCAATTCCTCTCTCAATTGCTCACGCTCAATTAATGCCTAAACATAACGAAGACAATTCCAGAATAAATCAGAATTCAAACATGACATAACTCTGAATTCTTTCTCAGCCCCTACCTCAATTTCGCATCTCTTTAGCTCAGTAAGACAGTGCACCACACGACAACAACACTTTGAGAGACTTTGAAAGGTGCAATATGAAGTGTCCGAGATATACATGCATACATATCATGTGTGTATACATACATCAACTCAATTGTTTCACTCTAAATTTCTTTATGTCAAAAATAAAATGCTTGCATTAACTTCATACAGTAACTTTGTAAATGAGCCAGTTGAGTATTTAGCTGGTTTTTAGTGGGTCTATTTGACACTTTTCGGATGACTCACTGACCTGCATCAATGTTGTGCTTAAGTTACAGTTTGATTGTATCTGTCATACACGTTACACTTCTTATATGTTGGTACTGATATGATATACTTGTCAATAAATGAATCAATCAGTCAAATCAATGCATAATACACACACATACACATGCATGCATACATGCATACATATATGCGTAGATGTACAAACATATGCATACCACCCAATAACAAATTAGACCTTAGTTGAGAGCTGACCAAAGGCTTTGCTACCTATGTAAGCTGTAATGTAATGTAACAAGACATTAATAAAGCGCCACTTAACAGTCTCTCGGAAGCACTCAACATGTGGCCATCAAACAGCTGAAAAAGTGCATCCCTAAGAGTCATATGCAGCTTTAGTGTCATGAACAGAGGGTGGAAGAGCTTTCCAGATCTGCGGCGCCGCAATAGAGATGTCCCAATGAGCACAGGTCGTGGTTCAAAAGCAGGGTACAAACAAGTCATTTTGTGAGGCAGACCGGAGCGCCTGCCGACCAGTTTGAGTGCCAACTGGAAGGCACAGTTTGGCAATGTTACCTGTGTCATTTCCAGCTGCGACTGTTCCACCATTTCAGAGCTTGCCTTCACTTGCAGGTAGAGGTCTTCCTCCCTGCTTCTCATCTCTTCGTACCTTGTCTTCAGAAGTGCCACGTGAGCCATTAGATCATCGCGATCCCTTTCAACACCAATCATAAACAACCTTTACTTCATCTCAAGTTACCAAAGCAGACAATATAAAATAATGAGGACATAACATCACCTGGACTAACACTAGGGGGATAAATAGCCTTGACAATTGACCGAGGACAATGGAGAACATTTATTCGTACCCATCACCGCCAAATGGCGGGCGTCAGGAACTGATGATGATGATGATGAAGTGTCCTGATACAAATGCGCTTGGCTTGAGCCCCAGACTCAGCTTTACCGACCTTGAGAGCAGAGTAAGTGCGAAAAAAATAAACAAGAAGAAAATCCTGTAAAAGTACTACCTCATAATTGAGTCTAAGTTCTGCTTCTGCAGTTGTCCCACAGAGGGCGGCAGTACTGCTTCACTGGCAGCACATTTCACGCACAGACCGGCCATCATGCCAACAAGACCTGGATCACTCGACTGTAAAGATTCCATCAGACGCATCTGCTTCCGAAGCTCATCCGACTCAGCCTCAGACTTCTGCAACTCATCCCTGACATAACACAGCAAATTGTATACATTCACTCATTCATTCTGAGAATTTATATAGCGCCTCTTCAAGGAGCCAACTCAGAGGCGCTACCAGCCCAGCCATTGTAAACACAACAGTTAAAAAACAATGCAACCCACAATAAATCACACGTTTTAAGCACGTTGTACAAAAATGATCAACTCTTTTGTGCAGTTCTTAAAATGCACTGTACAAATTGAAAAATATGTACATACCAGAGATGGGCACGATTAGTTAAATTGCTAATCGATTAGAATTAGAAGTAGCTACTGAAATGTAGCTAATCGATTAGAATTAGCTGATTAGTTTCCCATCTCTGATACATACATACGGTACATACATACAATCATATACATACATACATACTGTTACAGGTCCACTAGGGAATAACAACACTCTCGCTTGTAAATGAATAATATATGACAAATTACACCTTCAAATGAACAGAGTTGTATTTTGAAAAGAACACTGTGGCTTCAACAATAACAGCTTCTCTAAAGGGAGAACATTTCAACCAGAAGCAGCCTTCACCTCAAAAAGCAACTCTGTCATCTGCATCAGACACGAGACATACAGTAACAATGTCCAAATCTAACAGGTGTCACCGTTATCAGCTAACCCACAAAAGTAATCTATTAACAGAGCCTTGGCTTGATAATACAAAAACAGGGTCTCGTCAGACTAAACCTAAGTTGCCAAGCTCACATAGACAATAAAGTTCTGAGCTTGTATAGAGTTCGCTTCTCACCAGATGCCCAAAGTTCTAGCACACCTTCCAAGCATAGTCACACATAATATATATCTTGTATTTATAAATACTCAACTACAAATACACAAGAACAAAGTATGGACATACTTAGCATACTGCAGTTGGGTTTCAAGTCTTGCAGTTTTTGCCACATGAAGCGAGTTGATTTTCTCCTAGATTCAACAAATATAACAGTGCAATGACAGTGAATACCTTTCATTCTTCAAAACATACAGCTTAGTGCTTTAACACTTCGACGAGAGTGTACTAAAAGTGAATGGGAAACCAATTCAGATCCGTATTGAAGTGTTAAACATTAATAAATGCATTACATTAACCTACCAAATGCAACATTAAAATGCAACATTTGTGGGATGCTGTAGTCAGTTGGTTAGAGTGCTCCCCTTGTAATGTGGAGAGTAGAGGTCTCCCCTGATAGGGTTACTGTGTAGGGACCTTGAGGAAGTCCTTCACTCGCAATAATTGCTCATTGCCATCGATTGATGCTTGTCATTAGATAGTGGCGCTTCATAAATATATAATGATATTCACTAAAAATAAACTTAAGTACAGTTGGTCTTAATGAGGACAAATGTTACTCTAAATCCATTCTGGTGCTTAGATAACTCCTATGAAACTTAGTTAATTTGCTTTTTTTTCTGATATAGCTTATAGTTGTGGTTTTGACCAGCTCTCTCTAACACTGAATGAAGATCACTCATTTGGTTTCACTTCAAAGCCATCAATGACTTAATGTATTACGATAGTAAGTGTAGTGTATTGCATAGAGTAGTAGAATCTTTTATGTTGATTGGCTAGTAAGTAATCTGTAGTTGCATCCGATAAGCGCCCATGCATTACATTGTACAGAACAATTAAAATAGACTATACAAACACACACACATATATATTATATACATGCACGTAAATATTAACTAAATAAATAATACATACTACATGTATAAAAATAAAGATACATACAAACAAACATACTTCCAAATGTTTCATTAGTTCATCTAAGTTTAACAAATAGCAGTGGCAGATAGTACTAGCAGTATATTATATTTACCAGTTCAAAATGCCATTTCTCATAATCAAACTTGCTTGGCTTTCTGCTGTTGTCATCTGCGAACACAACCACTGAGGGAGATGGAGTTACCAGTTCTGTCCTCGTCACAGCAATCTAAATGGCACACAGTGCAAGAAGAAGTGCAAAACTAAAATACAAAACCAATTTATAAAGTCAGATTTAAAACTAATCTATAATGCCAGACCAAAACGTGAAGTGTTTCCAAGATAGAGACTAAAACTGCTGGCATAAAAGTCTGTAAGAAAAGACAGCTCAGTACTTGGACTAAGTCTGTCAGCCACTTGGGAAATGAGCAAGCTATAAAGGGTTATGTCTCACTAAGGGGTAGAATAAGCAAAACACCTGTACTCTGTTTTACTAAAAAAAGAAATTTTTACACAGAAAAGCAGGAATGAACTCACCCCAGGTGTGGTGGATATTCCTACACTTGTCAACTCGTGAACTACACTTCGCCTCAGCTCTTCGTGCAGAACTCGATTCTCTTCGATAATTTCCAAAATTTTCTGCCTCAGGTGATGCATCTCTTCCTGGTCAAATGAATCAACAGGAAACTAATTACGAATGAATAATAATAACAATTAATACCACCATTCACGAGAAATAATTTCACCAAAATTAACCATGGAGTCATGAGACAGCAACCATAAAAATATAATCACAATGGTCCAAACAAGAGCTTTTGCCACTGTTAGACCGGTGGACCCTCCCTATGGAATACCCTTACCTCCACTCTACATGTTACCATTCTTTCTGGGTCTCATCCTACATCCTTCTCTCTCCTCAGAAACTTTTTCTACTCTCGGGGTTCTCGCACTGGGAGTGCTACTGATTGGCCACTGCTGTGAATGGCACTATATAAGTTAATAAATACAATACAATACAAAATAAATACAATAAATATTTATGATCATTATCATAGATCCAAAATTATATGACAATACAAAGCATTACATTTTTTTACATTAACAGCCTGAATTTCCTAATGCTCTACTTAATGAATCAGTTGGAATGGTAGTCACATTGAGAAATTTCTTTTCCGATTCCAGTTGTTGAATTCGCATGGCCTCATTCTGGAGAAGTCGGATGGTTTCCTCGGGCCCTGGGACATCTTCCGGATTTGTGCGATACACAACACTTGGTTCCATCAAAGGCGTTGATCTACTTGGAACAGTTGCCGACGTTTCTTCATGAACAGGAGGACTTCTCTCCTTGACATATACCTAGGATACAATAAAATAATTAATTAATTAACCTGTCTTAATTAAACATCAGGCATTTTCAAAACATGAGAGGAGCTAACACAATCTGGCATGGTGCATACATAGGAACCCCATTCAAACAGTCAGCAGTGATAAACGATCTGAATCTTGGTGAATCCTAGAAGATGAGAAGGGGTAATTCTAGAAAAAAGTGTCCATGCATTTATGCACAGTGCACTTAAATACATAACTTAAAGCAATATATTAATTCTCTGTGAAATCATATTAAATACAGTATGAGCTTATTAATATCAAGTCATCGGGACAGTGGCGGCGCCAGGGGGGCTAGGGGGTGCTTAGCCCCCTTAACTGCGGTTCAGACCCCAAAAAGGAAAGGTTTTAAGCAAAAAAAAAGGTCATCGCATCCCAATGGGAATAACTTACCATGGCTTTTTGAGCTTTAGCCCCCCAAACCTGAAATCCTGGCGCCGCCACTGCATCGGGACAGACATCCCTTATGACACACCGTGTAAAACAGGTCATGTATTAAAAGGAACAATGCCAAAAAATCAATGAAAGGCTATACCGCAGTTCTTGTACAATGCAAAAACAATACAGTTAATAGCTTTGGGGATACAACACCATTTTGCATTGAGCAGAATGGTGTGTGAACCAGGTGCGTGTCAACACTGTATACAGGCTCCAAAGAGGCTAGTTATATAAATATATATTGCCGTAATAAATATAAACATCTATATATATCTATATAAATATATATTGCTGTAATAATATAAATATCTATATATACATAAAAATATATTGCTGTAATAATATAAATATCTATTTATGCAAAAATATATATTGCTGTAATAATATAAATATATATATATATATATATATGGATAAATATATTGCTGTAATAATATAAATATATATATATATAGATAAATATATTGCTGTAATAATATAAATATCTACATATATACATATATACAATAATTAATATACAAGTAAGTATATTCTTTATTATATTTGTAGCGTAAAACAAACTAAGAAACAGCTGCCAATTGCACAGCACCAGAAGAAGCCGTTGAAGAGGTGCTATATAAATATGGACTTATGACAATGACTTATGACAACAACTTATGACAATGACTTATGACAACAACTTATGACAATGACTTATGACAACAACTTATGACAATGACTTATGACAACAACTTATGACAACGACTACAATTATGACAGCCAATACATACACGCGGTGGGGGAGCGAAAATAACAGTTTTGGGCGTTGTTGGTCGCGGTTCGACAGGAGTCACTCTGTGTAGCATGTCACGCAGGCGGCTCACGGCAGTACTGTAGGAATAGTCACTGTGCTCAGTGCCGCTCGTTAGTGTTTCCCTGCTATCTGAATGGACTGGATGTCGCATGCGTCGATCTTCTGGCGATACGACTGGATCGTGATCAAGCACGTGTTGCAGTTCGTGTATGGTTCCAGAAGCTTTCTCTGTTTTCCAAAGAGATTGACAATGAAATGACCTATTTGAGTTTAACATGAAAACGCAGTAGCAGTATTTCACTGCTTTAGTACACAAGTAGTCACAGGATGACTTACAATGTACAAAAATCACATAAGTTTACATGGCATACGTTACAGCAATAGTAAATTCTATGTATGCAACTATGCATGCATGTAATTATCAATGTATGCATGCAAGTATGCATGCAAGCAGGTGTACATGCATGCATATATATATATATATATATATATATATATATATATATATATGCATAATAATTAATTAATTAATTTGAATCTTTGTGAATCCTAGAAGATGAGAAGGGGTAATTAGCACTGTCTCGAATAGTGCCTTTGATTAATTCCAAAAAGACACCATAAAGTATCTAGATATATATATATATGTATCTAGATACTTTATGGTGTCTTTTTGGAATTAATCAAAGGCACTATTCGAGACAGTGCTGCGCTTTAGTCATCAATCAATTACCTACTCTTAGAAAAGTAAATAATGCATTAAATGCAACAGACATTTGTTGGATTTTGCTCAAATTTAATATGTAAGGGAAAAGTCTATGAAAAGAATAAAATGCAGAGTTGATCAACTCTGCATTTTATTCTTTGCATAGACTTTTCCCTCCGGCATGCCCACACTGGGTCCATATTCTCATATTAGACCCAATATGAATCCCAGCCCATGGTATGCTGGCAGGGTTAACCTCGGAGGAAGGTCTATGGCCGGCGTGCCCCAGATACTGAGATCCTGAGTGGCCGAGTGGGTTGGTAGCCCGCTCGCCACGCCGGCGGCCCAGGTTCGATTCTGGGTCGGTTTATCAGAGATTAATTTCTCGGATCTTTACTGCGGGTGGCTCGGTCGCATTATAAACGTGGAGTACAATACAATACAACACAGTACAACTGGGGCGCGGTGGTATACGGGTATGTTCGGTGCCTTGCAGCTGGAGGGTTTCGGGTTCGAATCCACCTCAAAGCCGCCGCGTAGGGACCCTGGGCAAGTCCTTCACTCGCAATTGCTCATGCGCTTCGGCGTGAAACTCCGATTCAGCGTCCGCGCAGTAGTCGGGAGCGCCTCTGAATGGGGAATCTGGTAGGGGCGCTATAACAAGTGTTCAAATACAATACAATACAATACTGTTTACCGGGTTAACCTGGGAGGAGGTCCATGGCCGGCATGCCCCAGATCTGCCTGGTCGCTTCACCAAAAAGTTGGGTCAATAGGCCCCATCAACAAATTTCTACAATTTTGTAGGAGGATGAGTGATAATGTCGTGAACAGATTAAACCAGTTTTACAGTTACAGAATATAATCGTCTCTTGAGTACTATACCTCGGACAGAGCGTTTGTATTCCACAAACGAGCTTTCTTCATTCTGAGATTTCTGATCCATTTCTTAGTTCCGTGAATCACCACCAGTCGCTGTTGTAGTTTAAGCGATGGAAAATGTAATCATACAGGCTTTTAGCCTTATTTACATTTAAAGCATTAAAAACAGAAACATTTTAAAAATTAAACAACATTTCGACCGGAAGTTTACGACGCTCAGATAGCAACGTCTGCGGTAACGGCTTCAGAATTCAGAGTCGATGGCCAGGCGTTTCCGACGGTATGTAAGTAAGTATGTATGTATATTCGTTTATTTCCATAATAGCCTACAACAGGCACAATTAACGCTGAAGGTGAACAATAACAGTCATCAATATTGCTACTTATGTTGAGTTTGTTAGTACGTGTTTTTATCTAACATTCGTGAGATAAAGTCAGTGTGATTCTCCTTACAGATTTTAATTTAGTTATAGTTACAGTTATTGTTAATGGATTTTTATTTTAGTTATAGTTATAGTTAGTATTATTTTTAAGTTATAGTTATAGTTATAGTTAATGGATTTTTATTTTCGTTAATTTTAGTTACTATTTAGTTACAATGATTACGGCCATAAGCAAAACTGTGCGTATTAACACGCTGTTTCACAATTTGCTCAGAGTTATTAAAGCCTTTGAAGTATGGTTGCATTCAGATTCATGAATACACGAGTTTCAAAGTAACTGACAAATTGCATAATAAAAATATCGCATTTTTCGTTCTTATTTATGTCGAATCGTCCATATTTCACTTCCTATTTTTGTTTTTTGTATTAACGAAAATAAAGATGAATTTTCGTTATTGTTATTTTCGTTATAGTTATAGTTATAGTTAATTATATTTTTTAGTTATAGTTATAGTTATCGTTAACGAACTCATTTTATTTTCGTTAACGAACATTTTCGTTATCGTTATCGTTAACGAGAATCACACTGAATAAAGTTTACCCCGGCTGCAGATTCTTTGCTCTACAATAGTGCGATGCATGAGGATGATCAACCCAGCCAGCATGCCCAAGTGCGCCCCATCTGGGCCCCATATGGGCAACTTCGTGGGCCCATATGGGCAGCCCAGATGGGCTCGATGTCCATTTGGCCGCGGGCTCCATGTCAGTCCCAAGTGGGCAGCTACAAATGAGCCTACATGGGCTTAGTGTGGGGCCCACATGGGCAGCCTATATGGGTTGCCAAAATGGGCCCAACGTGGGCAGCCCAGATGGGCTCGATGTCCATTTGGCCGCGGGCTCCATGTCAGCCCCAATTGATTGACTAATTAATTAACTACTAACTAATCAATCGATTGATCAATCAATTACTTAATTGACTGGCTACTTAATTTATAATCCAGCAACCATATTTGAAATGAATTCGTGCTTTTGATCAGCTCGTAAATTAAAAGAGCTCGAGCGTGAATAAGTTGGTGCCTTAATTAGCTGCGAGTGCAGATTTAAGTAGCTCTTAAAATATAGAATTTTCTAGATCACAGCTAAGTCGAGATAGTCTATGTAGGCATACATAATAAATAAGGTTTCCAGCTTTCATTACAATAATTTTATGATGACGTCACATTAGGCATATGCTTAATTGTTGCGTTAACAGCTGCGATCAAGACCAACAGTTCGATGTTTATAGTGATGAGGACGTAGTTGCAACCGATCTACAGTTATAACAGTTACTAGTAATAACACAAAATTTAATGACACCTATAGCTTACTCCTGATCGTACATACCAGGTAAATATATATACGGACGTAATCAACGTCATAATTCGATCGATCTATGTAGGCTTACACACTGACCTATGTTGTTCACTGGATGTAAGGCATACAGAACAGGCAATTACAGCCCTAGGCCTATAGTCGTAATCGTAATCGTAATCTCGATATTATTTCCACAAAAGCGAAGTCGCGGGAACAAGCTTATTCACAGGCGCAGTCATGCTAACAGACATGCTAACGTCGTAAAGAAAGACTGAATCGATAATATTTAACCACAGTGGCTCGTAGGCTATATAAACAGCAGAAGTAAGTAAGTAAGAATATTCTTTATTAGCAGTAACGTAAATTGACCTTTCGTTTGGGGTAGGGGGTGCAGCGGTGCTTAAGCCTTGAGCATGGCGAGTGCGGTAGCACGAGCCTATATATAGCGGGGACGGAGGGCTTGATTTATTTTGGGGCTTCAGCTTCGTTTGGGGGTTAAGCCCCAAGCCCACTGCTAGTTACGTCCCTGTTTATTAGACAATCAGCAAACGCACAATAACAATTAACTCCGCCACTGTGTGTACTCTGGCAGTGCCAGTCCCAAGCCTGGATAAAGGAGGAGGGCGATGCTAGTGATGTGTGTTATCACATATATTGTCGTTAAACTGAAACTACTACACATGTAATAGCTAGCAAAACGTATAGGTGATAGCAACAATTAAAAAAGTCTTGTAACATTTGCACTGTTCGATAGCTGAAGCGATCAGATGGCCGCAGAGCATCATCCAGCGCCTGCAGCCAATGCCGACCGGTGGGCTTGCGGCGATCCTCCAGGACCTCTCGCCATTCCAGCTCATCCGGTTGCTGCAGTTCTAGGAGTTCTCGATCCAGTGCTGCCGCCTCCTCCAGCTGTCCCACCACATCCGCAGGCTACAGGCGCCACCGGAGCCAATCATCACAGAGCATCGTCGCTGCAAGGAGTTCGATGTCCGATCTGCCGCATCTTCCAGCAGCAGCAGCAGCCGTCTTCTAGTGGCAGCAGTCTTTTAGCAGACTTTGGCACCGGTCTCATTACCGGAGCCGTCGTTGGCATCGTTCTCATCAAAGTCGCTCAGGCGGGACTTCGATGCCCAGGCACTAGTGAATAACCAATTATTATTCTCGCCAACTACACAGACTAAAATGCCTATGCGCGCTATAAGCTATATATGGGCCAAGCATACGCAATGTTTCATAGACCTAGAAAATTTCTACCAACCATGTTGCAGTCATCTGCTTTAGGCCTAGTTATGGCTCGCCGTGCCTTCACCGTACATTAGCACTCATGCATGAGAAGTAAATTGTTTTAGACATTCGATCGTATAGGCTATAAGCTTAGGTTACATGGACGTATCGACCACAACCAACTACATGTATATCTGGTAAATTAGCATCCAATTAAGCTATAGTTGTAATATGTGCAAAAGCTTCTTATGTGCATCGTGTACGACCTGTTAATTATCATGGCTATATTATTAAAGAACTTGTCAATAAAATAAATCATCTTTATGAACTATAGTTATAGTTATAGATAGCACTGATATAGGTTAGTATACAAGCTGTTGGTTGTATGGGACTGATTGTATACATTTCTTTCACTGATTTGCAATCTGTATTGTAAGGTATAAGGGCAAGCGAGCGATATCAATTAAGTGAGTGAGAGAGACATGAGGGAGGTAGAGTGACAGCCTGTCACAGCCATAAGCTTGATCGACTGTCGCCAATGGCTCTTCAATATTGGTGTCTTTTTGGCAGAGGGGCTAACCCGTTAGCTCTCCCACTTGATTATGCAGTGACCAAGGTTCGCAGTCGAGACCATGCAGTGGCGTAGCGAAGGGTTTAAGCGTCCAGAGGCAAGAGTTGAAGACTGCGCCCTTTTTAATTTTCTTGTTGACTTTTAATCGTTCTTGTCATAATAGTACTGTGTACCACTGAAAGCTAATTTTGCGCCCCCTTGTGCTGCGCCCGCTACCCCCTTCGTTACTCCACTGTCGATCGAGACCCGTCAGTAAGCATATTGTCAATGGGGACACGGATAGCATTATTTTCTTAACAAGGTGAAATACGGAACCAAAGAACAATAGGCTCATAGCCAGACCAATTAAACACTAATAATGGGCAAATTTGTGGACGTGGAAGCAATCTAGATCGACAGAGATAGACTGCAAATGAAGCGGTTAAGTGCAACACAGAATAGACCACATGCATTGACTAAAATAGACTATACACAACAGGCCTATACCAACGTACGGCGCCTTATCTACAGCGGCGGCCCGCGCGTGTATACGGTTCACTATAATAGCAGGCCTACGCCTACCCCTAATTAGCCTATGTAGGCTATGCCATAAAATTAGGTGCATTTCCATGGGCATTAGATCTGTGCCCATGCGGGTACCATAAGGGGCCGTCCATAAAGTACGTCACGCTATTTTTGACAATTTTTACCCCCCCCCCTGTCACAAACTGTCACAAAACTCGGACCCCCTAAAGTACGTCACACTTTCAACATAGAAATAATAATACTTCCGAAAGCAAGGCTAATACATAAACAAGGCTTCGCAACAGCATTATTACTAGCGCTCCTAGCGAGAGGAATCGTGAAAAACACATTCAGGAGATATGCATTTCATGCTATTTTGACATAAAACTAATTAAAATGTTTCAGAAAATTTTTGAAAATTATTTTTAAAGCTATGAAATTCTATTAAAAAATAAAAAATAAATTATAAATAAAATAAAAATAAATAAATGTGTGACGTCACACATGGCCTGACCCCCTCCCCTGTCACAAACTGTCACACTTTCTTAAACCCCCCTCCCCTGGAGCGTGACGTACTTTATGGACGGCCCCTAAGGGAATATGGGTCTTGTGCTACTATATGTGCTTCATACGTGTATGCTGGCAGGGATGTGCAATGGAGCCGTTAATAACTCAGACAGTTCGCAGTCGAACAATTAAGCACCTATACTATGCAAGTTTCATAATTATGTTCCCTTGCGAAATTGATTTTTAAATAGACCACTGATTTTGTGCTTTAGCGCTCGTGAGCTGGTGCGCAGCGCTCGTGGATAAGCTGGTGCCCTGCGATTGGCTTTCAGGTGTCGTTTTAATTAGAACCTTGGAGACTACGATTTTAAGGTCGGAAGCGCCACTCATGAGTTTTGCAAGTGGCGCTGTATAAATTCGCGATAAGAATAACAGTTGTAGATTACAGGCTTAAGCTTTTGTTGAGACCACGTACACAATCGCAATCGTTGACTCCAAATTTAATTTCTAAAGCGCCACTCTAAAGCCAAGCACCATCTGATAGCCAAACGCTGGCACCAGATCATAGAGGTCGGTTTAGAATAACGTGTAGCCTACATTTATATTTAGCTAGGCCTAATATTCAATCAGTAGATTAATTCAACGAGTTCAATACTTGTTATGATTCATAACAGGGCTATGAGAAATAGATTGAGTAACAACGAATAAGCTGGCCTCTCCAGCACCTCTGCCCACGAGAAAGTCCTAAAACCAAACTTTCTTTACTAACGAAACATCTAAAAGCAAGTAGATCTTACTTACAAAAGATTTGCTTACTTGGTTTCTAAATTAATATGTAAGTTATTTTAGTCTATGCTGTTCGATTTTTGGAATCTAATGTAAACAAGTAACTTGCGCCCAAATATCAGCGATAATAATTGATAGATTTCAAATTGATTCTTACACAAATTCGGATCGTAAAATTGTGTTGTCGAAGCGGTAGCATGACACAGATAAGAAACACTATCGATCTGCTCACTAAGATACTCCAGGCAAACGGAACGACACATTTGAAGGCAGAGACATTCAGACAAGCAAAATTCGACAGACCCGAAGCAGTAATAATAATAATAATAATCTTTTCTTTCATTAAGCGCCTGACAAACGCACTGCGCTGTACATTTACATGTTATGCAATTTAAATCTTAACTACTAACAGACAGCCTGCAATACACGGCGCTAATAGCAGCCTACAAAGCATATCCGCCCAACGGGGGCTCGAGTAGGTGGCTGTTTTGTTTTGCCACGGGTATTGAATCAGTGCATGATACTGTTCATTCATTCATTTTGAGAATTTACATAGCGCCTCTTCAAGATACCTACTCAGATGGTGTACGATAGCATGCTTGACTGTCAATCAGGCCCTTAGCCAGAAATAAAAAGTAGCCCGTCCAAAATCCGCCACCGTTCCAGTCTGATGGCAATGCCCCTACCCTACACTGAATGACCTATAACATGTATGCCCCTCCAAACTAATTTCCGCCCATCCTTTGGAAGGGTGGCTGGCTAAGGTTCTGGGTTTCATTGATTGACAACTGTGACAGGCTGTGAAAAGGAAGGGCCTTAACAACCCAATTGAATAGCCTATTGTAAAAGTTTCCAATTACATCAAAGACTGAACCCTTCTGCAGTTCCAATGTAATTAAATGACCCTTGGAGATAGAGAAATTGGAGCAGTAGGCCTAGGAGGCCCTAGGTTAATTGAACTGTGACTGCTGTCTGGATTATAATCTGCCCTAATAGACAGACATCATTTAACAATTTATGGACTGGTGGACGAGTGGCTGGCTAAGGGTCTGCTGTCAATGCAGAATTCGGAAGTCAAAGTTCTGCGTGAATAGAATTTTACACTTCCGTTGCATTAATTTGTGCCCTCTAACGAACTAAGGCTAAATGGCTAAACCTATGGCTGGGCAAGCCACCCGCTCTGGTATGCCGAGGCTAAGAAAATGAAGTCGCTAACATTTCATACCCATGGTTTCGGGGACTGCTCGCATTCATAAATGTTGTTGTGACTGAACAATAGCGAGTTCAGAATGGCATCTTTCATTGCAAGCAGCGTTTAGAGAACTGGATAAAATTAATGTATAAGATTATTGTCCGATGTTTCATTTGCAGGTTGTTAAAGTTTTGAATTCATTTGTTATTTCTCACATGGGCCTGAAATTTTTCTTTATGGAATCAATTTCTTTTCTGTAGGTTTTACCACTTTGGCGTTTACTGTTTGAACTGGTGTGTTATTGTGAGTATGGCAAGATTGATGAGTTTGTGCTGGAGGCTTACAACCAGTTGTCATCAGGTATGTGGAAAACATTGTTACATATTATGTGTTTAGTGGGAGCTAAAAGTGTGTAATATTACAGAATTGTAAGTGTAACATTTATGTTTTTACTAGATTGTGTTAAGTTTTTCATTCCGATAATTAATTTATATAGCACCCATTCAAGGAACCTACTCAGAGGATCTGAGTAGGTTCCTTGAGTTATCCTCTAAAGACATCCAGTTACAGTGCAGATATTTATACAGACATTTATGTACATATACCCCTTCAACAAGACTTACCGGTAGTACCCTTTCAAAACCCTTGTCTGGCTCAGCTTACCGGTAGAAGAGGCCACAAAGGTGCTTCTAACTTTCAACACTGCTGAGTTGTTGTCCATTATCAAGTCAAGGCTGCAAATAACGAGGAAAGTTAGACTGATTCATGTCCTTTTTATTTGGAAAAATTCCATCAGTCTACCAGTAGTTGTTACAGAAAATCTGTATTGGTTAGATCTTCTTGAGAGTTTGTCTTTTCTTAAGCCTCCTGAAAGTCAACCTTCTGCATTTCTGTGTTGACTGCTTTCAACACTACTTCATATTCATTTCTACTTGCTAGCCATATAAATGTTTAAACTAATGTCTTGACAGTGAACAGCAAAATCGTTGAGAAGTTAGAAATGTTTATAGAGATTCTTTCTGATGCTAAAAATTTGTAAAAGTCAGTCTTTTGAAAAGAACCGTATTTTAGCTTGCTGTCAAGTCACTTTCTTCTGAGTTTACTGTGTCTTATTTGTACAGATGAAGTCGTTGTCTACGTTAAGCGAGAGTTGCAGACAAAGGGTTATTATTCTGTCGACTTTGCTCGACTTCCTAAGGACATGCATCGTGGAAGTCGTGAACTGCTGCTGGCATTTGGCTGGCTTCTCTCCAACAGCAAAGTCGTTGAGAAGTTTGTTATGAGTCGTACTGCTGTGCTGGAAGATGATACAGCAGGCATCTATGGGGTCAGTACATATATGAAAAAAAATAATAATTATAATAATATAATATTCTTCTTTATTATTTCAAACTGACAAGTATGCTGTATGATTACAATTCATAGTATGAATGGATGATCACAAGTTATTACAGGAGTCAAATTTAACTGTATGGCAGCCATGCAAGACACCCATCTGTCCTACGTATCATTTTACCAATGCCATCTGGCGAATGAAAGGCTGGGTGGACCTTTGGGAGGGTAGTGGGTATTGATCCCACTTCTTACTTGATGTTATGCTCTTCACGTAGTGATGGTACCATTATTCATGTCATAGTAATTTCTTGTTCTAGTGTTTTACCAGTCAAGTATTTCTGAAGGAATAAGAGATGTTACGTTTTTGATCAGACTTCTTCAAAGGATTATGATATTTTACTACTACTTCACTGCAAGTAGTAGTAAAGGGGCATAGATGAATGGTAGCATAACTGGCGTGAAGAGCCGAACATCGAGTAGGAAGCACGATCGATTCCCGATATGCTCACAGGGTTGACTCAACCCTTCATTTGCTAGGTGGTGCTGGTAAAATGAGCAGTAGGATGTGACATCTTACAGTCTTATTGTATACATTGATGTGTTCAGTATATTTCGTAAGAAATGTTAATGGGTGACAGTCATTGCATTTCTTCATGGCAAGATAATAAGTTTTTTAAATTTTGCTGCTGAGAAAGACTCTTCGTTTTATGTGATGTTTGTAATTTTGAAACTCTCTTGATGTCTTTGCATGATATATATTACTATTTTGAATGATGTTTCTTTCATAAATGTTTAGCAGGATGAATTGACAAATGACAAACTGAGCAGCTCTTTGAATTTACTGAAACTGCCGGGCGACATCTACAGTCGGATAAAGCAACTGCTTTGGCTCAACAACAAATTACGGCTGAACCTGTGCAGCCTACACAGCATGCAGTGTCAGCGCAGTCGACTGAAGCACAAAGTGAGTGAAAGAAAGGGACAGACAGAGCAGACATACAGACGGACAAATGAATAGATAGAAATGACATGAGGAGTCACCAAGTGAAGAAGCACAGGGAGTGGCCCAGGAAAGAAGCAGACAGGCCTTCAAGAAATGATGCAATGCAGAGTGAGTGAGAATGAATGTGGAGGGAGAGAGAGAGAGAGACAGAGAGAAGCAGATTTGGAAAGAGACTGGAATGGATACTTAGGTTTACAACAAACCATGACATTAAAATAACAGACGAAAGGTGTCTTTAACTAAGTCGACATTGTACATGTACTAAGACGTTGACTATAGGTCAGTATTGTACTATCTGGAAATTGATTAGACACAGAATGTGCAAGTGAATTACATGCACCTTTTCCTCCGTCCTTCACTCCATCCGTCCCTACCTTTATCCCTCCCTCCTTCCATCCTTGCTTTTGCTCTCTCTTGCTCTGTCTATATCTCTGTCTCTGTCTTACTCTCTCTTTCTGTTTGCTCTGTCTTACTCCTTTCTTTCTGTTGCTTCATCCCTCCCGTGCTCACACCCTCCATTCCTCGGTGTGATGCTTGCATGTTCTCATTCAAACTCCTTAATTCTGCTCATTCAGCTGCATTGGCTTCCTGTAGAATTCAGAGTAAGATTTAAACTGACCTATAAAACCTTCACGAGCACTCCCACCTACCTTCAACCACTAGTCTGTCCATACGTTCTGCTACACAGTCTGCGATCTTTGGGTATGGATCTCTGTCTCTTGCTCTCTCGCTTTTTCTCACTCTTGCTGTCTGCTATATATGCTGTATTAATGCCAAGATACATAGAATCTTGAGTTTTGAAAATAAGGCAGCTGAACATTTCTAGTGGCTTCATTTACCCAGTATACATTCAATTGTTGCTTGTGATAGACTGACAGGAGAGATTGCTGCTTGTTTAGATCCATACAGCAACGGTTGGAACAAAGCAGGTCCAGGGAAGAGACCATCTGTCCATGCTCGAAGTATACCTAGTCCGAAATCCTGAATTTCTGAAAAAGGTGACACTTCTTTCTCTTGCCGCATTCATTGCTGTAGTCAAGCAAGTCCTAGATTTTAATTACTTAATGATGAGAAATCAGTTCATTTTGTGTTTCAAAATGTGTGTATTTTAGTAGAAAAGTAGTTAGATATAAGACTCCTTATATCAAATGTGACGCCAGGGGTCAAAACCCGTCGCTTGTCGCTTCCTAGATACTGAGCTAGAAGCTGAAATAGGCGAGAGGGGTAAAATATATAGAATATTCTTCAATTCAGCAGTTGCCCGTGAATTTGCTATAATTTGCAAAGTAGTAAACCGATTTTGAGAAAGTATGATGTGCCCACATTGTCATAAGGAGGTGTGAGAATGGGACCATCAAGTCCCCATGGGCTGCTGAATGCAATGATTGGCTCAAATTTCTGCCCTTGAAGGGATTTGAACCCCCGACCTCTCGATTGACAGTACGACAAGCTAACCACTACGCTATCGAGCAGTCAGGTTATTCTAATGCTATTAGTTATTGTTTTGGTGCAGTTGTATTGTATGGGTTAATGAAGTTGGTTCTCATTTTCTGATCAGAACATTGATTTGCTGGAGAGAGACAGCGAGAGATTACATGATCTGCTGACATGGAGAGACCATGAAGGAATCTTCTGGAAATGGATGGAGAGTGTCCTGGAAGCAAAGCTTCAGCCACAAGATGAGGCGTCTTCTTCAGGCGAGGAAGCGTCGTCGTCATCGTCAAGAGAGGCTGATGTGAGGGTGATGGCCTCGTCACGACTGCAAGAATCTCATTGCACGCTTCAGGAAGCAATTGTCAAGTATGAATCCATTGTGCAGCACATCGAACGACTCTGTGCTGAGAAGGTCAGTGGGATATGCATTTGGAATGACCTACCATCAGAGATGTAATGTAATGTAATTAGCAACTTCTATTGCACCGGTGTCTAATGAGCAAGGCATCAACTGATGGCACACCAAAACCAAGCCATAATCAGGTCATCAGAGATGTGTGACACTTGTGTGTGCTACCTTTGACCAATCAAACTGGGTTTTATAAATCACTCAGGTCTTTTTTCTTTTGCCGTGGCTGGGCTGGGAGCACTCCTGAGTGGATTTGTTAAGGGGCACTATATAAATCTCCAGGATCAGTGAATGAATGAGTATGCAAATTCTGCAATCTACAGCAGCATGTAAATAGTCATTATGCATACATTCTGATGACATGGCAAATTTGCCATCACTTTACTGGCTGTCGGTTTAGTTTTGTGTGCTTCTGATGGTCTGGCTGTGTGTGTCTGTGTTCTTTTGATTGTCTCACTGTGTCTGTCTGTATGCATCTGATTGTCTGGCTGTCTTTGCGTGTATCTAACTTTCTGGCTGAGAAAGTTTGTGTTCTTTAGATTGTCTGTTTGTGCTGTGTCTTGCTGTCTGCATGCTTGTGGCTGTCTGTTTCTGTCTGTGTATTCATCTGATTGTTTGCTGAATGTGTCTGTCTTTGTGTGCTCGTACAGTGTGTCCATGTGTATGTATGATTGTCTGTGTGTGCGTATTATTGTTGGCCAGTCTATCTCTGTAGCTATCGTCAGTTTGTCAGTTGTTGAGTAGGTCAGTCAGTTTGTACCTGGTTACATCTTAACTGACCAACTGGTTAAGAAACTGCTGTTGTTTTTTCTTTAGAGCCATGAAATATCATCTGAGGAACTGGATGATATAATATCAGGAATGAGTCTGGAGCTTTCGATTCAGAAGGCAAATATTGCACTTCATGGTCAGCAGAACACTGTGGCCAGACCAGTGAACCGTGATTGGATGCGGATGGAGCCAAGTTTTGTCTTGGAGAAGAAACACGTCCAGCAGAAGACCAGACAAATGAAACCAGGTTGAATGCTTCTTCACTTCTCTTACGCATCACAAAAATAACATTTATACTGCTTCCTTTAACACTTTAGCGACAATCTACATTAGTTTCCCAGTCGCTATTAGTCTAAGTCCTGGCTGGCTACACTGGTTAGATCATACGCTTCTGTGTGTCAGGATGCCGGTTCCATACCAATAGCGGCTTCAGAGATTTGAATATCGGGCTAGCATTGTCTGTACATGGGGACATTAAAGGTGTTGTTCCCATTTAAACGGTCAGCAGTGGTTGAGCAGGGTCAATGGGTCATGGCCATACGGTCGCTATACACTTTCATTTGTTTATAGTTGGAGAGAGCTTGACGTGAATCAGAGGAGCGAGCTTGCTTATTTGGAACCTTGGATATATTGAATTGTTAACCATGGTCTCTTGGACTTTGATATAACAAAGTTTGTTGTAAATTACTTTTAGTTACAATATCCCAGTGTTTGTATTTACTGCATTTTCTGTTTTCAGGTTCGATCGCAAGCCATACAGAATCTCAGTCCAGTTGTACTTCTTTGTTATCCAGCAACCAAAACTATAACACTACCAAAGACATAGATGACGAGATAGACTGCATGCAGCAACACTTGCTTTCTCTGGAAAAAGATCTCAGTGCGAAACAGAACTACCTAAAGAAGGAGATAGAAAAACTAAGTGGAAAGTTGACTGATGCTGTCTGCATTCCTCCATTAAATAGGAATTTGAATCGTGGAGTCAGGTTGAACTGAAATTTATATTCTCTGTTCTTCAGTCAGAGCTGTAACGATTATGATCTCTTAGCTGTCGTCTGTAAAAGTAAACTATAAGGTCATTGCAGTTTTCACTTTCAGAACTTCTCAGTCTTAACTTTCAAAATGGAGTTGGCCAGAATAACATAGATGTAGATTACAGTGGAGACCCATTTATGCATGAATCCACTTACTGAGCGCTTACGCAATGACTGTCAATGATACCTGTTTAATATGCGTTTTAACACACAGTACAGGAACTTGTGTAGCAGTCTGCATCAGCAGTGAACACATGCATTTGCAGCTGCTAGTTGCAACTGGTTTACACCCCGCAAAGGGCAGTAGTACCATTTCAGAGCAGATGAATTTGACAAATAGCTGCACCTGTCTCCACTCCCCACACCTAGTAGTAGCTGTGAGATAAATTTTGGTACTTATCCTTTGCATCCACTGCCAGCCTCATTAACACTGGCGGGAGCTTAACTGCTGTCTCAGCCAAGGCAATATCAGCTGTGTACCCACACTGGCAGTTTAATCCAGGCACTTTCATGCTTTGAAATAATGCCTGGAAACAGTAGATATTAAGTTGATGAGGAAAATAAATTGTCTAGTATTAAATCACAATAAATTTTTCCCACAGCCAAACGGCAATGTGGCCTTTCAAAGCAATTGGAGAAAATCGTCCTGTTTATGAGCTTTCTAGCCAAACTAAGAGGAAGGCAACGGGAAACCACCTCTCTAATTTCCCAAGAAACACTTGCAATGACGACGGAGAAGGTGTGCGAGTGGCGAGGTGCTGCAGGTGGTTGGTGGGAGGCGGTCGCTGGTGGCAGCAGTGGGGGAGGGACGGAGGAGCTGGGTGGGGCACGTGTTGGGGGGACTCCCTTCTGGTGGGGGGACCGGGGCGGGTGGTGCTGGGGTGGATGGCCGACGGATGCGGCGAATGAGGGGGGGGCACGGCAAAGAGAGGAGTGGTGTCATTGGAAGTTGGAACCTGCCAAAGGGCAGAGAACTTAAAGAAGAAGCCAAACTAAGCCACGGTAAATCACACTACTGTATTTCAATATGGACCTATCAAGGGCGTAGCCAGGAAAATATTTTGGGGGTTCCATTTGAGGGGTTTCCATTGGACTTGGTTGCAGCTAGAGTAAGGGTTCAGTTTTTTTTAAAGTTGTGTTTTTATTGGCAATTATGTATATGGGGGGGGTGTGGGGTTGAACCCGTAAGCCCTCCTTAATATGCCCATGGGACATATTAACCCAATCCATCAACAGGATGTCATTGTGACTCTGGCCCCAGTGACAGCATTTGAATGGGTCTGCACTGTACATGTATATAAACTTATAAAGTATGTTTGGATCAGGATTTACTTTGTTGACAATTGCAGAAACATTGACTGAATTTATATCCGTCCATTTTAGTCAGATATATTTACTAGAATATTTCTCGAACTTTAGATAGAGTGTGTGTGGAAACGAAGCACTGGATTTTTACAACCTGCTGAAATAAGCAGTGAAGCACAGTAGCACCTCAAGAACTGACACGTATTTGGTATGTGTAACGTAAACTATGTGTGCACATAGAACTGTTGAGTAGCACGATAAGCTGTGGTCAGGAGTGGTTATTTCTTTGCAATATGAAGCTGAAACTTAACACTGGTGTCCTGACGTTTATCTGAAATTAGAAATTGAGTATTACAGTTAATTTTAATGGTAAGTGACCACTAATTTTTAATAGTAAATGACAATGCTTCAATTACAACCTGCAAGACAATATTTATATAAGTGGCCACTCAATTTCTTCTTGGAAGCAGCTCAACAAATGGCTGGCTTTGTAATGTGCTGGAGTCAGCTTTCAATGTGACCAAAGCTTATAAAGTGGACATAGATGTAGATTATAGGTATTGCATAGCCCAACCTTTTCTATGCCCCGCACCCCTTGGAAATGTTTTACCAATGTTCGCACCCCTACAAAAGTAATATCACATTATTTTGAAGACGCATTCATGAAATTGTTATTTTTTTAACCACGGATTGATCCGCATACAGCCGCACAGTGGCATACACTGTAGCCATACACGCATAGAGTAGGCCTACTGCATGTGGACAAATTGAAATAAGCTTTAAAGAAAATCAGCAGAACTAACAATCTATTCTACAAGTCTAATTCTGTTAGAGTTAGACTTTAACAGTCTACCAGTGTAACTGTCACGAACAGTTCTAACCCTAACATTAAAATTTTTAATTGTAAGACTTTTAAAGTCATGACTACCTATCGAGAGCATAAAAGTTAATGACTTCTTTGTTGCTGCTTTTCATGCATGATTTTTTCAAAACGTGGAACTTTCTTGCTGATTGCGATCCGCAGGTCTGCCTGCGGATTCAGGCGATTCCTAGATTTTGTCTTAATTGACAGGAGAGAACTGAACCCATATTCACACAAGTATGTTGTTGCAAATGGTACGAGGACATGCAGTGCTTTTCCACCAAGTGTTGGAAAGATATCTAGTGCTGAACACCAAAACTCCTCCAAAGTCTTGCTTTCAAATTGCAAATTGCATTTCAAGAGCTTGATTTGTTCGCAAATCAATCAGATCTTCCTTCAGCTCTTCATCATCTGACATTTTCTGCAAATTGTAGGAATATGGATTCATGATCCATTCTTCTGAAGTCCTCAGGCCTCCAGGGGTGAAATATCCATCAAACGATTCTGAGAGCATTTCCAGATGAGTCACAATTTTAGACTTAAAGGCTTGCAATGTTAGGCCTACGTGGAAATAATGAATCTAATCTTTACGGTCTCATCCATACTTATCCTATGACAGCTCAACAATTTATAATATATTATTAATGTCATACTTTCCCTCTTTCTCGCACCCCCTGAAATGACATCTCGCACCCCCTGGGGGTGCGCGCACCCCAGGTTGGGAACCCCTGATATAGCGGGATAGTTAAATGGTAACACTATTTCTTGACGAACATACCGATCTTGAAAGATGTGGTTTGATACCTATAGCCCCTCAGCCTTCCACTCCCTAGGGGCAGATGTAAAACGAGTGGGCGCCTAACAGGCTGCCAAGACGTGTTTGTCAGGGCCTCCAATCGGGATTTTCCCCAAGGTCTTGGAATTTTTGGGGTCAATATTCGTTTATTTGCAATAACAGAAAGACACAGATTCATTGCTGCTTACAAGTAGAGTCAACTTCAGATCTGAGGATTTTGCATAACAATCTTGGGATTTTTGAAGTAAATCGTTAGTAACTTCCACCAGCAAACCAGTAGCCATGGCCAAGACTTGGAAGGGGTTTTGATCTTGCAGAGTGCAAATCGTATGCTCCAATTTTAAACAGGGTTACGACAAGGTTAATAAATCAAAAATCGTTGACTTTCCGTGACCTTTTTTCCACGACTTTTTAAAACTTATTTTAGACCGAAAAGGACTTACTTTCTAATTGTTTTATCGACGTAAATATTTTCTTGAAATTTAAAAATACAAAATTTTATAAATGTAGTCTATTAATGATTTTTCCATTTTCCATAACTTTCCATGACCTAGCCTTTTTCAAGATCCATGGCTTTCCATAATTTACACCTGTTTTTCCAGGCTTTCCAAGCCTTTAAATTTTTCGAAGTCCAATTCTATGACTTTCCAGGTTTTCCAGGGTCCATAGCAACACTGTTTAAAGCATGTGAAAATCAGTGTTTCAGTTACTGGGAGATTGGGGAGTTCAACCCCTAGCACTTCGTCTAACACCCTCAGGCCTCAGCTAAGCAACTGAGAAGATGTAGGGTTAGGTCTTGACCCCAGCTCAGTTTTTTCATGTGCAACATATTAACATCATTTGACTTTGAATTGTGTTCGACCCCGCTCAGCTCTTTTAAGCAACTGAAACACTGGTGAAAATGGTAGAATTTAAAAAGCTGCATATAAAAACCAGTTCTTTCCCATAAGATGCAACACATTTAGGTAATTGTCATTGCTCAGTTACTTTACAGGTTAATTCATTGCAACAAGACGTTTTGACTTTACCGTAATTGCAGAGCAGTATGCATTGACCCTTTCAGTTCTCCATGTCATCTGGTTCAGCAAGTGCTTGCAGTTCAGCATTCAGTTGACTAAATGATGGCCTGTCCTCAGATTCCTAAGAAGTAAGAACAACAACATTTGTAAACAAACACATAACAAAAGTGTTGGTACTGGATTTGATGGTTAGCATAGAATACTTGCTAGCAACACACGAAGCACAAGAAAAGTTATCCAGTTCAGTTTCTGGATTACTTCAGCCATGTTTACAGTTCAGCCAAATGATTACAGACCTAAAAATACAGTTGATAACTCAATTTTGCAGCTGATAATAAAGAGCAAGAGAACTTAATGTTTACAGCCAAGTTCAGTACATGTGATTGTGCAACTTAAATTTTCAAATATATCTCGGCCGCGGTAAGGACTTTTCAATTAACAGATGAATCACAATTTACTTCACTTTGCACTTTGTAACAGACACAGAGAAAAACCAAAGAAATCTCACAACTAAAAAAATGTCATTAACAAATCATACTTGCTGACCTTTTCCCAGCAAGAGCGCATCACTTTGTAGATGCTGTCAGGGCAGTCGGATGGTTTTGGCATACGATACTTTCTGTTGCAAACTTGTTCCACAACCTCTGCATTTTTCCATTTACCATACGGCATCTCGCCACATGTAAATATCTCCCACATCAGAATGCCTACAGTCATTCAGTTAGTTTAACATTCATATTTTCTTAAGACTTGTGCAATGTGCATGTTAACCCTGTAACGACGAATGTACTAAAAGTGACAAATAACGGCTAATTACTTTAATTTTCTAGGCTACTTATCAGGCTGCAAGGAAGGGGACTAACCACCCTCCCTCATATGCTGAGGCTAAGAAAATAAAGTCGCTAACACTTCAAACCCATGGCTCTTAAGGGACTGCTTGCTCCTCTCTCTTTGTCTTACCTTAATGTGCTAATTTTTATTTCCAATTGCATTACACCACACACTCATTATAACATGCTTGATTACAACATGAGTTCTCATATAACACATCTGGTACATGGATCCTAAATAATTTTAGGATCCATGTCCCAGCTATAGAAAATAACCTCCTTTTAATATCATCTGACGACTCCAATAACAGCCTTACAAGAAGTTTCTGACCAGTGTATTTGAACTGACAGATGGTAAATGAGGTTTAAATCAAAGTTACCGTACGTTAATGCATTTGTCTGTCTTTCTATTATTAACTCGCTGCGGTTTGTCAGTCTGTTCTATTAAACTAAGATATATATTATTGTATTTAAAGATTTATAAAGCGCTTCTCACAGTGCACACCAATCAGAGGCGCTCCCAGTGCGAAAGTCCTCGAGAATAAAGACAACTTTTGAGCGAAAAGATGTAGCAGGACCACCACATATTATGGTGGTGTGAACAAAGGGGGAAGTTGATTCCACAGCGAAGGGCCAATGCAGGCAAAGGCACGGGACTGGGATATATATATATATATATATATATATATATATATATATACTGTGCAACAAACTGACCAAATGACCAGACATCCGATTTACTGCTGAACCGTGTGTAACCAAGAACTTCTGGAGATGACCACTTTATCGGAAACTTGGCACCAGCTGAACTTCTGTATTCATCGTCAATAAGACACCTGCTCTCACAAAATATCAACAATAATATTTTTAAGACAGTTTTATAGCTTGTTCAATGTTTGGCATATATATATATATATATATGTATATATATATATATATATATATATATATATATATATGTTAACAATTGCTAATCGCACTGTTGTTAACAAATTTCTAATCGCACTCTGAGAACAGACACACTGAATATTGTGCCTATGTTTATATATATATATATATATATATATATATATATATATATATATATATATATATATATATATATATATATATATATATATATATAGGCCCATTGAATTCATTGTCAGCTGCAATAAAATCATTCCTGTTGATATTCACTCAAAACATCTCAATATTTCGAGTACAAATACTTGTATCTTAATTCTAAAGGAGTCAGTTATGATTCCAAATCCTTTACCGCGATTGGTCAGTAGTTAGTAGTTAGCTGGTCTTAGGGACAATCCAGCCCAAAATACAGGACAAGGGTCAAATGACATCATATTGTCTGTTCAAACCGAGTGCTTCTTTTAGAGACAATCGAAATCGAGTGCCGTTTTTAGGGACAATCCAAATTACAATTCAAACAGTGGAAGGGGAAGGTTAAAAGCCTACTACTACGTTCACGAAGACGGGTCAAGCCAGCCTCCCTCTCATTGTTCATTCTATTGGCAGAGAAAACAATGACAGCCTACAGCCAAGAGGGAATTCAAAGCCTGCTACTATAGCTGGAGGCCAGTACACAGCCAATGGCAAAACGGCCAAGCCAAACTGTGCAAAGCCCACCCCTTCTCATTTGCAAGGCTCAACCATTTGCATTGTCTCTGCGCTAATACGCCAACACAATCGCATAGTAGGCTACAGCTAACACACCCCATCCTTTGTTACTGCAACTGCAGCTGTCGCTCTTGCTGGCCACACAAACAGCGCATATTTCCATTGCCCTAACACAACATAGAGTTTTAGCCTGTTTAGACACTGATTCGAGGACAAAGGTGCCATTAGGCTAATCTTCCATCATGAAAGTTTTATAATGAAGAAAATATCAATGATGGGGCTACAATTTGGATGGAGCACAATTCGGATAGAGCACAATTTGGACAGAGCACAATTTGGACAGAGCACAATTTGATAAAGCACATTTTGGATGGAGCACAATTTGGGTATATTGTAATTTGGATGGAGCACCATTTTCATTTAGCACCATTTGGATATAGCACCATGTGTATTGAGAACAGTTGGGTGTTGGACCAGTTGTAAGGAACACAATGAGGATAGAGCACAGTTTTGATGAAGCACAATTTGGATGGAGCTTAGCCTGTGCAGCTGAGCGGAGAGAGTAGCAGCGCTGGACGCTTGTGGTGGAGCAGCAGAGCTCCCGCAAGTACACATCAATACAGCGCCGGACCAAGACAGAGATTCGATACACATTCGCTGTGGATAAGGAAGCCAGTGGAGCACATCCCGCATGTAGACTCCAAGACACACCCAAACCTGGGAATGCGGCCAACAAGGCAGTGCGCAGGACCATATTCAAGGACCCGACCTGGCAGGCCGGAAGTCCATCATATATTATGGCGCTACAATAGTCGAGTCGTGAAACTACAAAAGTGCGGACAAGCGTCGACGCTGCGCTAGGAGACAAAGAACGTGAAATTACATCGAGTTGCCTAAGCTGACAGTAACAGCTGCGGCAGAGAAGATTTATGTGACGCGCAAATGTGAGTTCCTGGTCTAGGATGGCTCCCAAATCACGAACTGAGGATGAGAAGGTCAAGTGGGGTATTTCAAGGCAAGGGAGGCTATATAGATCTATTTTAGAAAGCTGCTGCTGGCCGGGCGTGCCAAGTCAGAAAAACTGAGTCTTAGTCGAGTTTACTTGCTCCTGAAGTACTTGTACTCTGAGTACTTCAAACAAGCCTAACAATCACTAGTCATCTTACTGGATTGGGTTACGAACAGCAGCTCCACAGACACACAACACTTGTATGCATACTATGCCACTTTTCTCAACTTGTTAAAAGAAAACTAAATGGTTAATGCATTGACCAATTTTCACACTCCGGTTCAGTGAAAGCAGATAATAATAATAATAATAATAATAATAATAATAATAATAATAATAATAATAATAATAATAATAATAATAATAATAATAATAATAATAATAATAATAATAATAATCGTTTATTAATTCAAACTGACAAGTACGCAGTAAGGTTACATCATTACATGATATAGTAGTAACAGATGATAACTAGTTAAACCTTCACGACCGCTGCCCGCTTGGATTGGTGCCACGCCATTTAATGTCCCCATTTACAGATCATGCTAGCCCAAGATTCGAATCACAGAAACAAGCAACCATCGCTATTTTAATCAGCATCCCCATGCCCGTAGGTGCATGGGACCTACACTCTAACCAAAGTAGCTAACTAGGCCACGGATTCAACCATGTCAACTGTATCAGTTACAGAATAGCATCTGTGAAATAGTAACAGACAGACACTATTGATGACGTGACTGACCTGGCAAGTCCAAAATCGGCGACTTTAACAACGCACTTGTCACTAACAAGGCAGCTACGAGCAGCCAATTCTCTGTGTATGACGCTGTGTTCTTCGAGATATTTCATCGCTGATGAGATCTGGATACTGAAGTCAAAGAGTTTTATCGTTTCTTTAAGAAGGCAGTGCTTGTTGCGTTTCAGATGATGGAGGAGAGTTCCTGTAAGCACAACGAGAAACGCAGAAAAACACTTTAGATGTTCTTCGTCTACCTAAGTTTCTAGTAAATTTACAGGACTAATCATACATGCAGAAAAAGGTGCTCCTGTACACGAGCCCCGTGGGAATATCTGCTCTGCATACTGTGACAGATATGTTGGATGATTCCTGGTACAGCCAACCTTTGGATCAAGGATGGGCAAAGACAAATCAGATTTTAAATCCAAGAGGCAGTAGTGAATGGCCAGTGAAGAGGTAGTGCCATTCTCAGGCAATCTGTTTCCAAATGAAGTCATCTCGTACAAGACGTTGTAACGTCCAACAAAATCAAATGCCTTTCAGGCTTCAGTTTGCCTTGATGACTCTGATCTCCAATGTAGTAATTTCATAAAGGCCATCCATTTACTACGTACGCATGAAGCGGGAGTGGGGTAACCCAAATGCATCTGCTTGCGTATGGGGTCTACTAGGGAGGGGTTAACATCGATAATACTATTGGCCTTCCTTCAAATGAGCCACAGTTCAACTATCAAACAAATTACTATAGGGAGAAAGAATTAGGGCTGTGTCACGGCCACAGCATTCCAACCAGTAACGAGCCTGACAGAAGGGCGCTATAGAAGCGGACCGGAAGGGCTCTCCATCGTACCACCAGAGGTGAAGGGGTCATTGCGGTCAATTGCCAACGGTCGGAAAGACATCTACGCCTCGGCCGCAAGATAACGACTCCCCACGGGCGTCATCACCGACAAGCAGTGAGAGGGAATCAAAGACGACCCGCAGAGAATCAATTCGTCAGGGACGATTCGATACGCCCGAGCTCAAAGGACAGACATTCTATTACCACGGCCGATACGTCGTAAAAGAGATAAGCGAACGGTATATAAGGCCTTGTAAAGCCGACCGCAGGAGGACACTACGGGCGTTGGCAGGCTGTAACTGTAACATCATCGCGCTAAGTAAAATTGAATCAAGAGAACGTTCCAGCATTCAGCTTAGGCCGAGAACGCTTAGAAACGTTGAAAGTCGTCAGCTTACAATAATACGCCGAGTGTGCCTCGAGAGTTTGTTGTATATATCTCTGCCGTTATACTTTTATATTAAATATTATAAAAACCCTCGCTCTCACCGTTGTAATTTATCACGACCAGGGCCTTCTATCGCTAGGGTGCGCCAGGGTCGTGACATTACTGGTGTCAGAAGTGGGATTGAGGAATAAGTGTTGCAGTTTACAGTCAGCGACCGGCAGCCTTATTCGGACGGTGCAGGAACGGAGGGACTAACGCAGAGATACGAGTCGAGACGAATCAACCGAGGATCGGACGGAAGGTTGCAGTCAGTCAACCAACCAACCGAAGGTCGGAAGGACGAGTCGGACGCGGTCAACCCGAGGATCGGAAGGACAAGTGGCAGTCAGTCAACCAACCAACTGAAGGTCGGAAGGACGAGTCGGACGCGGTCAACCGAGGATCGGAAGGACAAGTGGCAGTCAGTCAACCAACCAACTAAAGGTCGGAAGGACGAGTCGGACGCGGTCAACCGAGGATCGGACGGAAGGTTGCAGTCAGTCAACCAACCAACCGAAGGTCGGAAGGACGAGTCGGACGAGGTCAACCGAGGATCGGAAGGACAAGTGGCAGTCAGCCAACCAGCCAACCGAAGGTCGGAAGGACGAGTCGGACGCGGTCAACCGAGGATCGGAAGGACAAGTGGCAGTCGGTCAACCAGCCAACCGAAGGTCGGAAGGACGAATCGCAAGGGAACATCCGAAGGTCGGACAGACGAGGAGGCGACCGACATACACCAGCTCAACAACGAACAAGCCAACCAGCCGACGAAAGGCACAAAACGGGTAGGACTCTTACGTTGTTGGCTGGTTTATCTGTGTAATCGAGGGAGTGGCAATCACGGGCCGAGAGTTGGCTGCGGCGGGTGCCACTACTGACAGTATCGAAAGAATTGATGGGTTTCCGTTGGGGCAGTGTATTGTCTACCAGCATACATTCTCAATTTTTTCAATGTTTTCTTCTAACATGGATGATCTCTCACCCGATAAGCAAGCGCTTATTAGGAAGCTGTCAAATGAGAGGCTAAGGTCTTACTTACTTAAGGAAGAGAAGAAGGCAAGAGAGGAGGAACGAACGGAGAGGAGAGGAAGCGAAGCCAGACCAGAGGCGAGGGAGGGGCAGACAGACGAGGTCGCCTACACTTCACTAACCTGTAGCGTAAAGAGAGAGGAGGAGCAGGGAAGCAAATGCGCGTGCGCAGAGTCGCCACCAGAGGGCGAAGAGGTAATTATGGACATTGATAGCATAGCGGGCAAAACGAAGGCGACGGACCAACACGGAGGGGGTGAAGGGTCCACGTTCGCAATCATACAGCGACCAGGCCCAGTATGTAATGACCGCGTGGCCGATGTAAACACACTAGCAGAAGGGCAGCATACCGGCGAGGCACTTCGACCCTGTTGGAAGTCAGCCCTGCAGGGATATAACCTTATCCGTCCCGGACATAGGAACGTCGCAGCCGACTTCTTGTCCCAGATTTGACAGAGGGGCGAGAAGGAGACCAGCCGCGACGGGGAGCCACCCTGTTGATGTATATAAATGTATGTAGACTATGTATATGTTTTTCTTCTATGAATGCTGTCGTCCGGACGAGTGACACTGGAGCTGATCGATGTCATGGCTCAACGACCCACGACATCGTCTTTGGGAAGGGAGGTATGTCACGGCCACAGCATTCCAACCAGTAACGAGCCTGACAGAAGGGCGCTATAGAAGCGGACCGGAAGGGCTCTCCATCGTACCACCAGAGGTGAAGGGGTCATTGCGGTCAATTGCCAACGGTCGGAAAGACATCTACGCCTCGGCCGCAAGATAACGACTCCCCACGGGCGTCATCACCGACAAGCAGTGAGAGGGAATCAAAGACGACCCGCAGAGAATCAATTCGTCAGGGACGATTCGATACGCCCGAGCCACGCCCGAGCTCAAAGGACAGACATTCTATTACCACGGCCGATACGTCGTAAAAGAGATAAGCGAACGGTATATAAGGCCTTGTAAAGCCGACCGCAGGAGGACACTACGGGCGTTGGCAGGCTGTAACTGTAACATCATCGCGCTAAGCAAAATTGAATCAAGATGACGTTCCAGCATTCAGCTTAGGCCGAGAACGCTTAGAAACGTTGGAAGTCGTCAGCTTACAATAATACGCCGAGTGTGCCTCGAGAGTTTGTTGTATATATCTCTGCCGTTATACTTTTATATTAAATATTATAAAAACCCTCGCTCTCACCGTTGTAATTTATCACGACCAGGGCCTTCTATCGCTAGGGTGCGCCAGGGTCGTGACAGGCTGTGTGAGAGGTATCACACACTTGTATGCCCGTTATCTGACTGGATTACACATTCTTCAATCTGGCGTAAACTGCAGACTGCCGCTGCCCAAGATTTTCGCTGCCGAGCGGGGTTCTTGTTGTTGCTGCTGCTTTAAACACTACTCTGTACATTGGTCTATTTTTAGTATGTACAGCAGATCGATGTTCAGTCGACGCACTTGTTATGTAGAGACTAGTTAACCGAATTATATTGTTTTTTAAATATTCACATGGATACAGTTAGCATATAGACCGTTCTATAGGATTAGGGGGTGCGCGTCAAGCGCAGGTAAGCAGGTGGGAGAGTGCAAAAAGTACAGTGCGTGTGTACAGGGAGGGGTAAATTTTTTCCGGATTTCTCAGTACGTACTAAATTAATGGCCCCTAATCGTTATCATGAGATTTATACAACACTCAAAGAATGAATGTCATAGGAATCAGCTTATTCACACATGCTCAGTTAAAGAAAACTCAATAAGCAGGTAATGTCAGTTCCAGGCCCTGGAACTAATCCAGGCAGATAGAAAGTCAAATGGCTATGGTGGATGGTATTTAGAATTGGAGTGGCAAGGAATGTGAGGGAAGAAGGCAGAATAGGATATGTGGATAAGGAACGTTTTAGGTTTTGAATTACAGACCTACGCAGCGATTGCAAAAGGTGCAGTGTTTCACGTGGGCTAGGGTTACTCTGCCTACAACTTCATCAAGAGAGGACAGGTCATTTGTCTTTCACGCAGTTGTGGCACAAAGCAGGCTATGGCAGACATTGTTGATGTAAGTCCACAAACATGTCTCAGGAATATTACTGGCTCTTCATCTCAGTCATGACATCACATGCTGCTCCTTATGGGCCGTCTTTCGATCGCTGGATCGGCACCAGATTACATCTCGAAGCTCTTCACACCGGTCTTAAACTGTTCCGGCCACCAGGGGCGTCCATCCCCCCCTTACGCCTATGAAGCATTTCCCCCTCGAATCATCAGATTGTCGACACAAGAGAAAATCTGGATTATCAAAATTTGAAAAACAATTTTACTGTTAGATTGTTTAACTTTTAGTTCACTAATCAAGTGACATTATGCATTATAAAATATGAAGGCTTGTACACAGACAGAGGCATACCGTGAGAGAGGCCAGACAGACCCAACATAAGTACTAAAATTACAATAGGTGCTTCTTCAGAGCAGCAGAGCAGCCAAGCGATCAACAATTTCGTCCAGTTTTTGTGATGTCTCATTCACAGAATCACAGGCTAATACTATCAGAGGTGCAAACTAGTCATCAACCATGGTTGATCTCAGTCGATTTTTCACAATGCGGATGCCACTTGTTACTCGCTCAGCTGAGCAGCTGGTCACCGCAAGGGAGACCAGGATTTTGTACAAGTTGGTGAGTGTGGGATAGCCTGAAAGTTGACTTATCACACGAAATGACTTAACATAGCTGCCTTCAATCCACTGTCCAGTCGACAGATATGTCTTTGCTTGTCATCATCATCATCACTGCCTGTACCTGCATCATCTATAGGTGAATCAGTTCAAGTTATGTCGCAGAAGTTACACAGGTTAGCCATACTGTCTGTCGGTATGTTATCTTCGGTTATCAACTTCCTTGGCGTAAAATGATCCATTTCTTCAAAAATACCTGACATGTCATCCTGGAAACGGTCCTGTATTTGACAAGCAACCGTATCCAGTGTTGTATAGGCCATAATGTAAACGCCAAACCGATTGTGGTCTGTGCTACTGAGCACCACATTTAGGCCTATAGGCCAACTGTCCTTTTCTCAGCTTTCTCGTCATGTTGCTGGGTGATCGTCTTGCTGGATGAACCGGAAAGTTTGCATCAACATCGTGGACCGTTGGAATCGCTGTGCTTCTACAACTAGAGACTACCATGACTGTTCATCTTTCGAATCTCTGATAAGTTTCAGTTTCTGACTGCGCTGACGTATCAGCTGAGTCGCATCAAATCAAACAACAAAGAGATTAATTTCTAAGATGGAAAAACTGAGGAGACGTAAATTAGGCCTAATGTACTATACAAACAAAATTTCTTTCCCCCCTGAAAAGGCTATGAAGATTTCTGCTTCATTCCCCCCATAGGATGGACGCCCCTGCCGGCCACCACTAGCTACGTAACCACGTTTCACTTCCCATGGCCAGTTCATGGTCCTCGCGTTGGAGTGAACTGGGCACGCCTTTTCCTCTGTGGGTCCATCTCTATGGAACAATCTGCCACTGACATAATTATGAACACTGGCATCTTTTACAGTTCAGGAAACGTTTTCCGCTCGTCTTAAGACACATTTGCTCGGTGATTCCTATGTAGCCATGCCAGAATGCTCTTGTGAGCTACTTAACCCTTTAACGACGAAAGCGTACTAAAAGTGAGTGGGAAACCAATGCAGCTCATCATTAAAGGATTAAAGGGGCTATACAAGTGCTCTGATACATGTATACATACATACATACATACATACATACATACATACATACATACATACATACATACATACATACATACATACATACATACATACATACATACATACATACATGCTACTGGATAATGGGATTCATATGACCAGCAAAGCCAGACAGACAGGCAGACTTCTTAGCAAGCTGAATGGAATGCATTACTTGCTTTTGTTCTTACCATGTTTCATGAATTCGGTGACAATCAGAATAGGTTTCTGTTTTGTACAGACACCATACAGTTTCACTATATTCTCGTGATTCAGTTTCCTAAAAGAAAACAGTTTTATAAATATCCAGATCCTCGTTATAGCCGGCTCCATTGTAACATGAATTCTGATACAATCTGTGTGGGTTAATAGATCCACAATTTAGCTCAGCTTTATGAAAGACTTCGTTATAACATAACCGCACCTTAAGGCAGTCCTTGATATGATCCTAAAGACAGCGATGTAATAAGGTCCCAGTGTACTTAGCACAGAACCTCTCAATGCCTTTAATCAGTATCATGTGCTATAGCAACATCATTTTCTTAGTCTCAGCATATGAGGACAGGTGGCCAGATCTTCACACTCACAGTGTATGGTCAATGAACTTCTTATAGCCAAGTTTGCAACAGGGACACACGTCGAGTTGCAATCTCATTTGACATTGGAACTGTTACCCATATGATTGATGTACAGCAAACCCCCAGATTATTGCACTCTCCACTTGGTAACATAACAGGAGTCTCATGAAAGCTTTGGCTTAAAAGCCTTAATTTCTACTTATTTGCGTGGCGTTTTCAAGTCAATTAGCCTAATGAACGAAAATTGTAATTTTCATATAACCTGTTGCTTGAAAACTGTTATGTTTCCTCGGAGTGCTCACGCTGGAGGTGCCTCTGAATAGTCATTACTGCTAGAGGTTCTTTAAAAATGCCCAGATACGATACGATACGATACGAGTTATACACAGTGTACAAATGGCTCTTCTAAATTATCACAATTTACGCTTACGCGATTGTTTTTGCCTCGTCAATGAAGTCCTCTTCCGTCATTGTGTCCTGATTCATTGACTTAATTGCCACTTCAATACTTCCCTTGTAAATACCCTTCAACACTTTCTGAAATAGCATATTGATATGCTGCATACAAACTTGGAAGTGCAAAAGAACAATTGAAAGAATGAGAATAAGACAAAAAAGGAAAAAAGAAATAAACGGGGAGGAAAGAGACGATGACACAGTCTACAATGAGACAGAGAAGAAAAGTTGAGTGGGATCACTGGGATGTATGTATGTATGTATGTATGTATGTATGTATGTGTGTATGTTACTGTTTATACAGCATCTGTAAAACTCACTAAGAAATAACACATAATACAGCGAGAGGCATTCAAATATGCAAACAACACACAAAGGAAATCGTAGAGAAATACAAAACATACACAAGTATACAAGGAAACACAAGTACACACAATAAAACTAGTAGTAGGCTAATATTATTTCAGTACTGTTCGCACAGGATATATCCAACGTATGTAATCTTCTTAATCCTTTCCTTGGGGTTGTCATGCTGGCTGAGCCCCTGCATGCGTAGTCTCTACTGAAAGACATATTATACGAATTGATGGATACAGCATAATATCTGACCCCGAATTGTCCAGTACCGAGTTCTTCACCAAGCTGCTTCAACTGTGACAACTCAATCTCTTCTGCGCCTGGAGAAGCAATTACAGCATAAATGGAACAACAAACCCTAATGAAAACAAAGCCTAATGACAACACATCAATTCATGGTGTACACTGTTGTACAGTCAGTCATGCACAACGCTGACTGCCGCGTTCGGTGGGCTGTAGCTGGCGAGAGTTGCCACCAGGCAAAGAGTGGGCCAGCTGTGGATCCAATTAATGTGGCTGTCTAAAAGGACTTGTTCAAGGTCTCTGCAAGTTACCATCTCAGGGCAGGCTGAGAATTCAAACTCTCCGTTACAAGGTGAAACGCTACTTAACACATGTAAAAATTAATCGCATGCAAATTAAATCCAGCCTTTAGTTCAACCAATTCATCTGTAATTCATGCATCATATTCAAGCAAAAATTTAAAATAGTTATTAAAATACTAGAGTTTATTTGATTAAATGTTGATTATCACTGATTCAAAATATAAAATCACAATACTCCTCAACCCTGCTTGGTCAGCTGAGTTGGCCTCCCGTAGAATTCAGAATAGGCTTACGGCCTACGATTTAAACTGGTCAATCTGACTTACAAAACCTTTACAATGAGTAATCTCACCTAGTTTCAACTACTATTGGATTGTATTGTATTTTATTGATCGATTTATAAAGCGCCTCTCACAGTGAACACCAATCAGAGGCGCTCCCAGTGCGAGAGACTCCGAGCGAAAAGAGTGGTCTTTGGACACCGAAAGGAAGCACCTGGACCACCTGTTAATAACAGAGAACGAGTTGGTGAAGGGAGTTGGTTCCATAGTGAAGAGCCAATGAAGGCAAAAGCTCGAGATTTAGCCATAGCAGTCCTCGCTCTTGGGACAAGGTCAAGGCGATCAAGTGAGCGAAGGGGACAAGGTCAAGGCGATCAAGTGAGCGAAGCGGACGGTGACAGGTGGCAGAGATAGATCGGCGAATGAGGACACAGAGGTACTTGGGAGCTAGGCCAGAATAAAACCGGTAGATAAGAACGAGTACCTTAAGCTGGATACGAGCAGTGAGAGGGAAAGAAAATATAGAAAACAATCGGAGACAAACGCACTGGCGTGTATTGTATTGTATTGTATCGATCAGTTTATACATCGACCTCGCAGTGCACACCAATCAGAGGCATGTGTACACGACAAGCGCACCACACATCCCTCCCCACAGTCTGACATCTTCGGATATGGGTCTTGACCGGAGCCACAATGCAATACTATCATGGTTTCTCCTGCATTCCGTGTTGCTGTCCCAAAGGAATGGAACGGACTACCAACGTTTCTCCAATACTCGAACTCTTTTGTCTTCGTTTAAGAAAAGCCTCAAAACTCACTATTGCTCACTGGCTTCCACACATCTGGATAGCTATAACTGCTCTTCACCTGACTTACCGCACCTCAGACTTGCATTTCTGTGCGACTTTGCGCAAGTTACAAATTTTCATAATAATAACCAGGCCGGACAACTATGTGACTTCCCGGGGGCCCTAAGCCAAGAGAGACATCCGGGGGCCTCTAGCCCAAAGCAAAAGCATATTAGTCGCTTACAATTATTACGGGCATCTGAACACAAAAGTTCTAAACGTAGGCCTATATGATATTGAATAGACTAATTTACGAGCTACTTGAAAGTAATTTCTTTTAGAAATGCAGAACTTAAATTATAAGAAATATTTTCAAACTGCTATCCGTCCATTCCTTCAACAATATCATCAAACTGCATTTTGCCGAAGGACATTTGTCTGATTCATCAGACTAAGTGAACTTAGCTTTTCCTGGAGCATGGTAGGTAGATCTTAAATCGTTTTTATTCGTTTTAGCTGAGAAAAGGATAGCACTCCCGAACAGTTTGTGACCTGATATTTGTTTTGCGCCTCTAGACATAACAATGAAATTGGTCAAGTGTTCATTTACGAAGGTGGTGTCAAAATCCTCTGGATATGATTCAATCAAACGTTGAGCCTGCTCATTGTGTGTTTTCATTTGGTACCTGGTAACTCCAAATAAATGAGAAGCGAAAACTTATTCAAGATATTTGTGTGTCAATGTGGCTGGTTTTACAAGTTCGTTAACTGGGTGTCAGTGATAGGTATTAAATGTCTAAACATGAAATTTATCCCTTTGAGTTTAAATTCAGGCCTTTCAGCTTGTCCATCATTAATTAAATTTGTCTTCTTAGAAATATTTTTCTTTAGTTAATTCTCCTATATTCAACCGTCAGGGAGTCGTCCCAACTCTAAGTCATCACTATCAGTAGCGGTGGTTTCGGTTGCACTCAATGCACTTATTGCGCTGTTTGCTGCTCGCAAAGGCAGCTTAGGCAGGGCTTGAAAAACCATGTAGTCTATAGAGACGTCCATCATGTCCTTCTTTTTCTTTTAAAAGTTGTTTTTTTCTTTCTTTTTACATATCCACACCTAATATGACCGCTTCATTGTTTATAAATGTCACTGACCGTTCATATATCATAGTGTTAATATGTTCCGTTATTCAAAATTGAGTAATTTCAGAATTTTTACCCGTCCGCCGCCAGGTCACCATGTCGAAAAAGTGTCGACATAGGCCTACTAGTGTTTCGGCTTTGAGCCTTTGACGTCTGCCGTCGGTCGCTAGGGGCGCCTATAGAGACGTTGAATGCGAGTCTGCAACTATGGTCGGTATTCAGTAAGTAAGTAGTAACTAAAAACTTGCTAGCACTAAAAAATGTTTCAGGGTAACGCTGAATTATTTGAAAATTATACCAGAATTAGGAATTTGCTACAACAATTTGATTTAATTTCTCCGGATTTTGGGGGCCCCCAAAACCTCCGGGGCCCTAAGCCATGGCTTATTTTGCTTATGCGTTAATCCGGCACTGATAATAATAACTGACTGTCCATAGTTTTGAACAATTTACAAGATGTGACAGATACCCGGAATAATAGCAACAGTTGGCTTCATTCTCTCTTTTGGAGGAAAACGCAATCTTACAATCAACCCTGGAACAAAAACAGATGAGCAGGTCAAGCAAATACACACCATAATCTACCTCCCACTGCTTTTAAACCGACTCGACTGTGAATGTGTTTCAAATGCCATTGAAAAAGCCTAATCCATTACTCTGGAGACACATTATAAAATGCTTTGCATATGACATAATTGCTATAATTATGCCGTAGACAAAAGGAACCCAAATTGCAATTCCGTGGTAGAAAATGACCTCGTCATACTGCGGTCTCATTATAAGACAGTTCTTGATATAGTTTCCAAAGACATTACAACAAGTTTTTGGTGTAGGTTGATGGCACTAACAAAGTTTTAAGTTCATAATAGAGTTCATATCATGATATCAGTCAATTGCACATCAGTTTTCCCTCCATCTCTGTGTCTGGTGTTCTAATCTTAGCTCAATATGCACGTAAGCCATCAAATCCAAAAGAAAAGAAATCAAAATCAAAAAGTCATTTTGTTTTGGAATATGATGAATCAAAAAGAAAAGGTTCAGTATACAGCAGCCTATGAACTGTCACCAAAACCCCCAAACACGATCACATCACCCCTGTCCTGAAATCACTCCACTGGCTCAAAATGCTTGAACGAATAGAATATAGTCATATCACTCACCTACAACACACTTCAATCCTCTCAGCCTTCCTATCTCCGTCAGTTGTTCACGGTTCAACCTCTTCGTTCAACCCTTTCATCTTCCACACTTACACTGCTCCGTCCTTCCGTCACCACATCACTTAAAATTGTATATCCGACCCATCCAACGGAACTCACCAAAACCTGACCTCTTGCTATCTCTCCACAGGTCTTCCTCTCAAAACTGAAAACACTGCTTTTTCACAAATCCTATCCCGATTCCCCCTAACCTCCTTCACCATTTCAACTCTAAACATCATCCACCTTAGCCGTCTGACCGTCTACCTGCCTGACTCTCCGGATCTTGACCCTCCTGCCTATCGATTCTGTTTTGATAAAGCGTCTGTGAATAAGCTGGTTCCCCGCACGACTTCGCTTTGTGGGCGCTCTAGAAATCTCGAGTTTACGATTACGATTACGAAAGCCTACAAGGAGGACACAGAAAGCCGGAAAGGAGGACAAAGGAGGACGCATTGAATGTTTCCTCTGGACTCTGGTCAGAAGGTCTCCTATGTAACCAAGAAACGAAGTCACTTTGGAAAGGTTAGAGTAACTTAGGGACAATATGCTTATGTAAAGCCGGTAAAACGTGCCACAAAATAATAGCCAATAGCCCAATTAGCCCCAATACAACAGAGATACAAAAGCTGGACATTTCCACGTTTAACTTTGCCTGCCGAACAGGTCTGTCCGGCAGGCAAAGTTAAAACGTGGAAATGTCCAACTTTGAAGCCAAAAAGGAGGACATGCTGGACGTCCGTTAACCGTAAACATGACTTACGGTATGTCTAACAGCAGATGTTTGCTCCAACATTTTTGATCAGACAATTACTGGTACTGCGTAACTTTGAAGAGACCATAAAACTAACCTTTACAATATCAAGCTCGGTCGCCTCTGTTGACTGATAATCGTACAGTGCAAAAACGAAACCAAAGGTTTCCTCCTAGAATAAAACATTTCAGAACGGTACAACTCAGGTTATGGTATACTATGCTTAAAAAGTGGAGGAAAAATGACAGGTAGAAGTCAGACTATGACAGGCAGAAGTCACACTATGACAGGCAGAAGTCGGACTACGACATGTAGAAGTCAGACTATGACAGGTAGAAGTCGGACTACGACAGGCAGAAGTCTGCTAATATATAGCAGGTAGAAGTCGGGTTATGTAATTTACGTCTTGAAAATGACATATGTTCCAATATCCTTACGTTATAGATCAGTGAATCACAGATCATAGACCAAGGACCATACAGAATATAAGGTCAAAATTTTGGGAAAACATCACGGTAAGTTACATCACAGATATCTTACTCAATGACGTCGAAAGAAATAATTTTCAATCGGATTTGTGTTTATTAGAAGGAACTTAGCCAGCCAGACGTCAACAAATTCCTTCTTTTTGTGGCACTCCCATCCCTAAAGGTCTTCCTCTTGATCTCTGCCTTATGACAAAACCAGATGTCAGTCTGCCAAAAATTGATTCCAATCAGATTAAGGGTGTCTACACCCTGGCAGTGCTGAAGAAGAGCAATGCGTAAGTCTTGTTCCTCTGATTTTGTCAAAACCTTCTTCATTTCGCAGAGCCATGCACAAATATGGGAGCGCTTCATCATACTATCTCGTAAAGTAGGCAGTTTTCTGTTCCTCTAGAGCCCAGCATGGAAATGCATCTGGGTAGATATCCTGAACAGGTGCTACGTAAGTTATGAATTACAGTTCAACACTCATGCTTCACTAAGTAGTTAGAAACAGTGAAGAGAAGAACATTCAAACACTCCTACCTTCTCAAAGTCTCTTGACTTTCGGTGATTAATTGGAGCCTTGGCTTTAATATTATTTACTACAGAAAACAACATTAAATTTTTCAACTTAAAATACACAAGATATTACACCTCAAACATGTGTCACTTAAAAAACTGAAAATGAAAATGCTACTACAACCCACAGACACACAATGCATCTACTTCTCTCAAACAGCAACTAATTATGTGGCACGTTGGTCATTTGGTATAAGTGCTCACTTCGTAAAGTGTTTAGGAACTTAATTGAGCAAGTCTTCTACGAACAGTTGCTCAGTGCCATTGATTGATGTGTGGTCAATAGGTAGTGGAGCATAATAAATACAGAAGCAATACAATAATGATGAGTTCTCTGCTCAAAGACAGGTCAATTGACTTTTATGCCTCCCGGGGATGAGATGAGTAAGGTGGTTTCCCGTTACCTTCTTCACAGACAATTGTGGGTGAGCAACTTGTCCAGGGTCGCTACGCAGTGGCTTCATGAGGTAGATTCGAACCTTCCGACTCTCCGGTTACAAGGCACAGAACGTACTGCTATACCACCAAGACCCAATAGTAATAATAGTATTATAATAATAATATAAAGATAAATTTAGTATCTTGCTACTTATATAAATGTTTAGTTGTAATTCCTAAGCTTTGTCTTATTTTGAAGAGATATTCCTCAAACCTGTTACAGCTTTGTTTTCTGCCATTGCACTGGTCGCTGATGCTTTGGCCAATGGACAGGTCACGGGTTGGCAGCCTTCCGATCGTTTGTTGATGCTTTCACAGCAGCTGAACTTTGACCCCCTCGTCATCCAAATGCCTGGATGGTATTTGTGACTAAACCGACATCCGTAACTGGAACAGGCTAGATGTTAAACACAAAAGAAATAGAATGACATTGTAATGTAACTGCAGCATCACAAAACAACTTTAATTAGACAAATCCATTCACTTAATTCATTCGGAGGACTTACACAGCGCTCCTCGAAGATACCTACTCAGAGGCGCTCCCAATCAAACTCTGGCGATAAAGAACAGTTTTCAGATGCTCGTAAAAGGTGTATGCAGTCTCTAGCTAAAAGAACACATTTCAGAAGGAATGTTATTCTAGGTGGTTGGCCCAACCACTGAAAAGGCACAACGCTGCGTTTTTTAAATGCGCGCAAAGGGAACAACAAGTTCACCTCGAGATGCAGAACAAAGATTTCTGTGGCCAGTCAAACCTAAGGTGGGACAATATGGCGCCAACACAGAAAACAGTATACAACAGGTCATAGGTAAGCTACAATGACAAATGAAGTATCAAATTTAACATTGTCAAGGTCAAGGAGTCGATTTATCGTACTGGCAATAGTGTCGAATATGGCCGCCAAAACACAAAAATAGGTATATCTCAGTTCAAAAAGCCTGGATCGGGAGGGGCCTTTGCAACTGCTCTTCGGGACCATCATCTTTTCAACCACACTGGTCAGGCCTGGTCTTCAAGGTTTGAAGAGAAGGTACCATTAGGTCTATTATTAGTATTATTATTATTATTATTATTATTATTACTATTATTATTATTATTATTATTATTATTATTATTATTATTATTATTATTATTATTATTATTATTATTATTGTGAACAAATGTTTTGCATATATAATGAGCACAGGTGTTCCTTAGGTTGATATATATATATAGGTTTACTATCATTTGGTCGAAAGTCATTTGGTCGAAATCATTTGGTCGAAATCATTTTGGTCGACGATGAAAAAATCGAACGACCAAAAAGTCGAATGATCGTTTGGTCGACAATCAAAAATTCGAACGATCAAAAGATCGACAATCAAAAGGTCGAAAATCAAAAGATCGACATTCAAAATGAAGCATGTTTAAGAGAATTCCGACGATTTTACAAGTGCGTACACTCAAACATACATACACACAGTCCGACACACACTCACATACACACTTGAACCCCGATCAGTCTGTGAGAGAGGGAGGTTGTGAACTACAGAAAGTGATATAAAAACAAAATTAATTAGCCAATAAATCAAGGAGAGTGTATTATAGGCCTAACGGACTGTAAGCCGAAAGGTGCGAAATCTGTCAATGCATCGGAACGACGAAAAGGTCGAAGTCATTAGAACGAAACTGAACAGGTCAAAAGGAATGTGTGAGGAGGGTGGTCGAGATGCGCCCATGTTCGCTATTCGGCTTTGGAATGTGCACGCGCAAGTAACAGAGGACATCCCAAAAACGAACAACTCAGTCGAAGGTATGTCCCATTATCTTTTTCTATTATAGATTACACTTCGTATGCGGTTTTACTCTATGATTAATGGGCACCAGTAGCCTGCTACAGACTTCCAGAGATTTGGATGCTAGGCCTACATCGAGACCAGCCGATTATACTTACTAGACTTATTATGCTTCTTGGGAATTACCTCCATGCTATAATTGGAAAACAGGTAATTCCATAATAATTAATCTTCCTGTTTACATAAATCTGTCAGATGCTTTTGATATCGCTCTGTTCACTAAATGCGTTATGTTTTGCTTTTGTTAAGGTTGGCACCGCGGGTTCTGTCAGCTGCTTGGTGCCTATCATCCTTCAATATGGAAGTTTATTGAGGCCTAAAGAAGGAGCAAAGCTTGAACGAACTGAAGCTGGAACAATTCTTAGCTGGACAACTTCCGCCTGCGGGAAAGAAGAAATTCAAGGACTGTGCTGAACGGCTGAAGAGAGTCGTTGCCGAGTATGGAAAGCGCCCGAATATGGACTATTTGAGGGGAATTGCTCACAACCTTGAGTTGCAAGCATAGGCTAATAGTGACAATTTTTATATGGACAATGATAGGATACCAATCTTTATATAATGACGCTATAGATGTATAAAACTAGCCTTAGCATTGAATTACCATACTAATGATAAAACTTGTAGTAAAATCGTCGGAATTCTCTTAAACATGCATGTTGAATGTCGATCTTTTGATTTTCGACCTTTTGATTGTCGATCTTTTGATCATTCGACTTTTTGATTGTCGACCAAACGATCATTCGACTTTTGATCGTTCGATTTTTTCATCGTCGACCAAATGATTTCGACCAAATGATTTCGACCAAATGACTTTCGACCAAATGATAGGATACCATATATATAATGTTATCGATTGTTAAGCGGTTTTAGTCTTAGGCTTAGTTGCGCGGTCGGCTGGCCGGCGTTTGGCCTAAAGTAGCCTAAACATTGGCTGACGGTAGATTGTTTTTACACGTGCAGTTAGCGCGCCAAACTTAGAAACTGCTGATGACAGTGAATTTGAACATATACAGTGAAGTAGTTGTTTAATGCAGTAGAGAGCTGTATGTTAGAAGTTAACGTTGAGTTGTATTGATAAGAACTTTGATATTGAAGTGTACGTTTAAATAAATGTGTTTGAAGAAAGGAGAAACATTCAAAGAACTGTGTCAATTTAATTCTTAAACAGTTAGAAGACGTTGAGCAATTTATATGTAGAGATAAGGAAAGTTCTTGAGGTAGGTCACAACTAAGAAAGAAAAAGAGTTGGTGACAATTATTATTATTATTATTATTATTATTATTATTATTATTAATTATTATTATTATCATCATTATTACGAAAGTTGCCCAGACTGTAGCATTCCACTGTCATATGATAAAGAATTTCAAAGTGCATGTAAACTCTTTCTGAAGGAAAAAGCCAACGATGGGAAAATGCCAATTACCTTTCCTTATTGCATCAATCCAATCGTTCATCTGCTGTTCATAGACGGCAATTATGTACAGCGTACACGTTTCATCAACATCAGGTTCGCCAGTTTTGTACACGACCTGTTAACGAAAACTCTTTGTGTCAACTAGAGTTTAATTCCGCTGACTCTTTGACCGTCATTAATGTTGTGTTCAATTTATAATTTGATTGTATGTGGTGTATATTGATTTATATCATTGTCATAAACAGTATGTTATATTGAAAATGTTGGTGGTGATATGATATGCTAGTCAAAAAACGAGTCAAAACATTTACGCCTGATTACAATAAAAGTGTCCATCAGTAGATAAGTTAACTCAAACTTCTCTGAAATGCAACAATTAAGCAATTATTATCTTAGTTTTATAAAAAAAAAACATCGATCATTCCAACCCTAATTTCAATTCTATCAATAAAACAGATATTGAAAATAGAGAGATTAATTAGCTGATTTTATGAATTTTGCGCAAAACAACAATAAGCGCATGTGCAGTATATTTAGTGCATATGTGGTATATTTAGTGCATATGTTGTGAATTTAGTGCATATGTGGCATATTTAGTGCATATGTGGTGTAATTTGTGCATGTGTGGTGCACTTAGTGCATAGATGGTGTATTTAGTGTGCATGTGTGTATTTGGTGCATATGTGATTTATTTAGTGCATATGAGGTGTATTTAGTGCATATGTGGTGTATCTAACGCATACATGGTTTATTTAGTGTAAATGTGGTGTATTTAGAGCACATGCGGTGCATTGATTGAAATGTGATGTATCTAGTGCATATGCGATGTAGTTAGTGGGTAGAATTAGGCCTACAATCTACAGTTATATAATATCTTATGTAGGCCGGCGTATTTCAGGAACTTGTTTTAAATTAATGCGCTGTGTTGGACAACTGCGTGTTAAATTCCACCCTTGGTCAGGTTTAACATAACATATCATACGCTTGGTTGTAATCTCAACCGGAGAGCGGAATTCCACCAACTCATGTACTGGATTCCACCAATTCATGTATTATTCCAAGAGCATTCCACCTCTATGTGCGACAGTGTAGGTGGTGTATTTAGTGCAGATGTGGGGTATTTAGCAACACTGCACTTTATAGATATTCATATAATAAAAATAATAACTGACATATCAACTGATGCTGTTGGGCCATAATTAAAAATGTTCCCGTCAAAAATCAATTAAAAAAATCCACATACACTTGCGATGTACTCTAGTCATTAGATTACAGTACTAGACATTTTATTTCACAGAAAAACAAAGTATAAATACAAGCAGGCTATTGCCGAGATCATAAAAAATTCATAAAATCAAAATGGCAATTCATCAACCTAATGCGCATGTTCTGGCCCTAAATTAAAACGCTCTTGAACCTGGAATGCATTTGGTCGGTCTCCAAGGCCATCGGCATTTTCAACGGTCGTCACCAGATTTAGACCTATCTCACCTTTCACTCTCCCAACTCCTCTCTGAAAGGAACACCATAGGCTACATCAATGTAATGTCAGACATACAGGCGAGCAGGCAGTCAGAAAGACACTGAGTCAGTCAGTTGGGCAGACAGCCATGATGTAATAGTGTAATGTAACTGAACATTTTAGGCCTATATATAGCGCCACTTCAAGATATCTACTTAGAGGCACTCTGTAAACTACCGGTAGCCGATATGATGTAGGCTACAGGTAAATGTAATTACGAACGAATATATTACATATTATGATGCATGCAGTGTGATTCTCCTTACAGATTTTATTTTAGTTACAGTTACAGTTATAGTTAATGGTTTCTTATTTTAGTTATAGTTACAGTTATAGTTAGTATTATTTTTTCGTCATAGTTATAGTTACCCTCAATGTTTTGAACCCGACTGGAATTATGCTTACCCTCAGGTAAAACAATAGAAATCACAATAATAAAAAAATAATAACATCATGGACAGAAAATAAAACAATACAGTTGATACTAAAATGATGCACCTCAATGGATCCATCGCAGTAACGCAGAACTGTGGAAGTCAGTTGAAACCACCGATTTTTGTAGTTTTTCGTTTTGAATTTGCCTCTCATCTGCGACCGTTTCAGCATGTAATCACTTTTAATAACTTCACTCCCACCAGACATCTTCCTAGAATAGCAACAATTAAAATCATCAAACTACATTCTTTAAAAGGCACCAATCAGGCATCTTTTTGATTTGATTGAAACTATTTTTGAAACACCACACAACAGACAAATCCAGATATGTCAGTTCTGCCTATAGCACTTCAAGTGCTGGCATATAGTCTCAATTGTCCTACGCAGGGTTCAAACCAAGAACCCTGCTCCATAATTATCTTCTACACCACTAATAAAAACCTAGTTCCTTCTTCTTCTGGAATTGCAGCTTATCCAGCTCACCAGCAAGCCGATGATAATCAGGCATTATGTTCATGGCTCAGCTGTAGAACAATGCTACAAACAAGGCCAGTCAGTTTTGTACATCCACCCATGACTACAAAGCCAGATGAATATTAACTTCTCCTGTCGTCGCTCTATTCTATCGAGCAAAACCGAGAGAGTAGGAGCAAAACCGAGAGAGTAGAAACAAAACCGATAGAATAGGAACAAAACCAATAGAATAGGAAAAAGCCAACAGAGTAGAAACAAAACCGACAGAATAGGAACAAAACCGGAGAGAGAAGGAACAAAACCAATACTATAGAAACAAAACCGAGAGAGTAGGAACAAAACAGAGAGAGTAGGAGCAAAACCGAGAGAGAAGGTACAAAACCGATAGAATAGGAACAAAACCAATACTGTAGAAACAAAACCGATGAGAGTAGGAACAAAACAGAGAGAGTAGGAACAAAACCGAGAGAAGGAACAAAACCGATAGAATAGGAACAAAACCAATAGAGTAGAAACAAAACCGAGAGAGTAGGAGCAAAACCGAGATAGTAGAAACAAAACCGATAGAATAGGAACAAAACCAATAGAATAGGAAAAAGCGAATAGAGTAGGAACAAAACCGACAGAATAGGAACCAAACCGATAGAATAGGAACAAAACCAAATAGAATAGGAACAAAACCAATAGAGTAGAACCAAAACCGAGAGAGTAGGAACAAAATCGAGAGAGAAGGAACAAAACCGAGAGAGAAGAAGCGAAACCGAGAGAGAAGAAGCGAAACCGATAGAATAGGAACAAAACCAAATAGAATAGGAACAAAACCAATAGAGTAGAAACAAAACAGAGAGAGTAGGAACAAAACCGAGAGAGAAGAAGCGAAACCGAGAGTGTAGGGGCCAAACCGATAGAATAGGAACAAAACCGATAGAATCAGTGGCGGCACTACACCAGGGCAAGACAGGGCAAATTCCCTGGTAAAAAGCCTTTGCCCTGGTCGCTGCCCAGCCAGAATTTTTGCCCTGCCGAACATTTATTCGGGCATAAACCGCCCCTGCACTGTTTACTTGTATGACTGCCCTGGTTATGCCCTCTGTGTAAAGGGCGCCGGGATTGGCCCATCCTCCTACATCGTTAATTCATCCGACCTCCATTCAGTCAACGAACGCAACAAGATGGTCAAATTCGCCGATGACACTTATCTGATTGTCCCTGCCTCAATGAGAAACACTATCAGACAAGAACTAACAGCCATCTCGGCATGGGCTCTTAGGAACAACCTCAAATTAAACGCATCAAAGTCAAGGGAGATGATACTCACACGCCGGCCGGGGGTTGGTGAGCCTCCTCCAACCCCAGACATGGAGAGGGTTGACTCTATGGTTGTGCTGGGTGTCACCATTACCCGGGACCTCCGGGCCACTCAGCACATGGAGCGACTCCTCGGCACATGCACCAGCTCCCTCTACGCCCTTGGGCTCCTGAGATCCCACGGCCTCCCCAGGCGGCGCTCCATGGTGTGTCCAGGGCCACGGTCATATCACGAATCCAATATGCCGCCTCCGCCTGGTGGGGCCTCGCATCTGCTGGTGACCGTATACCAAGCTAGAGCGCTTCCTCGCAAAAATGCAGCGGCTGAACTTTCTACCATCTGATGCTGAGCGATTGGAGTCAATGATTCAGGGGGTCGAGGGACAATTGCTAAAAGCAGTCATTGACAATGACTTGCAAGTCGTACGGAGCTTGTTCCCACCTATTGTTCAGCGCTGTTACGACCTGCGCCCTAGACCACACCAATTCACACTCCCTGAAAAAGATGACACTAACTTTATACCTAGGGTACTGTTTAGACGGTAACTCAATTTTATGTTAACTTCTTGACACTGTAATTACCGTACCTCTATTGTCACTGAATGCGGTTTGTCACTCAGGTTTCAATAAACGAATATATATATCCTACAATGCTTAAAAAGCAGAGAGAAAATGTGTTGCAAAACTTGACTTAATCTAACGTAGGCCAAATGACTTCTAGAAATTCCTTACCTCAATAGAAGTTGGATCGATGACAGTTATAGGCTAACAAATGTCCATGAAAACTGTGATCAATCCAACTTCTAGTTACGCAAAGTATTGTTTTCATCGATCCAACTTCTACTTACGCCAGCCAGTTGACGATACCGGAATTCCTTTAAACACGACAGAAATACGTGAACTTGAATATCGAAGACTCCAATTGAACTAAAATTATTATTAAACTTTCAGGAAGAAACTGTAGGCCTAATTGAACTGTTAAATAAGCATGAAAAGGTTTACAGGTCGTCACGTTAGGCCGTACCTTGTCTAAAATAAATTGAGCGTATATTATGATAGCTAATCAAGTCAGCAATTGAATCAGAACTGTCTGATCGACCTAGATGATATCCGTTGGACCGTTACCGCAATGCACAATGTCACCATGGTCAAAAACTGTAATCTGTTGGACAAGCCCAGGCAAAGTCCGATAGGCCGGGGAAACCAGAAAAGTCAGACTATGACAGGCGGAAGTCAGACTATGAAAGGCGGAAGTCAGACTATGAGAGGGAGAAGTCAGGCTATGGCAGGTAGAAGTCAGACTATGGCAGGTATAAGTAAGACTATGACAGGCAGAAGTCAGACTATGACAGGCGGAAGTCAGACTATGAAAGGCGGAAGTCAGACTATGACAGGTAGAAGTCAGACTATGACAGACAGAAGTCAGACTATGAAAGGCGGAAGTCAGACTATGACAGGCGGAAGTCAGACTATGGCAGGTAGAACTTAGAAGTCACACTACGACAGGTAGGAGTCAGGCTATGACATGTAGAAGTCAGACTATGATAGGTAGAAATCAGACTAGGACATGTAGAAGTCAGACTATGACAGGCCCTGGAGAAGTCAGACTATGACATGTAGAAGTCAGGCTATGACAGGAAGAAGTCAGACTATGATATGTAGAAGTCAGACTATGACAAGTAGAAGTCAGACTGCGATAGGTAGAAGTCAGACTACGACAGGTAGAAGCCAGGCTATGACAGGCAGAAGTCAGACTATGACAGGTAGAAGTCAGACCATGACAGGTAGAAGTGAGGTAATGTGGGGTTCGCAATTTACCTCTTGAAAATGACTTCTGCTCCATTTTTATTACATTAAAGTTCAATGGATAACAGATCACAGACATAAGACCAAACAGAATACAAGATCAACTTTGGTCCACAACTTTACAGTTAGTAACACTACAGATATCTTTCTCAATGACGTCAAAATATATAATTTTCAATCAGATTTGCATTTATTAGAAGGAACTTATCCAGCCCAACATGAACAGTTGAACACATTCCTTCTGTTTTGAGGCACTCTCATGTTAAATGATTTAACATGTTTTCTTCTTGTTCTATTTATTTCTTACTATATGTTTGATATAATAATATCTTGTCTTTAATCAAGCGCCTGACAAACGCACTGCGCTGTACGTACATTTACATGTTATGCAATTTAAATCTTAACTACTAACAGAACAGACACCCTGCAATACACGGCGATAATAGCAGCCTTCAAAGCAAATCCGCCCAACGGGGGCTCGAACTCGATCAATTGGTACCTCTCGCTCTCCACCGCAGATGTTATCCAATGCGCTATCGCCCCCGATAGTGCATGCACTATGCCTGCAATAATTATTATTGGGCCATCATTATTTATGGGGGAAAGCCTCTGGTCATGGCCCTCGAGATGTCAGAGGAGGAAAGCCCATTCTGAAGCTGACCAAAGATAACAAAAGAGCAAGAAAAATTGAAAATTTACTTTAGGAAGTCAAAATAGCTGTCATATCAATCTTTGACAATGAATGATTGATTCATTGTGAATGTAATATCTTGCAACTAGCAACGTATAATTATTGTAAGATGCTACCTGTAGGCTACCTTACCGAATACTTATCTATAGCCAGAGACTTTAGTACACATTTAAAAGAACCACGAACTATGTGGTATAGTTGACATTATACTTGCTGGTAATAAAGAGAATATAATGTATCTAGGATAAGCACAGTCATGCTAGACGTACATAATCTAGGAATGTTGTATTGGACCGTCCTATATAAGAGGGAACGGCCTATATAGGCGGTTCCTTAGTGTGGCATATGTTCGTTGGCCCGATGCCGTGTAATTATTTGCTCAACAAAGGAGCGTTCCCATGGCCGTTTTAAGGTCGTCGTAGGCCCTAGGCACTGTAGCATTCGTAGGCCACAACTGCACTAAAGCTGAGCGCATAATTATTAATTATGCATTCACATTATTTGCTGATGTCATGATTAATCATGATTCACGAACACTTCCAGTTTTGATTTGAAATCTCAAATGTCATTCTGTGATGTTGATTAAAATCTTTAATATATCCACTCACCTTGTCACCTTGTGCTGTCAGTTCTTGGAACTTTAGCGACCTTCATGATCAAGCCTCTCCATTTCCTTCTGTTCGCCGTCGCATCTCTCAGTTCTGCCAAATTCATTCCAGTTGTTTCATGTATCTCGTAATATATCCACTAAGGTCTAATATAATGCAACAATTCCGGTTTTATATTAACTAGGATGTTAGGATGTTATATCAATCAATTGCATGTAAGTTCAATGGGCATTGGGAAGGATCGTCCATGTGGGGCCTATACAGGACATAATGGTAGCCAGTGGCGGCGCCAGGATTTCTAGTTTGGGGGCTAAATCTTAAAAAAGTTGACGACCGGGGGTAGTAAGAAGAATTTTTATTTTCGAGGGGGTAGTGACGAGTGTTTTCCAAGAATTTTTCGACGGGGGGGTAGTAACAAGAGTTTTCCACAACAATAAATCATATCATAAATCCTGGGGGGGAATAATCCCACATCCCACTATCCCAAACTTTCACACTTTCAACAGACGTCTAGATTAAACATTAAACACTGGTTATTCCCATTGGAAATTCAAATCCCATAACCTTTCCTTTTAGGGAGGGCTGAGCCGCAGTTAGGGGGGCTAAGCACCCCTAGCCCCCCCTGGCGCCGCCACTGATGGTAGCCGCGGCTTCGAACCGAAAAGCCGCGGCTTCGAACCGAAAAGCAGCGGCTTCGAACCGAAAAGCAGCGGCTTCGAACCGAAAAGCAAAGCGGCTTTAATGTGAAAAAAATATATATTGTTTAGTTTTAAAATAGCAATCAATTTTGCCCGTAGCCAGATGGCAATGTGGCCTTTCCACTTAGTCAGTGGAGTTTCTCACTTCCCTAGACATGAAAAATCACCGAGGTGCTTCTCGGCCATGACGCCACGAATGGCGCTATGGCCAAATCCAATATGGCCGCCGTCGGCCATATTGGAAAATTCAACTTTATTGTTTCTTACAGTATATGCACGTGTAATACCTCTAATGTGACTGATTTGGGTATGTAGAATTCATTTCTGACATTGTTTTCGTCATTTGGGGTCATCTTTAGCTTCAAAGGTCATGGTCAAGGACATTTTGTTGCATCATCGATGTCGAATTATAACTTGGCCAAATATAGCAGTAGAAACAGATGTAATATCTCTAATGTTACTGATTTCGGTATGTAGAATTCATTTCTGATATTGTTTTCGTCATTCGGGGTCATCTTTAGCTTCAAAGGTCAAGGTCAGGGACATAATTTTTGTTACATCAACGATTTCTTATACAACTTGGTCGAATGTAGCAGTAGAAACAGGTGTAATATCTCTAATGTTACTGATTTCGGTATGTAGAATTCATTTCTGATATTGTTTTCGTCATTCGGGGGTCATCTTTAGCTTCAAAGGTCAAGGTCATGGACATAGGCTTTGTTAGATCAACGAATTCTTATATAACTTGGTTGAATGTTGCAGTAGAAACAGGTGTAATATCTCTAATGTTACTGATTTCGGTATGTAGAATTCATTTCTGATATTGTTTTCGTCATTCGGGGTCATCTTTAGCTTCAAAGGTCAAGGTCAGGGACATAAGCTTTGTTGTTAAGTTTCTCAAGTTGGGCGGGCTTTGACTGAATTCGGCTAAGAGTGCCTCCCTCCGGCTAGACATTGATGGGAAGGCTAAACTGTGGGTGGTAAACCCCTCGCCATTCTTGACTATCAATGGCGAGTCGGTCAGGTCGCTCAACATAGCGCAAACGTATAAATACCTGGGACTGCAGGCCGGACCACTCAGTTGTAGGAAAGCCCACGAGGACTTCCTCACAGTGGGACTGGACTGGTTAGCACGTGCCCACTAAAGCCTCAGCAGCGCATGTTCCTATTGCGTTGCATTTGTTGCCGGAATTGTATCACGAACTAGTTTTCGCAGAGATGACAGCCAAGTCCTTGGAATCTCTTGACTGCTTGGTGAGAGCGGCAGTACGCACGTGGTTGCGGCTGCCGCACGATACTCCCATCGGTTACTTCCATGTCAAGGCATTGAATGGCGGACTGGAAGTGCCACACCTGCTATATACAATGCCGCTGCTCAAGACCCGTCGCATGGGCAAGGTGGAGGAGTCGCAAGACCAGGTAATGCAGAGCGGGGAAACAAGTCCACTCTTTCTGGGGCAAGGAGGAGGTACGCAAGGACGGCAAGGGTGACAGGTCAGGAGCTGAGTAACAGCAAGAATGCTAGCGACTTTCTGGCGATCCAGCTCCACATATCGGTAGATGGTCGGGGCCTCAAGCAGCAGGGACAAACCCCTCACGTGAAACGCCTGGGTGACTTATGGGACCGCCCTCCTTTCGGGGGGGGGGACTTCATCCAGGCCATCAAGTTGAAGGGGAACCTTGTTACCGTCTGAGGATTGTGGCTCACGTAACGGTGGACAGGTCCAGTATGGTGCGACGCTGTGTGCAATGCTCAAGACACCCTAGCTCACATCTCCCAAAGCTATGCGTGGACCCATTGTCTCCGGTGTGATAGGCATAACTCGGCGCTCCATCTGATATGCTGAAACAAAGGGTCACTCGGTGATCCACGAGCCGGCTATCCCTACTAAAGTTGGCAAGCGTAAGCCTGACTTGGTTGCCCTGGTGGACGAGGTTGCCTATGTCGTTGATGTCACCATTACCCTGGACTCTACAGATATTAGTGGTCCATATAAGGAGAAGGTATGCTATTATGCTAGACTTGATGTCATTTACTGGGTGGCCAATGTCTATCCGGGGAAGCCGTGCGTTTTATGGCGGCAGTTCTGAACTGGCGAGGAGCACTCCACCATGCGTCGTCAAGCCTCCTTCGAAAGTTGTCAGGGCTACTGATGAAACCCTCATGGCGTGCCTGGTGTTAACCAACACTTCGAACATGTTCCGACACTTCACCCGGTCGACAGTGAGGGTCCAAAGACGCCAGACTCTGATGCAGCCTGGCAACCATCTCTGAAGGTAAAAAATAGCCAAATAAAAGATTTGCGAGTACAGTTACCCGATGTTATCAAACGGCACCAGCAGAGTCGCTCTCCGTATTTATCGAGCGGCTCCAACGGGGTCGCCCTCCCCGATATATATATCGAACGCCACTAGTGGGGAACTTTCCCCGTATTTATCGAACGACTCCAACAGGGTTTTCCCATATGTAAGCTTATACATACCTGCTATTTCTTTATATCTTACGATCGGTCTTCCCTAGCTTTACTCAGCATTTTAAAATCCACAATCTGGACTCAGAAGGTTTCAAGATCAATATATCATTCGCTTACCATGACCTTCACAGCTAAAGATGACCCCAAATGACAAAAACAATATGTAATTCTACATACCGAAATCAGTAACATTAGAGATATCACGCCTGTTTCCACTGCTACATTCGACCAAGTTGTATAAGAAATCGTTGAAGTAACAAAAATTATGTCCATGACCTTGACCTATGAAGCTAAAGATGACCCCGAATGACGAAAACAATATCAAAAATGAATTCTACATACCGAAATCAGTAACATTAGAGATATTACACCTGTTTCTACTGCAACATTCAACCAAGTTATATAAGAAATCGTTGATGTAACAAAGCTTATGTCCCTGACCTTGACCTTTGAAGCTAAAGATGACCCCGAATGATGAAAACAATATCAGAAATGAATTCTAAATACCGAAATCAGTAACATTAGAGATATTACACCTGTTTCTACTGCAACATTCGACCAAGTTATATAAGAAATCGTTGATGTACAAACAATTATGTCCCTGACCTTGACCTTTGAAGCTAAAGATGACTCCAAATGACGAAAACAATATCAGAAATGAATTCTACATACCGAAATCAGTAACATTAGAGATATTACATCTGTTTCTACTGCTATATTTACACTCTTAGCCAAGTTCAGTAAAAGAACTTGTTGAAACTTAACAGCAAAGCTTATGTCCCTGACCTTGACCTTTGAAGCTAAAGATGACCCCGAATGATGAAAACAATATCAGAAATGAATTCTACATACCGAAATCAGTAACATTAGAGATATTACATCTGTTTCTACTGCTATATTTGGCCAAGTTATAATTCGACATCGATGATGCAACAAAATGTCCTTGACCATGACCTTTGAAGCTAAAGATGACCCCAAATGACGAAAACAATATCAGAAATGAATTCTACATACCCAAATCAGTCACATTAGAGGTATTACACGTGCATATACTGTAAGAAACAATAAAGTTGAATTTTCCAATATGGCCGACGGCGGCCATATTGGATTTGGCCATAGCGCCATTCGTGGCGTCATGGCCGAGAAGCACCTCGGTGATTTTTCATGTCTAGGGACCCACTGACTAAGTGGAAGTGAGAAACTCCCCCAACACCATTTTGCAAACGGGTCTTCAGGCGACATAATGGATTAATTGGAGAAAGTCGTCCTATCTTTCTAGCCAAACTAAGCCACGGTGAATCACACTACTGTATTTCAATATGGACCTATCAAGGGCGTAGCCAGGAAACAATTTCAGAGGTTTTCCATTTGGGGTTTCAGTGGACTTGGTCATAGCTAGAAAGGGTTCGGTTTTGAAAAGTAAGAGTTTTTATTGGCAATTTATTTGGGGGTGGGGTTGAACCCATAAGCCCCCTTCAGGGGCGGATCCAGGATTTCTGGTTAGGGAGGGCGTAAATACTACCAATCCAATCCCGTAAATATATATATATATATATATATATATATATATATATATATATATATATATGAAATTAGATCATGCAAAACTATAATGATCCTTTTTATAGAAAATGTTATGGAACTTTAAAAATATATAGTTTCTCATATAAAACAACTGGTCTCCACTGAAGGTTAACAGTGAAACGATTATAAATCAGTTATCGGTTTTGATCATGCAACCCTTGATCCAAAAAGAAAATAATTAAGTGTCACATGCCAGTGGATTAAGCAGTGTCATTCTCCTTGGATGCTTTCTGGCGTATGCATTGATAATGTCCCCTGTGTGACTCCATTTTCTCATTGATTGTGTACTACTGTTGTTTGTTGGTCACCAAATAAATGATTTGATTTGATTTTGATTTGATTTTGATTTGAATGTCATCAATGTCTAACTTCATGTCCTTGTGGACAAACAATAAAATGAGTGCATTAAATCTGTCCTCGTTCATTGTACTTCGGAAACACGACTTCACAAATCGCAGACTAGAATTTGCTCGTTCAACACTGCAAGCCGTGACAGAAGTGAGCAGCAAAATGTGAATTATTGTGGTAATATTTGGATACATAATACGACAGGAGCTCCGGTAAGAGAGCTCCATTCTGCCGGTCCAGCTACTTCAAACATCCTATTCCCAAATTGCAGTTATATTAGTTTTAGGTCAGTTTAGTTTGAGAACATTTGCTGCAGGTTTAGGGGGGGCGTACGCCGGCTCCGCCCCCCTCTAAATCCGCGCCTGCCCTTAATATGCCCATGGGATGACGGGACATATTAACCCAGTCCATCAACAGGATGTCATTGTGGCTCTGGCTCTCAATGACAGCATGTGAGTGGGTCTGCACTGTACTTGTATATAAAGTATGTGTTTGTATCAGGATTTACTTTGTTGACAATTGCAGAACACTTGACTGAATTTAAATTCTTGAACCTTCTATATCCGACCATTTTAGTCAGATACATTTGCATGTACTAGAATATTTCTCTAACTTTAGATAGAGTGTGTGGGGAAACGAAGCACTGGATTTTTACAACCTGCTGAAATATGAAGTCAAGTACATGTAGTAGCAACTCACGTACTGATACGCATTTGGTGTGTGCAATGCAATTTATGTATGCACATAGAACTATTGAGTATCATGATAAGCTGTGGTTATTGTTTTGCAATATGAAACTGAAAATTAACACTGGTGTCGACGTTTATCTGAAATTAGAAATTGAGAATTACACTTAATTTTAATAGTATATGGCTGTTAATTTTTAACAGTAAATGACAATGATTCAATTACAACCTGCACGACAATATTTATATAAAAGTAAAAACATTCATTACATTTTATTCATAATGAGAAATCTAAATGAGAATCTAAGCATCAACAATAAGAAGTATTTACCTGAGAATATAATTATTAACAATAAGCTATATTACAGTTATATTTTTATAAAATCTAATAATAATAATTGATGGTTAAAATAATATTCTGCATTGCATTAGTAACAGTGGAAATATGTGATATACACTGTAAGTCCATAATTGTACAATTCGCTATAAATTATAGTCTTGCATGTCAAAAGCATGATTACATGCAAATGACACGGTACATCATTAAAACTTAGTGTTATACAATTAAGCAATTTTATATACAGCATAACAGATCTAGTATGCATGAATTAAACTTACAGTTCCTCCCAACTTGCCACATGAACCGTTGGCATAGGGAAATTTAAGTGCTGGGGGGGGCAAGAAGACGCAAGCATTAACTTCTGCCCAAAAATAATTAAATCCACAGTAAATCCTTCTCTTTCTCCCCAAAAAAACGAAAACTCGATTTTTTGGGGGGGGGGGCAATGCCTTATACCCTCCCGGTTCCTACGCCTATGATCTTTGGTCTTGCCCTAGATGAATGCACATGACATAGCATCTTTTCTAAGCAAATGTGACTCTAGAGAAAACAAAACCCTTGGAAGTCAGGAACAATTCAATATGCGAGAAGTTGACACAGAAAGCGGTTACGCATAAAATAGACCCGATATAGTTCAGCACATAATTAACACAGCTGCAAAATATATCACTTAAGACTTCATACTACAAAAGTAACAAAACCAATTCTCCATATAAGAAATGTTTACACCACTCATAACAATTTTATGTAAGATTTAATTCACAATTTTCAGAACTTGTTATGCATCAGAGAGGTACAGATTTTACTTTCTGGCATAAAATCATCAGAATATTCATGAAAATATTCAGCATCCAGCCCAATCTAAATGCACTGTTAAACTAATTTTTGAAGTTCCTACGGCCAGGTCAAAAATAATTACACTCAGTTGCTTTTTGTCAATTTTACATTTTTTATAACTGTTATATCACAACAAACAGATATTAACCATCTGATCTAGAACAGTGCTGAAATCTTGCAGTCAGTTTCACGTAAAACACTGCTAATGCAAAACTAGCATTGGCTGTCATAACTCTCAGTTCTGTACAACTGTGGCGGCCATAAGAACCGTTAAGCAATTTCTGTTGAATGGATTGTATTTATAACCACATCAGAAAGCCATAAAAGAAAGCCATAAGAAACACTGATCAATTACCCTTGAATGACACTGTAATGATAACAATCACATATTAAAATAACACAACCAGAATAGTTTGTTCATAAACGAATATTGATTGATTGATTGATTGACTGCTCAAATCCCTTAATGCTAAGCTGCACAACCCATCCCTCAGATCATAAGAACCAGCGAGCCTTCATTCACTCTCATGGCCAACTTAAACTTTGTAGGCCACTTTTATTCGGGTGCTACAAAAATTCGGCAAATGCAGCTTCTTCTCTTAGCATAATCTCAGAGGAGCTCCCAACCTGACAACACAAATGATGTTCAACTGAAATAGTTTCCTATCAACATTCTCACGTTGCTCCGCTGTCTGGAATGTGGCGTCTAAAGTTCTGCTGACCAACCCTGAAACGTTCAAGTGCCTGCCTAGTTTGCACTGACTTCTATTGGCATTCACTGCAGCTGTTCTTTCAAGTGTTGCATCAGAACTGCAGTGCTGTATCACAGCACCTCTTATGAGTTTCTCTTAAATAATACTAATAATAATATTCGTATTTACTGACAAGCTCACTGACAAACCGCAGTAAGTAACATTGAAACACTGAAACATCATGGCACAAATTTCATATCTTATTGAACACAAACACGCGTCTTGGCAACCTGTTAGGCACCTACTAATTTTACATCTGCCCCTAGACAGTGGAAGGCTGAGAGGGGCTACGGTATAAAACTGCGTCTTTCAAGATCTGTATGTTCTTCAAGCAAGAGTGTCACCATTTAACTATCCCCCCTCCCCACAGCGCTATGCAATAACTACTATCTACAAATTCTACATCTATGTCTACTTTATAAGCTTTGGTCACACTGAAAGCTGACTGCAACACATTATGAAGCCAGCCATTTGTTGAGCTGCTTCCAAGATGAAATTGAGCGGCCAGGGTCGGGTTAAGACATCCAGGGGCCCTAACCCCAACGCAAAGCCAATTACCAAAGAACGGGTATCTGAACACAAAGTTCTAAACGTACCTGTACATGATAAGCTATATTTTTGTCTAATGAAATAAAGGCCTGTTCAGACTCTGGACTAGGGTCAGTAGTCAGCAAGTAGTAACCAAAACTTACTAGCGCTGAAAAACCTTCAGGGTAGTGTTAAATTACTTAAAATTATAAAATAAAATTACGAATTTGCTACAACAATTTGATTCAATTTCTCTGTATTTTTGGGGCCCTCAGAAACGTTGTTGAACTTGTGGACCCTAAGCCACGGCTTAGTTGGCATATGCCTTAATCCAGCACTGTGAACAGCCACTGCTCAATTTGTCCTTTGAAGTAAATCATTAGCAACTCCCACCAGCAAACTAGTAGCCACGGCCAAGACTTGGATGCAAGAATGCAAATCGCAAGCTCCAATTTTAAAGCATGTAAAAATTAGTGTTTCAGTTGGCGGGAGGTTGCGGAGTTCAAACCCTAGCGCTTCCTATAACCCTTCAGCTAAGTAACTGAGAAGGAGTTTAACAACATTAGTCTTCGTTTGCTGTGGTAATCTGTAAAATTTTAGACCCCACCCATCTCTTTTAGACAACTGAAGCACTGGTGACAATGGTAGAATTTTAAAAGCTGCATATAAAAGCCAATGCTTTCCCATAAGATGCAGTCCATCAGATAAAAAAAACCCATAAATTTAGGTACTTGTCTTTGCTCAGTTACTTTACAGGTTAATTCATTGCAACAAGACGATTTTTGACTTTAATTGCAGAGCAATATGCATTGACCCTTCAGTTCTCCATGTCATCTGGTTCAGCAAGCGCTTGCAGTTCAACATTCAGTTTATTAAATGATGGTCTGTCCTCAGATTCCTAAGAAGTAAGAACAACATTTGTAAACAAACACAGAGCAAAAGTTTAGGTACGGGATCTGATGGATAGCATAGAATACTTGCTTAGCAACACATGAAGCACAAGAACTGGATAACAAAAGTTATCCCGTTCAGTTTCTGGATTACTTCAGCCATGTTTACAGTTCAGCCAAATGATTACAGACCTAAAAATACAGTTGATAACTCAATTTTGCAGCTGATAATAAAGAGCAAGAGAACTTAATGTTTACAGCCAAGTTCAGTTAGTTAGTTAGTGGAACTTAAATTTTCAAATATATCTTGGCCGGCAGATTTGAAAGGACTTTTCATTACTAGATGAATCACAATTTATCTCACTTTGCACATTGTAACAGACACAGAGAAAAACCAAAGAAATCTCACAAACTAAAAAAATCTCTAGCAAATCAGACTTGCTGACCTTTTTCCAGCAAGAGCGCATTACTTTGTAGATGCTGTCAGGGCAGTCGGATGGTTTTGGCATGCGATACCTTCTGTTGCAGACTTGTTCCACAACCTCTGCATTTTTCCATTTACTATATGGCATCTCGCCACATGTAAATATCTCCCACATCAGAATACCTACAGTCATTCAGTTAGTTTAACATTCATATTTTCGTAAGACTTGTGCCAAGTGCATTTTATCCCTTAACGAGGAGTGTACTAAAAGTGACTACTAAAGGCTAAATTACTTTAATTTTCTAAGCTACTTACTGGTGGGAATATCAGGCTGCAAGGAAGCGGACTAACCACTCGCCCTAATATGCTGAGGCTAAGAAAATAAAGTCGCTAACACTTCAAACCCATGGCGGCCACTTAAGGGACTGCTCTCCACTCTCTTTGTCTTACCTTCATGTCATTTTTTATTTCCAAATGCTTTATATCATACACTCATTATAACACGTTTGATTACAACATGCATATCATATAACACATCTGGTACATGGATCCTAAATAGTTTTAGGATCCATGTTCCAGCTATAGAAAATTACCTCCTTTTAATATCATCTCAATTCTCCTTGGAGTGTGATGCTGTCTATTATCGTTGAACTATGAATACTGTTACTAACTGTATGGCTGCCATAGCCTGTTAACTTAATACATTTTGTTGTTGTATTTCTGTGACCGGTAACCAATGGGGAAGACTAGATAAGCTGTCCCAGCTTCATCTCCCCATGAATCATTTGCAACTTGACTCGCATACTCACATTCTTTTGGCTCACATACTGTTAATCTATAACATGCTGTTAGTTAATTTAGTTGTTTAATGTTATTGCTGTTTATGTACTGTATATTTGAATGCAAATGGTTCAATAAACTCAAACTCCCAATAACAGCCTTACAAGAAGTCTCTGGTGTATTGGAACTGACAGATGGTAAATGAGGTTTAAATCAAAGTTAAATGAACAGTATGTTAATGTATTTGTCTGTCTTTCTATTATTAACTCGCTGCGGTTTGTCAGTCTGTTCTATTAAACGAAGATATAAGGATCCTGAGTGGCTGAGTGGGTTGGTAGCCTGCTCGTTACGCCGGCGCCCCGGTTCGCTTCCCGGTCGGGTCGGTTTATCAGAGATTAATTTCTCGGATCTTTACTGCGGGTGGCTCAGTCGCATTATAAACGTGGAGTACAATACAACACACAATACAACACATCACAATACAACTGGGGCGCGGTGGTTTAGGGGTATGTTCGGTGCCTTTGCAGCTGGAGGGTTGCGGGTTCGAATCCACCTCAAAGTCGCCGCATAGGGACCCTGGGCAAGTCCTTCACTCGCAATTGCTCATGCGCTTCGGCGTGAAACTCCGATTCAGCGTTCGCGCAGTAGTCGGGAGCGCCTCTGAATGGGAAATCTGGTAGGGCGCTATAACAAGTGTTCAAATACAATACAATACAATACAATACAATATATATATATATATATACTGTGTAACAAACTGACCAAATGACCAGACATCCGATTTACTGCTGAACCGTGTGTAACCAAGAACTTCGGGAGATGACCACTTGACCGGAAACTTTGCACCAGCTGAACTTCTGTATTCATCGTCAATAACACACCTGTGCAGTAAAGTATGGAATAGAATGAATCATGAGAATATCGGGGGGCCCGATAGCGCATTGGACAACATCTGGCGTAGAGAGCGAGAGGTACCGAGTTCGAGCCCGTAGGGCGGATATGCTTTGTAGGCTGCTATTAAGCGCCGTGTATTGCAGGCTGTCTGTTCTGTTAGTAGTTAAGATTGTTTCAATTGCATAACATGTAAATGTACAGCGCAGTGCGTTTGTCAGGCGCTTGATTAAAGAAAATATTATTATTATTATTATTATTATGATGCTACTACTATAAACAGCTCACTTGTGAAACATCTGTCCTTTAAAACACTGCATCACAACAAAACTCATAGCAGGCACACAAAATCAACACAGCCAACACCTTCATGCGAACTTCTTCATTACTGATTTTACTATTACGCATCCATTGTACGTTTAAAGGTACATGGTTTTCTATAACGAATGTATGGATTGGATGCTGCTCATTTTCAATGAACTGATTGGGTTGGAACCTTCCTGACCGCTGCCCGCCTAAATTGGTGACACGCAATTTAAGGTCCCCATTTACGTACCATGGGCGCTGAAAACAAGCAACCATCGCTATTTTAATCAGCATCCCCATGCCTGTAGGCGCATGGGACCTACACTCTAAACAAAGTAGCTAACTGGGCCAGGGATTCAACCATGTCAAATGTATCAGTTACAGAATAGCATCTGTGAAATAGTAAAAGACAGACACTATTGATGACGTGACTGACCTGGCAAGTCCAAAATCGGCGACTTTAACAACATCCTGGTAACCAACAAGGCAGTTACGAGCAGCCAGATCTCTGTGTATGACGCTGTGTTCTTCGAGATATTTCATCGCTGATGAGATCTGGAGACTGAAGTCGAGGAGTTTTCCCGCTTCTTTCACAAGAAGACAGTGCTTGTTGCGTTTTAGATAATGGAGGAGAGCTCCTGTAAGAAGAAAGACCAAATGCAGAAAAGCACTTTACATGTTCTCCATTTACCTAAGCTACTAGTAATTTTACATGACTAAAACTGCAGAAAAAGGTGCTCTGTACATGAGCCCCATGGGAATGTCTACTCTGCATACTGTGACAGATCAGGGTTTCTGAGATGGATGATTCAAGGTGCGGTCAACCTTTAGTTCAAATATGGCCAAGGACAAATCAGGTTTCAAATCCAAGAGGCAGTAGTGAATGGCGAGTGAAGAGGCATTCTCAGGCAATCTGTTTTCAAATGAAGTCATCTCGTACAAGATGTCGCCAACGTCTCACAAAATCAAATGCCTTTCTCGTCTGTAATGAATTAATTTCATAATCAAAATTTTGAGAATCCTACAGTACCCAAAGACATGACCAAGTCATGGAGCCAGCTCATTCACACATGCTCAGTCAAAGGAAACTCAATAGGCACAGTGGCGGCCTTTGACAGTCCTTGACGATTTTGTGCTATAGGCGAGGACAAAAATGCTGACCCTTACTCATAAATGACATCTTTTGACAGAAGTGACCATCATGTATTTTGTCGGAATTTACCGCCTATTGAAAAGTGCCGCTCTAGGCAGCCGCCTATATCTAAAGCTGGCACTGAATAGGCAAGTAATGTCAGTTCCAAGCAGGTAGAAAGTCAAATGGCTATGGTGGATGGTACTTAGAATTAGAGTGGAAAGGGATGTGAGTGAAGAAGGCAGAATCAGGATTTGTGGAAGAGGCGTATATTAGGTTTTGAATTACAGACCTATGCAGCAATTGCAAAAGGTGCAGTGTTTTACAATGGCCATGGTTGCTGTGCCTGCAACTTTGTCAAGTGAGTCAAGACAACCCACTGGTCTTTCACGCATTTGTGGCACAGAACAGACTATGGCACACATTGTTGATGGAAGCCCACAAACATGTTTCAGGAATGTTACTGGCTCTTCATCTCAGTCATGATATCACATGCTGCTCCTTATGGGCCGTCTTTCGATCGCAGGCTCGGCACCAGATTATGTAATGAATGACATTACAACAACAAATGAACCCTTTTCAATTTCTTTTCTTTACATTCTGAAAGAAGCTCTTCACGCCGGTCTTAAACTGTCCCAGCCATCCCCAGCTGCGTTTCGCTTTCATGGCCAGATCATGGTCCTGCACTCTAGCACGTTGGCGTGAGCTGGACACGCCTTTTCCTCTGTGGAACAATCTGCCACCAACATACCAACACTAGCATCTTTAACCATGCACGAAACGTTTTTCTGCTCGTCTTAAGACACATTTGTTTGGCTATACAAGTGCACTGATACATACATACATACATACATACAGTCATACATACATAATGTACATGCTACTGGATCCAGATGACCCGCAAAGCCAGAAAGACAGACTTCTTAGCTAACTGAATGGAATTCATTGTTTGCTTTTTCTTACCATGCTTCATGAATTCGGTGACAATCAGAATAGGTTTCTTTTTTGTACAGACACCATAGAGTTTCACTAGATTCTCGTGATTCAATTTCCTAAAAGAAAACAATTTTATAAACATCCAGGCCCACCTTATAGCAGGCTCCATCTTAACATGAATTCTGATACAACCTGGGTGGGTACATAAAAATCAATCCTTACAGCACACGGTCCTCTAATAACTATACGCCTATTTATTCCCATACTAATACCTGCAAGTTCTCGATCAAATGTGCTGGACCTAATACCTGGAACAGAATCCCTGTTGAAATACAATGTTCGACTAATATCTGTCTCTTTAAACGAATATTGCGCGATCACTTGATAGCAGTCAATTGATTTATGTGTGTGCACTGATTAATTAGTTAACTAGTTAAGTTATATTAAACTCAGGTGTAATTAAACGAAACCAACCACTGCATATCACTCAAAGAAAGGGTGATCCTGTTAAATTGGTCCTTTTAGGGTATTCTTTCCGTGTCGTTCTCTGACATCCTTTTATCAACTTATTGATTGTATTTCTGTTTGTTTGTTTGATGTGATGAATAAAATTTATGGTCATGGTTATGGTTATAGATCCTCAATTTAGCCGAGCTTTATGAAAGACTTCATTATAATATAACCCCACCTTAAGGCAGTCTTTGATATGATCCGAAAGACAGCGATGTAATAAGGTCCCAGTGTACTTAGCACAGAACCTCTCAATGCCTTTAATGCATATCATGTGTTAGCAACTTCATTTTCTTAGTCTCAGCCTATGAGGACAGGTGTCCAGATCTTCCTACTGACAGTGTATGGTCAATGTACTTCTTCTAGCCAAGTTTACTACAGGGAACAAGTTGAGTTGCAATCTCATTTGGCATTTGAACGGTTATCCATTGATTGATGTACAGCAAACCCCCACATTATTGCACTCTCCACTTGGTAACATAATTGGGAGTCTCATGAAAGCTTTGGCTCACAAAGCCTTAATTTCTACTGATTTGTATGCTATTCTCCAGTCAATTAATGGATGGAAATTGTAATTTTCATATAGTTATACATAGTTAATAAAACTAAGTGTACAACTGACTCATCTAAATTATAATTATTTACGCTTACACCATTGTTTTTGCCTCGTCGATGAAGTCGTCTTCTTTCATTGTGTCCTCTTTCATGGATTTAATTGCCACTTCAATAGTTCCCTTGTAAATACCTTTCAAGACTTTCTGAAATTAGCAATCAAATAGATGAAACGCTCCACACAAACGTGCAGAACAGCACTAGAGAGAATAGGACCAAGACAAAACAGGAAACAAGCAATACGAGGGAAAGAGACAATGACACAGTCTACAAAGAGAAGAAAAGTTGAGAGGGATCAAAGGGATGTAAGTAAGTAAGTATGCATGTGTCTGACTATTTACACAGCATCTGTAAAGACACCCACTAAGAAATAACGCATAATACAGTGAGAGGCATACAGACACACAAACACACAAAGGAAATTATAGAGAAATACAGGACAGTACATACACAAGCGTACAAGGACACACAAGTACAGTGTACGCACAATAAGAATAGTAATAACTAGTGGGCAACGATTAAAATTTGTAATCGAAATTAATCTCACGATTAAAATTTTCAATAACGCGAATCATTTTTAATGCATATCACAATAGATAACAGGTACAACTACTCTACCGACTACAAGTATTTACACTGCCTGAATATGCGCTATATAAATGCTTGCAGTCAATAAACAAAAAGCAAACATGCTATTACTACTTGTTTTTAATTTTTAGTTTTTACTTTAAAAGTTTTAAGTTTAAACTGAGTAGTTTTATCAAGAATTGTTTTAGCGCATTTCTATAAATAATTGGGCGCAGTGACAATTGTGTTAATAAATTTAATCATGTTAATTAATTAACGCATTAATTGCGTTAAATGCCTAGCCCTAGTAATAACTACGGCTGTAAACAATTAATTTTTTTAATAGTCAACTATTTAAGAATTAATGATTAATTAATAGCTAATTGTGATAAAATGTATTCCCAATAAGTAATGACAAATACGAAATTAACTTCATTCACTGTTTATCTTTTACAAGTGTTATTAATATTTATTGCTAGTTAGTAGTTACTTAGTATTTATTTGTTCATAATTATTAGTTATCTTGTATATTTTTCAGTTCAAATGTCTTCCTTCAGCATTGACAGTGACTGACATTTTCTCAAAAATAACTGTCCAAGTTTGTTCTTTAGCACCTTATCGAATACAACAAGCGGTCTTCGATTAATCGTTAAAAATAAATTTAATCAATTAAATTAATTAACGATTAATCGATTAATTAATCGTTAACTTCCACAGACCTAGTAATAACATTATTTCACTACTATTCTCACAGGATATATCCAATGTATATAATCGTCTGAATCCTTTCCATGGGGTTGTCATGCTGGCAGAGTCCCTGAATAGTCTCCTATCTGAAAGACATGTTTTACAAATCGATGGATACAACATAATATCTTACCCCGAATTGTCCAGTACCGAGTTCTTCACCAAGCTGCTTCAACTGAGACAATTCAATCTCTTCTGTGTCTGGAAGAAGCAATTACAGCACAAATGGAACAACAAACCCTAATGAAAACAAAGCCTAATGACAAAAACCCAAATGACAACAAACCCTAATGACAACACATCATTTCATGGTGTAGTCAGTCAAGCACAACCAGACACATCGAGCACTGCGCAGCGGCCAACTACCAGACACTTCGGTAGACGGCGCGAGTGTCGCACGGCGGCCGTGTTGAAGTTCAAAAAATTATTTCTCTAAAATTCACACCACACCATGTTTCCCTTTGACATTTATATGTTTTGAAGTTAAGAAAACTAATCGCAAGATTGTGACTGACTTCCGATCGCCGTCTTAAGCTCTTTGTTTTGTTCCTCAGTAGACTAAATCCTCAAGGAAGCAATTCTTTGCTAATTTACATGGCTTTAATTAATTTCTTGTCCTTTTGTAAATACTTTCATGTTACTGAAATTGACACCACTTATAGATACTTCATGTGACTGAAACTCGCATTTGAAAGACACGTTATAAAAAATGATTTGCCGTTTTCTAAATAGTTTCATAATAATTATTGCCCATCTTAGGATGGGCAAACATCTAGTTTTCACAATAATAACTGATTGTCCATAGTTCAGAACTATTTAAAAAAATGTGACAGATACCTGGAATAACAGCTACATTCGGCTTCATTCTCTCTTTTGGAGGATAACGCAATCTTACAATCAACCCTACAAGAAAAACGGATTACCAGGTAAAGCACACACACAACCATACCTACCTCCCACTGCTTTGTCAGTATATAGTGGACGCACCCTTGAAACTGACTCGATTGTGTATCTGTTTTTCAAAGGCCATCATATGAAGCCTAATGCATTACACTGGAGACACTCTTCTGATCGTCTTGACCTTTTTGTTCCTCGTGTGATAACGGCCATAGCTCAGACCCGACTCCCGTGCCTTTACCTGCATTGGCCCTTCGCTATGGAATCAACTTCCCCTCTTTCTTCGCTCTACCATACTATCCGGTAGTCCTTCTACATCTTTTCGCTACCTCAAAACTTGTTTTTATTCTCAAGGACTTTCGCACTGGGAGCGCCTCTTATTGGTGTTCACTGTGAGAGGTGCTTTATCAATTTTTAAATACAATATAATACAACACTATAAATGCTCTAATGACATAATTGCTATAATTATGCGGTAGACAAATGGACCCAAATTGTAATTCCGTGCTAGAAAATGACCTCGTCATACTGCAGTCTCATTATAAGACAGTTCTTGATATAGTTCCCAAAGACATTTATATAACGAGCTTTTGGTGTAGTTTGATGGCATTAACGAAGTTCTCAGATCATAATAGAGTTCATATCAGCCAATTGTTTATCAGTTTTCTCTCCATCTCTGTCTGCATTTCGAATCTTAGTTCAATATGCACAATCGACAGTTTGCAGGTGAGCCATGAAATCCAAAGGAATAGAAATCGAATACAGTTTCATTTTCTTTCGGAATGTAAAGAAAAGAAATTGAAAAGGGTTCATTTGTTGTTGTAATGTCATTCATGTCTTCTTCAGTCTTACAACTATGTTTCTGAGGAAGGTTATTAGTAGAGCAATTCCCATACTTCCCATACTTTATCTCATTAATGTCTGTACCGAAACATAAACAAAGAAGCCCTGCAAACATTTTATTTTGCTTCTAACTTGCCGCATTTGCTGTATAATAGTCTTAATGACAGGTTTTTCGTATAATCTCACACGTAAAAAAACAACTTGTGCATCAAACTCTGTTTACATTACAACCTAATCACATAGTAATAGCAGTGCAACCACTGGCTCTGTCACAGGTGCTTAACTTAATCAAACACAAGATATGAGTCAGGGAGGGTTAGGTAGACAAGCAGACAGCTACAGTGGCCATGTTTTGAGAAAAAGGATTAACAGATCAAAGCATCACTTCATCTGTGCAATTTGGACAGACTAGAGATACGGTACTTAGATTCAATACGAGGCTTTTAAGAAAGAGTTGCAGTGCTGTGATAACTCACCCGCACAGTTGTGCTTATGATAATAGACGAGTTCTGGAATTGTTTCAAACTGATATTTATCTGTGAGATAATATTCGCCCGTCGTCTCTGATCGTTTGATGTGGTAGTGCTTTACGGTACCTGGATCACTCCTACAACAATGCAAGATGACACAACCAACATCAGGCCAACAAATATGACAATAGGCTACCTGGGAAAACAGGAATTAAGTCTCGCGATGCACTCATGCACTGTCCTGGCATCCATGACCTTGTCTACTGGTGGCTTAAGGGCATACATTCAGGAAGTGAACAACTACATGTACCTACATTCCACCGGGAAACACGGAACTTCACCTTCAACTCTAGACACACATGAGGTCAAAACTTCTGCTACATCTAGATCACAAGTCAGAAACTCTTAGACTTTACTCAATATTGATGTAGATGTGAATGATAATTTCCACAGCGATGTTGTCTAATGCACAATGCATCAACCGCTGGCGACTCAAAACCAATCCACAATCAGGTCAAGATGCTGAAGAAATGCAAAGTGAAGGTAGATAACTACTTATTGCAAGATGACACAACTAGTCATAGCGCACACGTGATCTTATGTTGTATTGTATTTAAGCATTTGTAAAGCGCCTCTAGTACGGTGAATTGCTCCCATATTTGAGCAAAGCCCCGCGAAAAGATGCAGCTTTTGAGAAAAGGAAAGGAACAAGACTTACGCATTGCTCTTCTTCAGGACTGCCAGGGTGTAGACACCCTTAATCTGATTGGAATCCCTGACCATGAAGCAACCCTCTCTTCCATCCTCCTGCAGTATGTTCTCGCTGTGCATCCGCGATGTCTTCGTATAAAACCATCTGGACAGTCAGACAACTAACTACTAGTACTCAGGCACTTCATAAACAGCAACAAAATTAAACATCCAAATAATTAAGGAATTCCATTTTTGCAGTAAAACTGTCTAGCATATTATTATTATTATTATTATTATTATTAGCCTATTATATTTATTATTATTATTGTTAAATGCTAATCTGAGGCGTGTTTAGTCAGTCGCCGGGTGAAGAGCAGTAACATATCCAGATGTCTGAAGGCCAATGAGAAATAGTGAGTTTTGAGGTGTTTCTTGAAAGAAGAAAAGGAGTTTGAGCAAAGGATAGACATTGGTAGACGATTCCATTCCCTGGAGTAGCAACATGGAATGCACAAGAGCACATGACAGTGCTAAATAAAAATAACCTTGCAGCCCTAGGAAGCAATTTTCAGCACATTTTCTGCCAAACAGTCCACAAATAGAACTCAATCTAATGTAACTCGCCCTCTGCACGTTTCAAAGATTGCTGGTTCCTTATCTTGCTCGTGATGATGCTTGCAACAAGCAGGGCATGAATCGCATATGCTAGACGGACAAAATCTAAATCTAAGAAGTTTCTCAGCTATACAGAAGTTGCATCCAAGACGGGATTTCGATTTAATGGATTCTGATTTTATGACAACATCAAACATTCTAGAAATTGCTTTTTGATATCAACCTGTGCTGCATAAATTGTTTTCCTTGCCTGAACTTAAGAAACCCTCAAGTGTTGACTCGTTGAAGCACGCTCAACGAGTACTGTGGACTCGCTGAAGCACATTCATTGGGGACATCCTTATGACACAGCATGTGGACCAGACTGCATGTCAACAGGAATAACGCTACAAGTCAATATTTAGGGCTACAGCAAGTAGGCCCTACATGTTGTTCTAGTATGACACATAATCCAATGCTAACACTTAAATGGCGAGCGGCATTGGTTCCCAGTCACTTTTAATACACTCTTGTTGTTAAAATGTTAACAGCTTTGGTGAACATAACACTTCTCAATATGCAGAATGGCACATAAACCGGGAGTGCATAAACGAGTCTTCTTCTTCTTTTGGTTCTCTGCCTTCCTAGGCAGGTTCGTACGTCCAATTTCGCCATTCATCACGTTTTCTGGCTCTTTCCTTCAGTTTGCCGTAATCTTCCTCCATCATCCAGTCCAACAACATCATTCTCGGTCTTCCTCGTGTCTTCTTCCCCTCCATTCTTCCCTCAATTATAATTCTTAGAAGGGAGTCTCCCTCATGATGTGGCCCATCCATTTTCTTTGTCGGCTTCTTATTATCCCTATCATGGATCTTTTTTCGTCCACCATTTGTAGTATGTCTTCATTTGTCCTCCGATCCATCCAGCTGACTCTCTCCATTCTTCGCCATATCCACATCTCGAAGGCCTCCAATCTTCTGATGTCTTCCTTCCTTAGAGTCCATGTCTCTGATCCGTATAACACCACACTCCATATCATAGACTTGATAATTCTTTTCTTCAGATTCTTATTTAGCTTTCCTCTCATTAATTCCTTTCTTTTATAGAAGGCATCTTTTCCCATGGCTATTCTTCTCTTTATTTCTACATGACACTTTGCATCAGTTGTGATCATACTTCCTAGGTAACAGAATTTTCCTACTTGTTCCAGTTCCTTACCATCTATAGTGATCTTTACTGTTCTTTCCTTTCCTTTGCTTATCCTCATGATCTTTGTCTTTTTAATATTTATTTTCATATCATACTCCTTTGAGATCTTATTCAGCTGATCCATCATTTTTTGTAACCCATTCTGGCTGCCTGCCAACATCGCCTGGTCATCTGCAAATCTGAGTGCTTTCGTCAATCTTCCTCCCACCTTTATGCCCTCTTTCACCTCCTCCATCGCCTCTCGTACTAATTCCTCAATGTAGATGTTGAAGAGAATTGGTGATAGTGGGCACCCTTGTCGTACTCCTCTACCTATCACTCCTGGTTCTGAGAATTCTCCTTCTATTTTTATTCTTACTTTCTGTCCCATGTATAGGTTTCCTATGAGTCTTCTGTCTTTCCAGTCCACTCCTATTCTTCTCAGTGCATGCATTAATAAACGAGTCTACTGTATATTAAACTGAACGTAATGCTCACTTACTCAAATTCCTCTAAGCCGTCTTCATTGTCTGCAGTCATTTTTACAAATGATCCAGGAACAAGACCAACTGTCCTGTAAATAATGATTTCATAAAAAGCAATTTGATCGTAGATGCAACCAAAAGAAAATGCAGCAAAAAAGATCAGCTGGACTAACAATAGGCCTACTTAGTTCTTTGTGAGGTTTCTAAAGCTGCTCTGTATAAATAGCCAGACACAATCATGTCTACAAGATACAGGACACTGACACCGCAATCTTTACCTTGCACACTATAAAAACTTCGCCAATCAAGAAAACTTGAAGATGTCTGTGATGCTGTCAGAATTACACAAGTATCATTAAATTAAGTATCATTTAAAATTAATTGGCAACTCATGTAACACCAATGTCTAATGCACAAGGCATCAACCGATGGCACAGGAAAACCAAGCTCTAACCAGGTCATACCACCAAGACAGACTATGGTAGATAATTCAGCTGGAAGAGGTACGTTTGAGGCGAAGACTACTGATATGACTAACCGGAATGAACAGTTGTGGGATAGAGTACCAAAGTCAAGGTCCAGATTTATCACCAAGAATAGTCAAATGTGTAACATCTGCCTGAAGTAAATACAAATACTCTCTCAGCAAACATTCTCACTTACCCTTTCTTATTCCTAACTTGTAACCATTTTTCCGTTTCAAACTTTTCAAGTAACTCATATTGTTCACCCTGAAACAAACAACACAGGCAATTGCAACATGACTAGGGTTACCAGAGACATGGATAGCCTAAGGAGGACACAGAAAGCCAGAAAGGAAAACAAAGGAAGACGCATTGAACGTTTCGTCCGGAGTCAAAGGTCTCCTAACCAAGGAACGAAGTCACTTTGGAAAGCTGTATGAAATCAATTGAGGCTTTTTATCATAATGTTGCAAAGTAGTTATTTAAGCAATCAATTGCACTTTCTTGGTTATGCACAGTATTTCTCTTAGCAGCCAACTCTCTGCAGCAAATCCTCATTACAATAACATATGCGTAGAACTACTCACTAGAAACATTCTTCATACTGTACTTTCTAAGAATGATTCCTTCACAGAGTCAACAGACAGTCTGCTCCTTTCATTTGTCCATTGAGCATTCACCAAGAACGCTCTTTCAATGTTGCCATTGTGTTCAGGAATACAGATGATAAATTCACAAATTTTAAATACCTCTGAGAAAGAACTTGCATTGTGGCAACTTTGGTAAAATGAACCTCACTGTTCATGCAGGAGACTTTCAAAGAACTGCTCAAAACAAACCATAGACGCCGCTAAAGTGCTACATTTTTTATCAAACAATTACTGCCAAACTTTGAAGAGCCAGAAAACTAACCTTTACAATGTCAAGCTCGGTCTCCTCTGTTGACTGATAATCGTACAGTGCAAAAACGAAACCAAAGGTTTCCTCCTAGAATAAAACATTTCAGAACGGTAGAAGTCAGTTATGGTACTATGCTTAAAAAGCGGAGAAAAAATGTCGCAAAACTTGACTTTAATTTAATCTAGCGACTTCTATAAGACTTTATTCAAATGATTTCTATAAGACTTTAATCTTATCTAATGACTTCCATAAGACTTTAATCTAATCAAATAATTTCTATAAGACTTTAATAAAATAACTTCTATAAGACTTTAATCAAATAAAATAACTTCTATAAGACTTTAATCAAATAAAATAACTTCTATAAGACTTTAATCAAACAAAATAACTTCTATAAGACTTTATCTAATCTAATGACTTCTCTAAGACTTTAATCTAACCAAATGACTTCTATAAGACAGTAATCACAATGCACAAGGCATCAATCAAAGGTCAAGTGCAAACCATGGTCAAAAACTGTAATCTGTTGGAGAAGCCAGGTCAAAATCTGATAGGTTGGGTAAACCAGAAGTCAGACAATGACAGGTAGAAGTCAAGTTATGGTGGGTATGTAATTTACATCTTTAAAATTACATATGTTCCAGTTTCCTTACGTATTAGATCAATGGATCACAGACCACAGACCAAAAACCATACAGAATACACGATCAACGTTGTGTCACAACTCCACAGTAAGTTACAAAAAGAGATATCACTGAGCCACAGAAAGTTACACCACAGATATATTTCTCAATGACGTCGAAAGAAATCATTTTCAATCGGATTTGTGTTTATTAGAAGGAACTTATCCAGCCAGAGATCAACAAATTCCTTCTTTTTGTGGCACTTCCATCCAGAATGGTCTTTCCTCTTGATCTCCGTCTTATGACAAAACCCGAAGTAGGTCATGCTCTCTGCCAAAAAGTAAACAGTTTTCTGTTCCTCTAGGACCAGAATGGGAGAGCAGCTGGGTAGATATCCTGAATGGGCAGGGGCGCAACCACGGTCCAGAAGTTGGGGGGACCTACTAGAATGTCTGAGTGGGGGGGTTGCGAGCGCCGAAGGCGCGATGCTGCGATTGCCGAAGGCAAGAAGCCCCTAACGACTAGGGGGTATGGGGGAGCGTCGTAAGCTCAGAAGCCGACGCAATTTTGAGCATTTTGATGCCAAATGGAGTACATTTTGGGCTTTAATTTACCTCAAATTTTTCACCGATGATTTCGATATAAAAGTACCTAAACCATCTAAATCTGTGAAAACTATGACTTTATGAATAAACTGGACGTGACAAGGGTTTAAGAGAATTGAATGGAAAAGAGTAGAACATAAGCTCTAGAACAGTGTTTGTCAAAACTATAGGAAAATCGGCAGGGAGAAAGCCCTGCCGGGTCAATGTTCTCAGAATACCGTCAAGGCGTTTAAGTTCCCCTACAGTGGCAAATCCCCATCAAACAAGGGAGGAATAAAGTAGCCGTGCGAGGGTAGTAGCTCTAACAACGTCAAAGAGACGTTGACCGTGGAGACCGTGGACGACCAAAACACGTAGCGCGAACATGGATTTTCAGGCACTCCATTTGGTATCATTTTGTCCATGTGTACCCCAAAGCCAATCCGATCAGAGATGGTGACACCCAAAATAATCATCTCCTGGACCAGCTCGATGCCAGGGATGAGAGGAGGGAGGACAGTCGGTTTGGACCTCGGTCGTTTGACATGGTTAGCATGGTCTTAGCATGGTTTAATTTAAGATGCCCACTTATAGATACGGTGAAGTTCAGAAAGAGTGCTGTCAATGCCGGAAGCAGGGACCAGCAAGTAGCTATCGTCGGCATATTTAGGGAGACGGTTTCCTCTGTATTTAGGTTTAAGGCCAGAAATGGCTATGACAAAATCAGTAGGTCCAGTCCAAGGCCAGAGCCTTGTACTGTACTGGCATTAATGGTACAGAGGGGAGAGATTGCGGAAGGCAAGAAGCTCCTAACGACTAGGGGTATGGGGAGTGTCGTAAGTTCCCCCATCGGGGTCTGGGGCTCCGCCCCAGAAGCCGACGCAATTTCGAGCATTTGATACCAAATGGAGTGCATTTTGGGCTCTTGCTTGCCTCACAATTTTCAAAAGTTGGGGGGGGACCGTCCGGACCTGTTCGAAAGTTGGGGGGGACGCGTCCCACAGGGTGGTTGTGCCTATGTGAATGGGTGCTATATAAATTAAGTATTAGAGTACATCACTCATGCCTCATTAGGTAGTATGAAACAGTGAAGAACATTCAAACACTCCTACCTTCTCAACGTCTCTTGACTTTCGGTGATTACCTGGAACCTTGGCTTTAGTATTATTTGCTAACAAATAAAACAAAATGAAAACAAAATTTAAACTTAAAATACACAAGATATTACACCATCAAACATGTGTCACTAAACAAATTGAAAATGAAAATGCAACTACAACCCACAGACACACAACACGTCTACTTCTGACAAACTGAAACAAATTGGGGCGCGGTGGTGTAGGGGTATGTTCGGTGCCTTGCAGCCGGAGGGTTGCGGGTTCGAATCCACCTCAAGCCGCCGCGTAGGGACCCTGGGCAAGTCCTTCACTAGCAATTGCTCATGCGCTTCGGCGTGAAACTCCGATTCAGTGTCCGCGCTGTAGTCGGGAGCGCCTCTGAGTAGAAATCTTGAAGGGGCGCTATATAAATATCTGAAATGAAATAAAATTATGTGGCACGTTGGTCAAATGGTATAAGTGCTCACTTCGTAAAGTGTTTAGGAACTTGAGCAAGACTTCTACAAACAGTTGCTCAGTGCCATTGATTGCTGTTTGGTCAATAGGTAGTGGAGCATAATAAATACAGAAGCAATATAATAATAATGATGATGATGAGTTCTCTGCCCAAAGGCAAGTCCATTGGCTCTTAGGCCAACCGGGGATGAGATGAGTGAGGTGGTTTCCCATTGCCTTACTCACAGACAATTGTGGGTGAGCAATTTTCCAGGGTTGCTACGCAGTGGCTTGAGGTAGATTCGAACCTTCAAACCTTCAAACCTTCGAGTTACAAGGCACAGAACGTACTGCTATACCACCATATCCCAATAATAAAATTTAATAATAATATAATAATCATAATAATAATATCCAGATAAATTTTTTATCTTGCTACTTCTACAAAAATGTTTAGCAGCAATTCCTAAGCTTTGTCTCATTTTGAAGGGATATTCCTCGAACCTGTTACAGTTTTGATTTCTGCCATTGCACTGGTCGCTGATCCTTTGGCATATGGACAGGTCACTGGTTGGCAGCCTTCCGATCGTTTGTTGATGCTTTCACAGCAGCTGAACTTTGACCCCCTCGTCATCCAAATGCCTGGATGGTATTTGTGACTAAACCGACATCCGTAACTGGAACAGGCTAGATGTTAAACACAAAGAAATAAAATGAAACTGTAATGTGACTGCAGAGTTACAAAAACAACTTTAATAACTTTAATTAGCCACATCCGTTCATTTCATTCGTTCAATCGGAGGACTTACATAGCGCTCCTCCAAGATACCTACTCAGAGGCATTCCCAGCCCAACTCTGGTGATAAAGAACAGTTTTCAGATGCTTGTAAAAGGTGTTTGCAGTCTCTAGGTAAAAGAACACACACATATCAGAAGGATGGTTATTCCAGGTGGTTGGCCCAACCACTGAAAAGACACAACATTGCGTCTTTGAAGTGCGAGCCGCAACAGGGAACAAGTTCACCTCTCGAGATACAGAACAAACCTAAGGTGTGGCAACAAAGTTTCCACATGTAGGGCATTGTAGGCAGAGGCATTCCCTAACTGCCACTGCCAGACCCAGACCGAGATCCTAAATTCAATGCTCTGGGAAACAGGCAGCCAGTGGAGCACGTCATGCATATATTACGTAAGGTGTAATGCAAACTGGAAACTTTTATACACTTAATTTAGAGAAATTAAGAACTGGACTGATTACCAGAAACAGCTACATGACATAAATAAATTTCTTAGAAGTATTTAAACAGTAGACTTTCTAAAACAGCTTTCTAAGCATCTTCTAATCCGTTATAATCTACCATCTCTGAAGACATTTAAATCACAACTCAAGACCTATCTTTTTAAACAATCATATGACTGTCATTTAATTTTGAACTCGCATAGTGCCTTTTCCTTCAGCCTCAGCTGTGCTATGGCACTATACAAAGAATCTTACTATTATTATTATTATTATTATGAAAGTGGCCCAGACTGTAGCATTCCACTGTCACATGTCGGGCACTTCGTTCTACGACGAGGGGTGAGCTCCTAGTTCCACGGGCACGCTTGGCTATTAAGCGCCGTGCTTTTTCGGTTAGTGGGACCTTCCACCTGGTGACCTCCCTCAAGCATTAAGCTCGCTTTACTTGTGAGCCAACCGGCAGGGTTCTATAAGTCCCTCAAGTCTTTTTCTTTAGTCGTGGCTGGGCTGGGAGGCGCTTCTGAGTAGCTTCTTGAAGAGGCGCTATATAAATGCTCTGAATGAATGAATGAATGAACATGATAAGAATTTCAAAGCAGTATGTAAACTCTTTCTGAAGGAAAAAACCAGTGGTGGTAAAATGCCAAATACCATTTCTGATTGCATCAATCCAATCATTCTTCTGCTGCTCATAGACGGCAATTATGTACAGCGTACATGTTTCATCAACATTAGGTTCGCCAGTTTTGTACACAACCTGTTAACAAAAAAGTTTTGTTCAATTAGAGTTTAATTCGGCTGACTCTGACATTGACCTGCTTTAATGTTGTGTTCAATTTATAATTTAATTGTCTTTGTCATAAACTGTATGTTATATTGATATGTTTGTTCTGATATGATATGCAAGTCAATAAACGAGTCAAAAAATTATGCCTGATTACAATAAAAAAGTTTCCATCAGTAGATTCATTTACTCAAGCTTCTCTGAAATGCAATAAGTAAGCAATTATTATCTTAATTCTATAAAAAAGACCTAGACATTTACTCAAGCTTCTCTGAAATGCAATAAGTAAGCAATTATTATCTTAATTCTATAAAAAAGAACAAAGAATCGATGAATCTAACCCTAATTTTGTTCTATAAATAAAACAGATAGTGAAAATTGAGAGATTCATTAGTTGATTTTATCAATTATTAACGCCAACAGCAGTACACGCATGTGTTGTATATTTGGAGCATATGTGGTGCATGTAGTGCATATGCAGTGTATTTCATGCATATGTGGTGTATTTAGTGCAATTGTGGTGTATTCAGTGCAAATGTGGTGCATTTAATTTAGTGCAAATGTGGTGTATTTAGTGCAAATGTGGTATATTGTTGCATTAACATTCGATATATAAATCTTTATATAATAATAACACTGACTGATATATATATATTGATGCTGTCGAGCCATAATAAAACATTTTCCCATGATAAATCAATGAACAATCCACAAACACTGATGACATACTCCAGTCATTAGATTAATACACATTTTTATTTAACAGAAAATCAACGTATACAGAGTATGCATATAATAAACTAATATAAAATATTCAATAACAGGCAGGCTAATGCTTGGCCTCAATACTGTGACTCAAAAAATCATAACATTAAAATGGTAAATTCTTAGACTATGCACATGTTATGGCACAAATGGAAAAGCTCTTGCACCTGGAATGCATTTGGTCGGTTTCCAAGGCCATCGGCATCAGCATTTTCAACGGTCGTCACCAGATTTAGACCTATCTGACCTTTCATGCGTCCAACTCCACTCTGAAAGGAACACCATACATCAATACAATGTCAGACAGACAAGCAGTCAGAAAGAACCAGTCAGTCCGGCAGACAGCCATGATGGGTGGTAATTGCAGGCAGATAACAGGCAGCAAAGGTTATGTCACGATATCCTGGTCAACCAACTACCAATTTGACTAATACTCATAAAACGCATTGTAAAACAGTAGCCTAAATCATATGCAAAATAATTTTTTATTAGACCTTGAAAATTAAGTATACAGGAAACATGTGAAGTAGCAAAAGCCTACCCATCATTTCACAGTCATTTTGGTTTAATTGAAGGTTTCACTGAAGAAAGCTATGGGTGTTAACATTGAATATTAGCCTCTAAGCAAAGAATGTGCATGTTTCTACGAAGTCCTGTCATTGTACAAAGACCTTTAGTACCATATCTTACACATTAACTCTTGTCTTGTCATGAGGTAATGACAGTAATTTAATAGATAGTAAGTTGATAGATAAATAATAGTAATATTAATTATAATAATAATAATAACGAAAATAATAGTAATAATGCCTGTGCTTTTCACAGTAGCTTCTCCTTGTCAGAAATGAATGAGACGTGGCGTTCCAGATGTCGTGACGAGTCTCTGGCCAAGTTTTATCTTTTAAGGGATTGTCAGGATCAAGACATTGGGGTTTGCTTAAAAGGTGTTGAACAGAAGAACAAATGTAGTATTTTGGTTTCTCAGGCTGTTCCTTGTATTTCCCTTTAATCACTCCTCAGGTACCCATTGCTACTTTTCTGCTATACTTTAAAAAACTGGGTTTCTTCTCTAAATCTTTCGAATCACCTTGACCATTTTCAAAGGACTTTTTTCCCTAAATTTTTATGGAAATTTTTAACAAGTGTCCCTGAAATTTATCTCTCGTTGTGTTTACTCTACAGCCACCATTTTATCTTGTTGTTTTTAGTCTACAGCCACCATTACGTCGACTCTTTCTCTCACTCTACACTGTCTTCCTGCCCCTTAGTACAATTATAATAAGTAAGTGAAACCCCAAAGTTTTGATCCTGACAGGAATTATGCTTTCCTCAGGTACACACAATGTAATAAATTATAATCGCAATAATAAAAATATAATAATATCATTAATAGAGAATAAAGCAATACATTTTATACTAAGATGACTAGAGTCTTGATGCACCTCAATGGATCCATCGCAGTAACGCAGAACTGTGGAAGTCAGTTGAAACCATCGATTTTTGTAGTTTTCCGTTTTGAATTTGCCTCTCATCTGCGACCGTTTCAGCATGTAATCACTTTTAATAACTTCACTCCCACCAGACATCTTCCTGGAACAGCAATAATTAAAATCATCACAAACTACATTCTTTGAAAGGTACCAATCAGGCATCTTTTTTATTTGATTGAAACTGTTTATTGAAACACCACACAACAGACAAATCCAGTTATGATAGCTTTCGCCTATAGCATTTCAAGTGCTGGCATCTGGTCTCAGTTGTCCAACACAGGGTTCAAAACCTAGAACCCTACTCCAAATCTTCTACACCACTGATTAAAACCTTGTTCTTTCTTCTTTGGGGATCACAGCTTATCCAGCTCATCAGCAGGTCATGAGAATCAGGCATCTGTCTATATGGCTCAACTGTAGAGGCTATCTCAATAGGGAAGAAAATGCTTCACACATCGAGGGGAGCAACGATGAGGAACTGAACCTTTCTATATATTTAATATCTTTGGTCAAAAATACGATCTGGGTATCTTTGGTTACATTAGGATTATTATTAGTACTGTAGTGCAAATACACTGTCAAAGTAACAAACAAAGCATTACACCAATGTTGCAAATCTTTAGAAAGTGCCGCATTTATTATTTTAACTGAATTTTATTTACCATACATGTATAAATGTGTATACGAATGACACAGGTGACTTTGCCGTTGCTAAGAGATATATTGATTGGTGTTCCAATCCAATATACACACATTGGAGGGTGGCATTATTTATCCAATGCCAGAGTGCTGGGTAGTTGGGTACCTGCTCAAAAAGCACATGGGTACCCAGGCTGCATTTTACTAAACTTTGACACCTTTAGTCATTTACCATCTTGGGAAACTTGTAACGCTGAATGTATATCAGGTGGTGTGGTATACTATAGACTGTCATTTATTCAAGAACTAACCGGGCATAGTACTGCTTACTTCCCCACAAACCAGGGTTGTGTCAAGCACAAAGCAAGAGCAACAGAACCATTGTAATGTGTAACAACATGAATAAGCAGTTTGGCAACATCCGTGTTTGTACCAAACATAAAGTGTTGACAGACAAGATAAAAGACAGAACCAAATCCTAAAATAAATGTTTAGATAAATATAACAGAGCATAGCATAACAAGGGTTTTAAGTGGTTCAGACGGTGTAGAGTCTGTGCTAGAACCACTGCTATCAAATTTAACATCTGTTGGTATAGACCAGTGATAAAATCTGGCAAAAACTGATAATCTAACACCACATCAGTCTTGATCTCAAATCTGTTCAGTGGCTATATTTATACCACAGACAATGGGAAATAAAATCCTATCCATTACCTGCAACTCAGGAAATTCTTGCCCCCGGGCGCACGAACCCCTAGTTACGCCACTGATGGATAACTTATCCCTCTTGTTTCTTCATGTTTAAAACTGGATAATCATTTAATAACCGCTGCACTGCTTTGGAAGTGGAACAAACTTTCCCTGGAACAATGACCTATATATTCCATTCCATATATCAAGCTCACTCACACCCGCCTTTATATTTCTTCTCAAGACTCCCACCCAAAATCTTCCCTGCATTTACCCCTCATATCTCCAATTCCAAATAACATTCACCTTAGCTATCTTACAGCGACATAATTTGGGTATGACTGGGAACCAAATCTGACCTATCAAGTCTCACTGATTTCGTTTTGATTAAGTGCCTGTGTTTAAATTGGCTCATGTGACTTAGCTATTTGGGGACTGAAGAAAGGCAGAGTTTATAATTGCAAACATACATTAATCAAATTTTTTTAAAGTAGCTCCAACAGATGCTTCCTAAAGCAGCGCTGAGGCCAGGAGAGCTTGCAGGCAAACAGATAACATTATTTGTCTTTCGATCTGTAGCACATCATGTAAGTTTACTGTAGAGAGTGACATGGGGAATTTCCCCGTGGGGAAACCGCGGTAACCGCGGTAAATCCCGCGGTAATGGGGACAACAATTGCGGTAATACCGCGGTAATGGGGACAACAATTGCGGTAATACCGCGGTAATGGGGTTTACTCTCGCGGTAATACCGCGGTAATGGGGAATGAGTCGGCAATAAACCCGGGTGATGTTAAGAACTTGAGAACTGATACGGAGATTTTGTTATTTCCTGAAGCTTACTAGGTAGAAATAGTCAGGACTTGGTTAATGCAAACTGTCGATAAGATAATAACAGACTAATTCAGTCAGCAATACAAATAGTTTTGTAAGCTAAAAATTGTTATTTTTTAAATTTGAATTGGTGTAAACTTTTTGCGAGGAATGTGATGTCGTCCTGCGGGGATGGGGAGAAAACCTGCGGGGATGGGGCGGGGATGGGGACAAACCTTGCGGGGATGGGGCGCGGATGGGGACGACTTACTTGGTGCGGGGTGGGGATGGGGACGAGATTGTCTCCCCACGTCACCCTCTAGTTTACTGTCATATTGTTGGTTGGTTACTTGCTGTTTAATGATATTGTGTCTAGGGTTGTTAAAATCGTTTTTTTTGGCAATCCGAATCTTGGTTTTAGAAATCCGACTTTAAACCGAATTTCGTTTTTTATTGGCCTTCATAGAAAATTTAATGTATTATTATATAACGCAAGTTATTTTATATATTAGGTACCGTAATGTACGTTAAATAAACACCTTCTTATCTGCCGGCTATATTCGATGAAAACAATCGTAAACACTAAAAGAAATGCATGAATTAATTCTTTCTGGCATTTCTTGAAATTTTCACTATGAAAATGATTTTTTTTAAATTCGAATTTCGTTTTGTCAAAAATAAAAACCGAATTTCGTTTTCAAAACCGAAATTCGGATTTCCGAATTTCGTTTAACATCCCTAATTGTGTCATAACAAAGATGATTAGCGTTGCCCACCTCCTTTCTCCACACATGGAACGAGGGGGGGGTCCATTAAGTAATGGTAAAGCAGTAGTAGGAAGTGGGATCGCTTCCTACAACCCTCCCAAAAAAGGTCCACTCAGCCTATTCATTCGCGAGATGGCGCATTTGTAAAATGAGATGTAGGACGTCATGGGCGCCTTGCATGGCAGCCGTATACAGCTAAATTAGACTCCTGTAATAACTTGTGATCATCCGTTCATACTGATTTGTAATCATCCTGCGTTGTGTCAGTTTGATATTAAACGAAAATTATTATTATTATTGACACTTCCAGATTACGAGCAGCGGCAGAAATTGTCAAATTGTACAGCCCATAACGCAAGTTGTCCTCTTGTACGACAAGTGCTCTGTGCCTTTCATACAAAATATTTGACTGCATAACTGGATCACAGCTTGTCTTGTCATATGCGACTATCAAATTACACTAGATTGATTGCACTGCTGAAAATTTCCCCTTAAGAAGACACCTGACATATTTATGAATTAACTACAGTTCCTCCATGTCTGCCTCGGCACTTCTGGAGATTGTCGAATATAGTCAAGTTCTTACTTATACTTACATTACCTAATCAGCGCACAGTCTAACCATATACCAAAATGGACTATTGCCAACACTCATTACAAAATTGTTGTTTTGATACACTGGTAATTCATACCCGGTTTTCCTATTTACGCATTCAAACAACTTCAACATCATGTCAATACAGGCTATCAGAAGTACTGTATGTAAAACTGAGGGCACGGGTTAAATCCTGATTTGCTGATTGCTGATTTGCTGACTAGAAAAATGCCGATTGGTCATGCTGATTGGTGGGTAAAATGCTGATCACAAAATGCTGATTGTAACAACAGAATGTAACAATCGGTCTTTATTATTATTATTCAATTACATGTATTATTATTATTATTATTATTAGTAGTAGTAGTAGTAGTAGTAGTAGTAGTAGTAGTAGTAGTAAGAGATGACAGATGTATGGTGATTGGTTGGTAAAATGCTGTTAAAAAATATTTAAAAATTCAACATTGTAATTCTTTGTAATTCTTTAGCAACATCTACTTACCAAATGTATGTATAATTATGCATTTATGCACACTACCACAAATTGTATTTTTTCTTTCTGTTAGAAACACTAACACAGACATTGTGGTAAATCATTTGCATTTGTTGATTAAAATGCCCTATTGAAGACAACAACCTATATAGTCTTCTTTGGTCACACATGTCTCGGCTTCAATGGCAAATTTCATCATCTGTTTCCATAATCCTCTGTCTTCAATTTATTAATACAGCTTCATATCTGTTAATTCAAACTGTGTAGGTCTTGTTTGCACCAATCCCTGATGTCATCAGTCCATTCCCTGTTAGGTCTTCCTCTTCGTCCACTTCCATCCATCATACCCATCATGACAGTTTTTATTTTTCTATTATTGTCCATTCTACATATTATGTCCAAACAGACCCAATTTCCTTCTCATTACTGACTGTATTAGATCTTCCTTTATATGTAATCTTCTTTGGACCTCCTTATTTGTCACCTTCATTGTCCAATTCAGATGCAATATTCTTCTATAACAGTACATTTCAAAAGCCAGGATTTTATCACGATCAGTCTTTTTAATTGTCCAGGCCTCACACGCATAAAGAGCTGTACTAAACACGCATGTTTTCAAGACATTCAGCTTTGTCTTATAACTAATTTGCTTACTATTCCAGATGGAATTTAGTCCTGCCATAACTCCCTTTGCCTTTGCTATTCTTGCCTTTATGTCCTTTGTACAATCATTATTCCATGTTAACAGACTACCTAAGTACACAAATTCTGTTACATTCTCCATCACCTCATCTTGCACTTTTATTTCCCTGTCTATTGTCTTCTTGCCAAATACCATTGTTTTTGTTTTATCCACATTTATTTTTAATCCAGCCCGTTGTGCAGATGTGTTCAGTGCGCAAACATTTTCCTGTAGCTTCTCACAACTATTCTCCAGCAAGTCAATGTCATCTGCAAATTTTAGGTTATTAATCAGTTCTCCCTGTACGGAGATTCCAGTTCCATTGTCTTGTATATCTTCCATGACTCTTTCCAAGTAAGTGATGAATGTATTGGGTGAAATTGGATCTCCTTGCCTTGTCCCTATCGTAGTTAAAAACCATTCTCCTATTTCCCGTCCCACCTTCACTGCAGATTTTGATCTGTCACCAATGTTTTTTAGTATTTGTATCAGTCTGTTTCCTACTCCATATGACTTTAGTACTGCCCATATCACGTCATGCTTGATGGAATCAAATGCCTTCTGAAAGTCCACGAAACAATTATAGACAGGCTTGTTTTTTCTCTTGGCTTTTTCAGCAATCAACCTTAACATCAGAATTTGTTGGACTGTGCTTCTATCTTTTCTAAATCCTGCTTGTTCATCAGACATATATTCCTCCGTTTTTGCCTTCAGACGACTCAACAAAATTGTCATGAGTACTTTCCCCATATGGTTTATCAGTGCTATAGTTCTATAGTTCTTACATAATGTTAAGTCTCCTTTCTTAGGTATTGTTACAAGTATGGACTTCGTCCATTCCTCTGGTACTGTTCCCTCTTGCCACACTTGGTTACATATTCCCTGAATTGTCCTTATCATATCCCTTCCTCCAGCTTTTATCATTTCTCCTGTTATTCCATCTGTTCCAGGACTTTTGTTTTTCTTCAGCTGGTTCACCGCCCTTTCCACAGCTTAACAGCTTAATTAACAGCTTCATATTTCTTAATTTAAACAATATTGAAAACAACCAAGTGTATCAGTACTTGCCTGGATTTCAATCAGTATTTTACCCTTTGATTTGCTGATTTGGGTGCTAGGTAAAATGATGACCAATCAGCCTTTTTCTAATCAGCATTTTACCCGTCACCAATCAGCAAATCAGCATTTTACCCGTGCCCTAAAACTGAAGATAATATCGACCGATAGCTCACTTTGGGTAATCACGGTTCTAATCATTTGCAATCAGCGAATTATAGGGGTCTCCTATAGGCCTAGTAATAGCACATCATTTTAAAAACTGAACCATGTAAGTCAGCTTTTTCGAATTACATCTCTTCTTCAAAGGCATATTTCTGTTACAATGTTGCCGATCTTTCGTGTAAATGACACTTTGTCACGGGTTACTACACCACTTGACAAGAGTTTTGGCCCGTATTGATTGCAATAGGCCTACTACACGGAACTTGATTACCATCGCGATGTTGTTAAGTTTTATACGGGTGAACACACAACTTACTGCACTTGTGAAATAGAAAATAAAAGATCCAACTTAGTAGACGATGCCGACTTATCTCCGCCGAGAAAAAGAAACGAGATACTTAGTGTTTTAAAACAATAACTTGAGCGAATTTGAAAGTTTTCGTTCACACGTCTAGAGTAAGATCCCTATAATACAGGCGTTGACCAGTGCCACTTTCCATTTTCTAAAATTCCAAGATCTTGCCAGAAAACATCCCAAGATTGGCCAAAAGTATACAAAATATCCCAAGTTACTGAAAAGGAAAACGTTGTGATGAAAATTAATATGAAATGCGTTTTAACAATCACAATTGTTCGCAAGAATGACAAGCTAAGAACTGGCAAAGAAAAACCGGAGCACAGCATTTTAATTGACAAGTTACAATGTTTACATGTTGCAGTCTTTGAGACAGAGCCACTGAGCGAGCGTTTTCCAGTCTGATTCGCTGCCACTTTTAGAAAGTACGCTAGTCTGTTACAGTAGACCTTAGACAAAATCCCAAGATTGCTTGGCAAACTCCCAGATCCCAAGTCGAGCCCAAAATCCCAAGATCTTGGGAAAAATTCCAGGAGTAGTAGCACTGGCGTTGACAACTCTAAAGTCACCGCCTCCCAACTTCCGGATTGGCTGCGCGCGCCGCCAATCTTTGGGCCGCAGTCAGGGCGACTAATTACAGCTAATTGGTCATTGGTAGGCTATAGTAGCATCATTAGTCATAATTATTGTTCATGCTCTGTACATGTGGGCTACCTATTAAGCGAAATGACTGACTTTGTGGATTTGAGGTTAGAAGGGTCAAATCGATAATCGATCTAGACTCTAGTGCAAAACAATTAGGAAAGATAATGGCTCACAAAGTTTAGAAGCCGTTCGCCTTGTATTTTATTGTCCCTAGATAAGCCATGAAGGGGCAATCAATCAATCAATCAATTTTCCTTTTGATTGATTGCAGTAGGCCTGTCTACGTAGCGCGGTCTTTGCATGAACCTTAACCCACTTTCACGAAAGAGGGTAGAACCTCACCTGACGCAACACTGAAAATGAGTGGAGGGGTGTTTTTCTATATGAAGCTGGGTATTCCAATTAACCTATCTCGTCCATCCATCCATTTCTCTCGTAGATTTACTGTTACCTACGTACTAGGCCTACGACAAATAGGCCTACGCATGCTTATTTTAATGCCTAAAATAAGAAGATATATATATATATATATATATATATATATATATATGATGAATGAATATATATATATATATGATGAATGAATATATATATATATATATATATGATGAATGAATAATATATATATATATACAATACAATACAATACAATATATATATATATATATGGCCTATTCGTGCCCTGACGATAATTTGGGGACGTGTGCCTCTATCCCCGCTGACTGACGCCTTTGATATGTGGCATCCATAGGCCTATAACTAAGTCATATTTATATCAGCTTAATTGGGGTCGCCTTAACCGTTCGTAGAAGTTTCAGAATTGCAGATAGGCCTATAGCCTATACTGACCTTTGAACTTTGGGCTCTGTGTAGTTCCGGAGAGAACGTAGTGATCGAAGCCCTGCTGCATCGTAAACACGTCAATCATAGAATTTCAATCATAGAATTTATATACAGAGATGGGCAAATTACACAGTGAAATGTAATTGAATTACAAATTACAAATTACTTGGGAAAATGTAATTGAATTACAAATTACAAATTACTTTAGACATTTTGGGGAAATTACAAATTACAAATTACGTAATTTCAATTACATCAAATTACAAATTACATGCATAGTTGGGATCAAGAAATTCAGTCAGGAAACACATGCTTTGTTTCCACTGTTCATTTATATTCGAGTGTTTGAAACTGTTTATTTAATATTCTCTAAGAAGT